>CM056590.1:19470951-19983451 GCA_029721435.1 Gymnothorax reevesii | reverse complement strand
TTCCCACTTAATACCTTTGTTCGGCGCCAGCGTGAGCCAGAAAAACTGGTTTATCCAAAACAAATGCAGCCAACCACAATCAGTGAGAAGAGGAAGTGTTTTTATGCAGTTGAAATGCAGGACTTTCATTCAGAAAGATTGTAGATGCCTCTCTGGTTCAGAACGGCTGCGGAGTCGCGGCAGAATGGCACGCGTGACACTGCCGCTTGTGACTGGTGAGTATCTAGACCCAAGGTGCTGTGGTCACATGATGCCGTCAGTCATCACTTCCTGTGAGCGTGCAGGCTGCTGATTCTCTTGTGCGTGATTGTCATTGGTCACCCAGAACAGTGGGAGGTTCCCCCAGGGCCTAATGTTGTGATAAATGTAACCTTGTATAGTCTTATCCAAATATCAGCAATGCGAGGCATGTCCCGACTAGTCTGCTCTGCTTTGATGGCGTGCCCGCATATGTGCTGACGCAAGTCTCACACACACACACACACACACACACACTCACTCCTCCGTAGCCTCCCATGTGTCAGGCCGGAGAACTGGCTTTATTTATTGTTGAAGCTTAGCTACCAATTGGATTCTGAAGGAATCCACGTCGAATTTTCTCATTTACTGTACCTCCGCTGCCTTTTTTTAACTGCTAGATGGCTAGATGGTCCCCTTGAGCTTATATTTTTTAGCAGTCCTTTTCGGCTCAACACGAAGACTGAATTTTATGTATCAAGGGCATTGACGGCTGCGGTATTTAGTTAATTAGATGAATATGGTGTTAAAAAAAACATGTACCCACATGGGCCCTTTCTCTGATAAGATTGGACAAACTTGCTCTAAACGAGGCTTCTTTTTTGTACTTTGTGCCGAACTGAATGTTATGATTTTTAACAGCCACAGAACATGACTCGTGCTCTGTGGAAGTCGAGCACAGCGCAGATGATGACGAGAGGAATTGCAAGTTTCTCTGGCAGTTCCCTTAGTTTTAATCTATTTGTTTACA
This sequence comes from Gymnothorax reevesii, assembly GCA_029721435.1. NCBI lineage: Eukaryota > Metazoa > Chordata > Actinopteri > Anguilliformes > Muraenidae > Gymnothorax > Gymnothorax reevesii. Next base: position 19,982,463 of record CM056590.1, on the reverse strand, counting down.
TGCACGTCCCCTCCGGAGACGCTGTTCAGCTCGGCTGCATGGCACCGCAGGTTATCACTGGGCCACAGCCTGACTGTAAAGGCTGAGAAAGGCAGTTGAAGCCGTGGTGAAAGTTCAGAGAGAAGCTCTTGCAAAAATTAAATGTCTGTTGTTTGTTTGCGGCTGTTTATTTTTGAATGTCGTTCGCTCGGGCTTCCTGAGCTGTGAATGCTGAAAGGGTGAGGTCTGGATGGTGAGCTTTGCACCGAAAGTGTATCTTCGCCCCTCTGAAGTGCCAAATCAGGTCATCCATTCTGGCTCAACACTGCCCCTGTTTCAAGAGGAAACATTGAGTCACAGCAGCCATTTGGCGGAGCCCTCTGGCTATGTTGTAAAAGGAAGTACTAAGTCACAACAGCCATCTCTGGCACAACGCTCTGGCTGTGTGTCAAAAGGAAGAGCTAAGTCGAAGCAGGCACTGGAGCTCACATTCCTCGCCATCTTTCGCCCGCAGGCTGGACATGTTGGCCGTGTCCGACAGCGCGTGGATCACCCCGGGGCCGATTGAAGACAACTTCTGCTCTCTAATCCTTTTTTCTAATCTCCTCTTTCTCCGCAGTCTGACGTTGTCCACCAGAGTGTGTTTGAGTTGATCCACACCGATGACCGCGCCACGTTTCGACGACAGCTTCACTTCGCCCTCAACCCAAACTCAGCCAGTCCGGACCAGGGAGGAGACGGTGGGTGTCACTGAAGGGACAGATTTTTTTTTTTTCGTTTAACCACTTTGCACATAGTAGAAATAATGCCAAATTTTTCCTGTTATGCATCAGCAGATTTAGGCTTTATAACTCAGTATTTGCGTCACAGAGACTCTGGAAAATTATTCCAGTGAAGAAGACATTTGGATATTCAATTACAGAATTATTTAGGAATTAAATTTCGGAATTTATCTGCGCAAAAGGGTTTCCAGGATGTATAATTTCCAATGCACAGTCCATTTCTCAGCGATTTAATTCAAAGTGAAGACAGCTTCCTGTCCTCTGATCTGTTTTTCTTGCTCAGTGATGTCATGCGTGTGTGTGTCGGTGTATCTGAAAATGTGACGAGCGAAACAGCTCTGTGCATTTTTCCATATCGCTCACGCTTGTCCTCTGTACTGCATCTTTCCTTTCACATCCCTCGTCTTTGGGAAGAACATTTGAAGACCAAATGGAAAAAATGATCAGTCACATTTACACGTTGTGGAGAAATGATGAATTAAAAAGTCAAAACGATCTTAGAAACAAAGCACCGAAAAAATAGGCCAAAAATATATAAAATATTATCATGACATATGATATTACAGCGTATGATATGTTATTATTAATATGATAATAATATATAAAATAAACAAAAATGCCAAATTTGGACTTTTATCGTTTTTCCTTTGTGATCTTCAGATGTCTGTATACCGTGGTATTTACACCGGTCAGCCACAACATTAAGACCACCCGGCTGATGTTATTTAGTTCCCCCTCATGCCACCGAAACAGCCTGACTCATTGAAACATTGGGTGCGTCTCACAGTGTAGGCTGCAGCCTTTGAAGGCTGCATTTTTAGGGGTCGTCCTTTACTTCCATCCACCAAACCAATATGTAGGGTTTGGTTAAATTTAGTGTAAGGGTTAGGTTTGGGGCTAGGTTTAGAGTAAGGGGTTAGAGTTAAGGTTACAGTCAGGGAAATCATCGATGACTCGCTTAAGCCAAAGTCGTTTAACAGAGATGAAATGACATCATGTCCATTTGGCGGATGGAATTAAGCGACGATCCCTAAAAATGCAGCCTTCGAAGGATGCGTCTACGCTTTGCGATGCACCCATAGACTCCACTAGACCTCAGGGGATGTGCTGCCATATCTCGCATCAAGGCGTTAGCAGCGGATCCTTTCAGTCCTGTAAGTTGCGAGGTGGGGTCTCCATAGATAGCACTCATTTGTCCAGCACGTTCCTCAGATATTGGATAGGAATTTGCTGTCAAGTCAACACCTTCAACTCATCGTTGCATTCCTCAAACCATTTCGAACCATTTTTTCCGCTGTGGCAGAGCGAATTATCCATCTGAAAGAGGACACTGCTTAAGGGAATGCTATTGCCTTGAAGGAGTGTACTCTGTCTGGAACAGTGTATAGGTTGGTGGTACGTTTCAAAGTAACATCCACATGAATGGCAGGACTCTAGGTTCCTCAGCGGAGCATTGCCCTGTGCATTATACTGCCTACGGTGTCTCGCTGTCTTCCCATAGTGCATCGTGTCTTTCCTGCACCCAGCCATCCGAATGATGTAAAAGCAAACATGATTCGTCAGACGAGACCACCTTCCATTGCTCTGTGGTCCAGTTCTGATGCTCATGTGCCCATTGCTGGTGATTTCAGCTGCGGACAGGGATCAGCATGGGCATTAACCTGAGCTTCTGGAACCTCACTATTATGGCTATTATACTGGCAATCCACTTTCCAGGGATTGTTGTGATACCTGACCTAAAAAAGCATGGTAGTGGAGACTGCCCTGCATGTTATGAAAATGTATTTGCCATAAAATTAAAAAAAAACAAAAAAAGCAGTTGGATGACTTTGACCCTCATCTCCATTTTTTGCCAAAAATAATTTAGGCTATAATTTGTTAACTGAAAGTGCAAAAGCATTGTGATTGGTATTTCGCATTGGATATTGAGTTGGAGGACCATGAACCAAGCATTTTGGTTGACAGCTGTCCGCACAACCATTAAACTCTCAATATTGTGAGCGTCTTAGCAAAATTGTCTATCTCACTTTTAGTTTTCTTTTTACTATTATTTAAGAGAATGGGTTTATTAATTTTTTGAAGGTTTTGAGAAAAAAAGGAAAAAACACATTTTCTTGCCAGCACGAAAGAGCAGGCTGCCGATATCTCAATTTTTTGCGAAAATATGACTTGGGCAATTATGCAGTGAGACGAACAATATGTTCAATTTGCAGTCCATGGACTGCACATTGACTCCTAATTTGAAAAAAGCGTTCGAGAGAACACTCCAGGAACATTTTTGGCTTGACATACCACAAATTGGCAAATCTGTCCAAGTATTTTGTGTTGCACTTGTAGTTGATTTCCCCTTGTTGTCGTATAATACTTACTCAAAAACATTTCCCAAGAAGTTCTCCGTAGAAGTATCAACTCCCAGCTAATTTTTATTTCAAGCTGACAGCTCTATTTCTGGTTTTCTCTAAAGATTGCATGACAGCCGTCCAATGCAGCAGTGATGTCACCAGCAACACTATGGCCTATGACCCTCAACACATCCCTCCTGAAAACTCATCTTTTCTGGAAAGGAGCTTTGTTTGCCGGTTCCGCTGTCTCCTTGACAACTCCTCTGGCTTCCTGGTAAGAATTTTTATTAAGACCCTCAAGCAGTGGTTTGGAAACTTGAATTGGTAGAAGACAGTGACGTGCAGTCGGAGGTTAGTTTGGTGAGGCAGAAACCTCCCCTTTGCTTGATTAGCAATCAGACAACTAACTAGTTGAGTGAGACTATTCGGCAGAATGATGGGCAGTTGAATTTTCCGTGGCGTCATTACTAAGTATATGCTACATCGAACTTGAAATGCTCATGAAACTGCAGATTTGCGAGTATTTGCTAACAAGAAAACTTTCATCACAGGATTTTGTGAACCTGTTCCCACGTACTATTCCTGATTGACATTGAAAACAATTAAGACCAAGCCTGTAGGAAGCCTGATACTGATAGAGGAGATAATGACTTCATTCACGTATATTCTTGGCTCTCGGTAATTCTGTATATCGTTTAAACATTTTGTTAATCAGATTACGAAAGAAGGCTGAAAATAAATGGCCGCTTTTTGTTTGGGCGTAAAAGCGCGTATTTAAAGGATAATACATTGTATAGGCTTTTGATTAAGCATTGAACTCTGCATAAGTTGAACTTTGTTAATATTTGTTGATGACGTTGCTTCGGCTTCCTGGCAGCAAGTATGCGCAAATCTGCTGTTGAGCATTTCAGGTTCGATGTACTGTGTAATAACGCCACGGAAACTTAATTGCCCCGTCATTCTACCAAATAGCCTTACTAAACTAGTTAATCATCTGATGGCTAATCAAGCAAAGGGGAGGTTTCTGCCTTACCAAACTAACCTCCACCGCAGGTCCACCAGGATGGATGTTTCCTGGTTCCAGTTCACAATGCCGTACTGCAGAAACATGAAGAAATTTACCTCCATGTTACATTCTGAAAGGAAAGTTGCATTTTTTTAAGATGATATAGACTCTTAGCATAGTGTGTGCAACTGCTTGTTGCATTCTGATTAGAATATAAATTAATATCAGTGGGTTTTATTTGCCTATATGTTAATGTTAATTAGGTATTTTGTGTATTTTAAACTGGTCTTTAGGGATGGGTACCAAAACTCCAATATAGCAGCGATTCCTCTATGATTGGTGTCTACTGGACTGAATTACAGTGCAGATTTTGGTGCCTCATTTCCACTCTAATGCATTAGCTTATCAATCACTCAATACATACAGTCATGCCATTTGTTGCCTTGCTTCAGTTGTGATCTTTACTATGATATGACTGGCGATTTCTGTACAACGCAAATGGAGATACAGAAGTTAGCTGTAATTAAATATATAGACAGTGAATGCTTCCCGCATGGCTTGGTGTGTTGTGTTTGAATTTATTACAATTACAGACAAAAATACGTTTGCCCCTAGATTCCACCAGGCGTGTATCTGAGGCATGACACGATGCTCTTTTGCTCTGTCTTGTACGCGACTTCATGTTCCACTGAGAGCGAAATGTTAGCGCAGCGTCCTGCCAACTGATACAATCTACCTACCGGATTTAGCTTTTTCCATCATTTTTCCATGATATTTGTGCTTCTACCATGGCAGAGTACACTACGAACTTAAATGCTTTTGGTTTTTAGCTTACCGGCCCTATGGGGCCGATAAGCCATTGTCGTGGTGTGGCGTCCGTCGTCCGTCGTCAGCCATAACATGCAAGTACTACTAGACCTCCAGATGGATCTCCAGATGGAGTTTTTTTTGGATTTTTGATTGAATCATTTTTGTCGGTTTTATGGGCCCTCGAGAGAGAGGACTGAGAATCTTTTAAAAAATTTTGCTCAAAACATGAGTGATACATGATTTTTTTCTAAATCAGGCAATCAACTTACCTTGGTAACATCAATGTATAGTGAAAGCACCATTTTGATTGAATCATTGGAAGTGGGACTAGTGGGGGCGCTGTACTTTAAAATTGGGTCTAATGGAGAATATACAAGATGGCCTGTGGAAGCCAAATAGTAGCAGATAGATTAAGTTTGTGTATCGACATATATGAAGTCATATATGACCTATATTTTGAATGTGTTGAAGTTAACCTCAGATGACCTTTAACGGTCAAACGGTGAAGCAAAATGTTAGAATTTTTTGAAAGCCTTCTAAGCTTGAAAATACTGAAGACTGGAAACGCATGTGTACTGAACACTTAAAGGAATTCATATATGGATTTTCATTTGGTGACCTTGAACTTGACCTTCAGTGACCTTCAACGGCCAAACTTTACAGTGACACTTCAATGACTTATATCAGCAAAATCGTTACAGATAGAGCGTACGTTTGTATCAGGGACTTATAGGAAGTCATGTGTGAACTTTCATTTGAGTGGCTGAAAGCAAAATTCTACCATCTGACTTTTTGCAAGCTCTTAGAAAACAAGATTTGATGTTTTGTTTGAACAGAAAAATCACTTTATAATAATAATTTTTTTATGTACAAACAAAATACGCATAGTTTCATAATCGAAAATTGTGGTAAAATTAGTAGGTCATTTGCCAAATTCAAAAAATAAAAAATAAGTAGGTTTATTTATCACCGAAATAAAGATTTGAGGGCCTGAATTGTTAGTCAGTTGGCTATATCACAATGACATATTGCTATTTAATGATTACTAACTGAAATGATGTTTACCCCCCGGTCATTTAACCCCGCAAACAGTTACCCCCTCTGCAATTGCCCCAGGTGGAAAGTTACCCTCACGGATCATTACCCCGCCGCTGTGGTTGTGTCCATCCGCGGGGGTAATATCCACGGCATTAACTGTCCTGGGGGGTAATTATCTGAGGGGGTAACTGCCCGCGGGGGTAAATGACCGGGGGTTTATAGCCAGGGGATTTGTCCAGGGGGTAACTGACGGGGGGGTTGGTAAATGTCTGGAGGGGTATCTGCCCTAGAACCTTTTCCACTACAGCCCATCAGGTTAGGCAACTTCGATACTTAGTAAACTGTCTCTTCCTCACTCAGAATCACGGTTGAGATCAGGGACGTTTTGGCATAAAGACGTTGTATCTTTATGAATAACCTACTGGCGAAGAGATCTGTTTTGCTGGGCATCATCAGATTATAACCTACCTGCTTACACACCCACACACCTTGCATCCTTCATCTAAAATCAGCCTACGAGTACCTAGATAGATGTGTAAAAGCATTAAAATTTATTGCTGCTAACCACAGTCATACGGACCTTTTGTCAGGTTCATAGTCATGTTCATGGCCATCATCATCAAAGTCGCTGTCCGTATCGTCACCAAAAATTCTGTCTAGTATTTCTTGGACGCTCAATTTCCTGGGCGCTGCCATGTTGGATTGCGCAGAACACCTGTTCGTCGATCCAGAGGCCAAGACCATTACAAGCCCTCTGACGGTTCCATTGGGAACGAGTTCAGTTAGTAGACCGTAGCACAATAAAATATGTCCAATTTTGTATAGTATGAGAATGCAAACTCATTTCAGGGAAAATGTCAGTTAGTAGGCTTTTGCTCTCAGCCACTCATGACCTTCATATTGACCTTCAAAGGTCAAACTTCACCTAGTGAAAATTCAATTACTTCCATCACTCAACAAGTCACAGATAAAGCCTAAGTTTGTATCACCGATTTAAAAGAGGTCGCACATGATCTTACATTTGGTGACATTCAACTTGACTGTTCGTGACCTCTAAAGGTCAAACTTGACATAAAACAATTACAATGACTTGTATTGTGAAAACAGTCACAGATAGAGCCTAGGTTTGTATTTGAGTCATATAGAAAGTAATTTATGAACTTTCATTTGCTGACCTTTGCATTGACCTTCGAAGGTCAAATGTGACCTGGTGACAATTCAATGACTTGTATCACTAAAATAGTCACAGATGGAGCCTAGTTTTGTGTTTTCAATTTTCAAGGAAGGCACATATGAACTTTCATTTGGTGACATTCAACTTGACTGTCAGTGTCCTTTGAGGGTCAAACTCGACTGTGTAATTACAATGACTTGTACCACAAAAATGGTCACAGATGGAGCCAAGGTTTATATAGGGACATTTTGAAAATCATATATGAAGTCTATTAGCTGACTTAAACTTAACCTTCAGTTTGCAATTGACATGTTGAATTTTCAATGACTTGTATCACCAAAACTGCTTCGGAGCTTAGGATTGCATTGCAAGAGGTCTGTGATGTATGTGAACTTTTATTTAGTGAACTAGACATTGACCTTCAATGATTCAAAGTTTAAAGTTAACATGAAATTTTTATAACTTGCATCATCAACATAAGATTGCTTGCTGGTAAGCTACAAGACCCTTGGTCCCTTTTTTTTTGGCTTTATTTGCATTTCATCTCATTTTTGACTTGTGCTGTAGACTACTACAGTCCAGCCATGAACGCCGTAGATAAAAAATAGTTTTGAGCTCATTAGGTAAAATTACATTATTGCTGTTGTTTCAACTGGATCACAGTATGTATCTAGCTCACAGCACAGCTCAAAGGGGAACATTGAATGTTGTGTTTACTAACAGCAATGGACAAATCCTGCTCAGTATACCTTAAGGCAGCGGTAGTCAACCCTGGTCCTGGAGAGCTGCAGTGTCTGCTGGTTTCTAGAGTTACTCAGCACTTTAAATCGGGCGGAGAAAACCAAACTCGTCACACCCTCTGGCTCTGCAGGACCAGCATTATCCACCCCTGCTCTATAAACTTTTTTCTGTACTCTGTACTTCTACATTGTCTGCATTATGCTAAATATTCAACCACATTGACAAATCGTGGTTTCCACGTAGACTGCTGTCACAACTTGCATGTCTGCTTAATTGCCTTTAGGAGTCTTGTGGGTGGTTCCTGGTAATTGATTGATTGGCTTATTATTACTTAGTGCAGGAGTATTGCTAACAGCACAGGGTGCCCTGAGTTTGGTTTTCTCCACCCTTAAACCTGCTGAGTAACTCTAAAAACCAGCAGACACTGCAGCTCTCCAGGACCAGGGTTGACTACCGCTGCCTTAAGGTTTATTTTAAATTGTTTATAGGTTACATATTATCACATTCCGAGTTTAAATTTGCCTCAGCATTAAAAAAAGCTGTTTTTCTTTATTATTTTAGAACATCTTTTTGTGGTTTTTTTGAGTATTGGCTCAGGCACCGTCAAGGCTCTGGCACCGTTTTAAGAGAATTGTTTTCGCAATGATGAAAACCAAAAATACCCAACCTTTCTGTTTGTGGCATTAAAAAGATATTTTCAAGTCTGATATTGAATTTGCGTATAGCCTATATATGTAAGGGTCACATTCTGACCATTTGAAAACGATCACAAACCTAACGGTTTTAAGAATAAAACTAAAATCTGTGTCATTCGATGAGAAATACTGAAAGACTGTGGTTTTTTGACTGGGCCCTAGTTCCCTGAATCAAGCTCTTTTCTCACCAACTCTTCTTCATCTGCTGACTCTTCGTCCACCAGGCCTTGAACTTTCAGGGGCGGCTGAAGTACCTCCATGGTCAAAGCAAGCTGTCTGAGGATGGGACCATGGGACACCCCCAGCTGGCTTTGTTTGCCATTGCTACACCTGTCCAACCTCCCTCCATAATGGAGATTCGGACCAAGACGCTCATCTTCCAAACAAAACACAAGCTGGACTTCACACCATTGGGCATTGATACCAGGTGACCTGCGTTATTAAGCTAAGCGGCTCATCCGTTTGAGACGGGGTGTCAAAAGTTTTTGCAGATTCAGCCACTGCATGCAAATTCCCTGCAGGTTAAAAGGGACCTCCTGCGTAAGAATGTCAGGCAGCAAATGCAGGACTGTTCTGGAAAAACATCGGAACATGGATGGAAATTAAAACCCTCCCTGACATGAATACAGATGTTCTGTTTGAAGCCAAGAGTAGTGCAACAGATAGTGTGACAAATCCTCACCACGAGCTGTTAGTTTAGACAGACAGCTGGATTCATTTTTACCAAGATTAATTGTTTCAATGGTTTCTTGTTAATGAAGCAAAGGAGTCTGGAAGCAAATTTAGGAATTTGTGATTGCACACTAGTGGTGGCAATGTGAAGTATGTACTGGGCTGAAAATTCAGCTCCGGATGAGGATAAAGACCAGAAAGAACTACTGTAAAAATTAATGTGACAGTCATGAGGAACACAGGGAAATGTGGAGTCTGCAAAATTGATGAAATACGCATTGACATTACCAAGAAAATATCCGTGAAATGTTCATTTTGGTTAGAGTATCATATGTAAACCTGCTGTTGGTTAGGCTGCTGGCTGTTGCTTTATTTTTTTTCTTGGCTGACGAGGCTTGGTCACAGCGCCATATGGCTAGAAAAAAAAAACAGAATAATTAGGCGCCAAACGAAAACGTTCATTTCCAGTGATGTTTTTGAATTTGCGTAATATCCTTAGTAATTCTGACTAAAGCAGTGGAGTGTACTGAGTTTCGCCTTTCACAAGATACTATGATTATGCCTGTAGTCAAAACAGTGCAAGAGCAGTAAGCATTTAAGTTTGTATGTAAAATTGCTCAAAAAAGGGGGGGACTCTAAGGTGTTAATAATGAAAGTCAGGAAAATATAGCAATCATCAGGTAGTTCAATTGAATTCTTTATCTTTCATGGAAACCAGAAAGTCTTTTTCATAGACTAAAGCAATTTCTTCCTTTGCTTTAGCTGTGGGAATAATATACTGGTATGCTATTGATTGCGATAGATTTGAGGAAGATAAATTGGAGCTTGATTGTTTTCGAGGGTCACACGTTTGCTAAATTGCTGTCGGTGTGGAGGAAGGTTAGTATTGCATTTCAAAGGGACTGTATTTGAGTGTCTTCTTTCCTTACAGGGGGATGATGGTCTTGGGGTACACAGAGATTGAGTTGTGTCTGAGGGGTTCGGGATACCAGTTCATTCATGCTGCGGACATGATGCACTGTGCGGACAACCACATCAAAAGTATGATCAATCTCATTTTATACTTTGGCTTTGTTAATACTGTTGTTAATACATACCTACAGGCATGTGTCGAAGCCTAAAAATTGTCATTTATCTAATCATGTTTTCTCTGCCCTCGTGGTCATTCTTGAAAATTATACATGGGTAGCAAGGTGATGTTTGGTAATGGCTTAAAGGTGCTCTAAGCGCCGTTGGGTGATGTCACTTCTGTTGACGTTTGAAGTATTATCAAACAAAACAGAGAGCTAGCTCGCCCCTCCCTCCTCCTCTTCCCCTCTGGTGCTGCCTGAAACTGTCAAACTCTTAAAAAAAAAAAAAAAAAAAACCCAAACTCCACCCCCCCACTCCTCTTGTCGGTGATTGGCTAGATGGTCCAGGCTGGAACAGGAATTTTGGTCATTTAAGTGCGTCCAAGCACAAAAATTAAGTGCGAATAGTCACTTTGATTTATTAATGAATAAATAAGACCTCTGCTGCAGTCCGGTTTTCCACCCCAACAGTGTTTACTACTACAGCAGCAATAGTTTTCCAAACTGCAGCCTACTGGGCTCCCTTTATGCCACTCTAAAGACTTCCAAATAAAATAATTTTCTTTTTCTCCATCTATCGTCGGCCTGCTGATAAAACCTCGTATCTTCAAGATGATAAACTTTACAGGAGAGCAAAAAAAAAAGTTTAATTTTGCATGTAAGAATGCAGTCGAGCTGTGTTCAGGTAGGATGACGACTTTTCCTCCAATAATGTATCCAATCAATTAAATTTTGTATTTTGCAATGTATATGCTATTATCGTGGACATACGAGTTTTTGTTTCTCATCAAATTGTAGATACGAGGTTTATCAGCAGGCCGACGATATTTCCTCCTCAGTTAAGTTCTCTCTTCTTTTCCGTCTTTCGAGAGTCCATGTCGTAAAGTGGGCAGGACTATGCATCCCAGAGCATGAATTTTTAGGGGCGTGTCATGTAAATTACGATGGTTTCTGCCGCCAGATTTATCAATGCCACGGCAGTTCTACACCGAAATCTGCGACGTACACACTTTTAGTAAATCAGACGCGACACCTGGCGAACGATGATATTTACACCAGAATCTACACCAGATCCTACGCAAGTTTGATAAATGAGGGCCACTATGTCTGTGGAAACCGCATTGAATATGCATAACAAGTATGCCAATAATTCAGCATTTTACTCTTTATGAGATATTTATTACATTTTCTTGTGCCCATAAATATGTAGTGCAGGTCTACTCTAATTTCATCATATTGGTGCATTTTGAATGGAGAGAGCTTCATTATTTTGCCATAATTGTCTGTCTGCAGCTTAGAAACAAGTTGATTTTTATGGTTGGCAAGCTATCATGCTGGACATATTCTATGGTCATGTTTTTTCTCCAAAATGTAATTAATGCTGGCTGGCTCCTTTACTAAAACAATGGGAAAAATTGTTTCTTTTCGCTAGATCTTATCCAAAGTATACATCTTGTTTAACGTTTAGTTTATAGTTGAACTTTAGTTAACCGTCCGAAAAATAATGGCTCCAAGTGATTTTGGGCAATGCTTTGCTTATGCATTGCACATTACTATCAAATAACTGTGGGTCTCATTAGGGACTGCCTCTTCTGTATGTGAGCAGTGCATGGAGGCATAATGCAGAAACTGCGAGATACACGTGGCAATGCTACTATATGCGCCAATTTGTTATTTAACATGAGTGACTATATTAGACTTTGTACATCTTTTGCTTTTATCATGACTAGAAATTCAAGTCTACAACTTTTCTGATGATCATTTTTCAATGAAAGTCGAAGCAATATACAATATTAACTTTATAATGGCAAGCATATCATTGGAAAAAATAACGTGCATCATTCTGCATATGTCGATCCACATTCAAGCTACACGTGATATTTCAGGGTGATGATTCTAGTGACGTATCGCAGTCTAGAACACTATTTCAGACCTACGACTAATTTCTGTCTCCAGTGATGAAGACGGGCGATGGTGGTTTCGCAGTCTTCAGGCTCCTGACCAAGATGGGGAAGTGGGTTTGGGTGCAGGCCAACGCCAGGTATGTGTACAAAGGAGGAAGGCCGGACTTCATCATCGCTCGCCAAAGACCCTTGACGTGAGTATGGACGTAGTGATCTCTACATGGTCCCGACGCGTGTTTACACCTGGGTAAGGGCCAAGCTCCTCCCTCTAACCTTCAACCTTTCGTTCCATCAGTAACGAGGAGGGCGAGGAACACCTGCGGCAGAGGAGGATGCAGCTCCCGTTCAACCTGGCTACTGGAGAGGGGGTCCTGTACGAAATCAGCCCCACTCTGGACAATCCTGTCGCTCCAGGGAACAGCAAAGCTGCTAAAATAAGGAAGATACCGGACCAGAAACCCCTGGATCCAAATTCAATCCTTGGCTCCATGCTGAAGCAGGACCAATCTATCTACACCCTGCCTCCAGAGACCAACTCACAGTACTCTCTGGAAAACGCCTTCCTGGACAGCCACCCCCTATTCAGTGTCCCAAGTGATAACTGGAAGCAAAATTTGACAAAACCCAACGGCACAGTCAAGGCGGTGTCTTCTATGCAGGCGATGATGGACACTCTGGAAGAGATTATCGGTGACCGCCTACTCTGCTCTTCCCTGGAGGAGCTGGAACTGGCAGAGCTGCAGGAATGGGAGAATGCCCTGCTGAACATGCACACCAATGATGTGTCCGCGGGGTTCGACGACATCCTCGCCAACGATATCTTCTCCTATGTGGAGGAAGCTCTCTTCAAGGACCATGGTGCCTCCACAAGCATAGCAAGGCCCGAGCAGCTCGGTAAACTGGGAACTTCCCTGACCCAGGACTTCCCTACTAATGCTCTTGCCGACCCAGGAACTTTAATGGCGGTGCCAAACACCCTGCCAGACGTGGAATTACCGACCTCCACACTACCTGGAAACTTGGGCTTTAACCAGAAGAACTCCATCTTTGGCAACCAGATAGTGGGAGATCCCCAGACTAATTTCCTCGGGGCCAGAGGAAATGGCCTGTTAGGAACAGGAAGTGAGGTCAGAGGCACGCAAAAGCTTACGCATATGAGCCCCCCAATCCAAGAGCAGGTTCAACCCATTCGGCCTCAGACTCAGTCTAGTGATATGTTCACACAGCCACTGATGCACCAAGAAATCTGTGCTCAAAACGGCCCTCTTAACTTTGGCCTTACCTCTCCTGGGTCCTGTGCTCAGACCACCAGCCAATCAGGACAAGGCTTTCCTGCATTACAGACCACACACAACCCCAATAAATTGAATGGCGTGGACCTTTGTCCTAACAAACAAATATTATCTCCTCTTAATGCCACTAGGCAGGTCCATCTCAACCAAATGACTCTTCCCCTCCAGAACCAAATGCACTCGGGAATGCCAGTCCAGCCTGGGGTGTACCCACAGAAAAAATCCACCTGCCAATCGAACCAATCAGCCACCAGTCAGGAGGACCAATGGGCTCCCTCCATCCCGAGTGCTGACTTTGCCGACAACCTGCCGGAGGCCTGTTCCCAGAATGCTCAGCTAGGCCTCCATAGTTCATCATTGTCCACCTGCCTTCAAGGCCAGTTTACCTCGCAGACTCAGAACAGTCAGATGACGCCATCATGGCAGCAACCTCAACAGCAGCTGCCGCAGCAGCGGACTCTACCTTCTGATACGATAAATGGCCACCAGCATCTCCCTAGCTGCGTGAATCAAACCCAGGGATTTCAGAGGTCTCTACCTACAGACTTTATGCAAGAAAAGCCACAGAACTTTAGGGTCGGCTACACGACCCAAAAGGCGCCCACCAACGTCCTCCATCCCAACCCTGCTCCGCCGCCAACAGCGGTCAGCAGCTGCATGTTCGATAGCGGCAGCATCTCTTCCAATGGAATGGGCTTTAGAGATGCTGGGGTGCTCGAGGACCCTTCCTGTCCGAGCCAGGTCCAGCCCTACAATCAGAGTCCCCCACAGGCCTCCTGTTACTTCCAGAGGAACGCCAGCCAGCCCATTGTCGGCACGTCGGTCATCTCACAGGGCGACACCACCATCAGCCCACAGTCTTGCCAGATGTCGCACACCTTCACTGCAGAGAGCCTGTTGGCTCCAACTAAATATCTCAGCTGCAATGACCAGACTCAGGTAACTCTGCAATGATGGGATGCCTGTAGAGCATTCCATCTGCCTTCTAGTTTATTTATTTTTCATTTTTTACTTGCAAACAAATTTCTAAGTGTATCACTTAAGCAGCAGTTGCTCCGTGCCAGATAGCGTAAATGGACATCCAACAGGAAGCAAAATTTTCAGTCAATTTTCTTGTCCGTTTCTCGCTCAACGAATGCGTTTCTTGTCAGACGAGATCCGTCCGATCTTACGGAAAGCTTTGTGCATATTGAGCCTCGAGCAGCGAAGGACAGGACTTTTGCCCCCGAATTATTTTCTTTCGCAAAGTTTCTATCCGTCGGACGTGTGTTAACGCTATCCGGCACGGTGCGACTCCTGCTTCAGCTGTAGTCTGGTTTCGTAAGCTTCAAAATACGGTGAGCACTTAATTCATTGGACATGATTTTTATTTTGGTCCTGCACTCAAGCTGCAGTTTGAGAGGACACAGTCACAGTGAGGTTGAATTCAGACTATCAACTTTAATTTGAGGGTTTTTTCATCCTTATAGGATGAACCATTCAGAAATGACAGAACCTACTTTACATAGTCCCTTTCATTTTTGGGTGCATCGAAAAATAATGGACAGATTGACATTAGGTACTCATTTTGAATTGTTGGTTACATACCCTTTGCATGTAGTCAGTGGTGGCTGCTTTATGGAAAATGGGGGGGGGGGTGACATCCCTCGAAAACAACCCTCGAAACGGGTGATTATTGACCCGATTTCAACCATTGTTCTTGATTAACATGATTAACAATAATCCTTTGGCACTTAAGTCCACAGCCTCCTTTTCAATGAAAAATTTGAGGTGAGTAAATAATAAATTCAATAAAAACGTTTTATTCACTTGCCTTAATTGGCTACTCTACATGGGGAAAAAAAAACTTTATATGATTTTGTCATATCCTGCAATGCAGGCCGTCAAACCTATGGCTCATGATTGTTTAAATGAAACCAAGAAAACAGAGGTTGAAATGCACAGATTTTTGCGTCCAATTGACACGTTTATTTCTCGTCTCAACGAAGAGGATTTGCTACACTTGAGACAGAAGAGACATATTGGGCTCTAATTTCGTAGACCAGGCGCGGGCGCGGCGCATGGGGGGTGCGCCGCGCCAACGGGGTGTGTCCAGGCGTATGTGGCAATTTCGTGCCCGGCCTAGCCTGGCGCAAGAACTCCTCTGTCCCGCCTCAGCCCCTCCTTCCAGCGCAAGTTGGCAAAGAAGGCGTGTTTGGGTATAACACAGCCGAGTCAAATCTTCACCAGTCAAATGAGCTCCTCACCTCACCTTTAATGTGTTAGAATATAGAAGGCGACCCAGCCGAGTCAAATCTTGCTCACTGGCAAGAGAAACGATGGATAGCGTGTTCCTATTATTACAAACTGTAGCTGCTTAAAATTTTGGGATTAACATGCATATACAACAAAGCAAGATACGTTACACATTTATTTCCAATATGTGATCTTAACTCAGTACGAGATCATAGCAATCAGGCTGCATTCCTTTCCCCCACTAAAGACGATAAAGCATAAGTGACAATAATAGTAGCCTAGTATTAAGCCGCTTGCACACTGGATGCGAAACGAATTTTTCGCTCGACAGATTGCGTCTTGTGTCCAAAGGTCTGACAGGGTTTTAATAAATCTTTGTGTCCGACAGTCTATTATTGTATTTAATTTCTTAAAATCTACTGACTCTTTCAGACATTAAACGTGAATGTTTGATAAGAGGGTTCAGTTCTTCAAGATGAGTACCGAGAATTTCAATCAATGTTTCTGTTTAAGCTCTGCTCAGTAAAGCGAGTCGACACTGGCGCGAGACACGTCCGCGTCTGACAGCCAAAAAAAAGAGGACGATTAGAACAGAATGATAATGAAATAAAGTATAAAAAGAAACATTTTAACAACAGAGCATCCAATGAACACAGCGATTTATTTATTGGCGGGTCATCTTTGTTTGATATCACGTTTGTTGCTGATATATTTTTATTCTTTATTTCGTTATAAATCTGTTCTCATATCAATACTTTCACTTTTTGCTGGCTGCTGGACATGGAGTATTTTGCATTTCGTGTCGGACAGTCTTGATCGTGCATGCGATGATTTCTTCACACTGTCAGTGGTCATGGAATTGATTTGCTCACGCACTATATTATCTCTGCTGTGGAAATAAAGCGTGAATCTGTTCGATCCATCTGACTGATTTTCAAAAGAAAGACCGAATAAAGACTGCTGGCTATCTTCAACGGAAGAAAACAGATGAATAGGCTAAAAAGACCAAGAAAAGTCGATAGCTATCAATTTGCATTTTGTGAAGGCCGAACACAAACATAGCCAAGTTTGCACGTCTAATAATTCCTGGAATACTCGGAAAAATTAGAACTTTTATGACTTTCGGACACGGAGCTATATTAAAACCCTGTCCGACTATCGCGTCTTTGCATTGACTTTGTCTGTAATCAGTCGTGCGAAAAATTCGTTTTGCGTCCAGTGTGCAAGCGGCTTTAATGAGCATAGGACGCAAGCATTCGATATATATATATATATATATACAGTTTGTGGTTGGCTGAGAAAGATGTGAAGTCGTTAGTTTGCATCACAGATTCAGTTGCGTTGATTAAGCCAGGTCAAGTTTCCATTACGCGTGGCAACCGCCTGACATCAGGACAATCGATATAGATACTATAATTTATGTCCTTATTCAGATAGTTACATTAAATAGTGCTTCCTGTAATTTTTTCTTGCATTGAAATGTGCCTGACATTCTGTAAACCTGCCTGTGAGATTTCGGTGACGTGTGCGCACTCTGCGCCGGTCAGCCAAATTACCACTGCACGGAAATTAAACCAGGTTGGAGCTGGCGAGTTTTCTGCGCAACTCCGGCGGAGACTTTTTCTACGAAATTGTCACTGCGTCTTGATGAATATGTGACACCTCCCCCTACTACGCCGCCACACCCATCTCAGCGCACCTTCGTCTACCGAAGGCTGCGCGCCTCACCAAATTACCACTACGCGGGCTGGGCCGTACGAAATTACCACTGCACGGGCTGCGCCTGGCTACGCCACCTGCGCTGCGCCAGGAAATTAGAGCCCATTATCTTTCATCAAGGAAAACGATTGAAAATAGATCAAGACCGACTTATAAGTTTAAAGACATGTTTTACGCCCTCCCTGCTTTCTGTCCATCTGCCGCCACTGCATGCAGTGACTCTTTGAAGTCTGCATAGACATCATCAGGCACTGGATATATTCCCAGCCATCCTCAGTTACTGGTTGTTTTGGGGACTTTTTGCCTTTAGCCTCTTTGGAATGTTGAATGTGTCTTCAGCTGAATTCAGATCCAGCGATTGACTCAACTAACAAAACAAGTGTTGCTGCCCACTGAATCATGGTGCTCACTCTATCAGGAGTGCGTTTCCCAAAATCACTGATGCTAACTTACAAAACCAGTGAAGTTGGCACGTTGTGTGAATCGTAAATAAAAACAGAATACAATGATTTGCATATCCTTTTCAACCTATATTCAATTGAATACACTGCAAAGACAAGTTACTTAATGTTCGAACTTAAATGTTAAACTTTGTAATTTTTTGCAAATATTGGCTCATTTGGAATTTGATGCCTGCAACATGTTTCAAAAAAGCAGGCACAAGTGGCAAAAAAGACTGAGAGAGTTGAGGAATGCTCATCAAACACTTATTTGGAACATCCCACAGGTCAACGGGCTAATTGGGAACAGGTGGGTGCCATGATTGGGTATAAAAGCAGCTTCCCTGAAATGCTCAGTCATTCACAAACAAGGATGGGGCGACTTAGTGAACCACTTTGTGAACAAATGCGTGAGCTGATTGTTGAACAGTTTAAAAACAACATTCGTCAAACAAGCTATTGCAAGAAATTTTGGGATTTCATCATCTATGGTCCGTAATATCGTCAAAATCTGGAGAAATCCCTGCACGTAAGAGACAATGCCGAAAACCAACATTGAATGCCCGTGACCTTCGATCCCTCAGGCGGTACTGCATAAAAAACCGACATCAGTGTGTAAAGGACATCACCACATGGGCTCAGGAACACTTCAGAAAACCACTGTCAGTAACTACAGTTCGTCGCTACATCTGCAAGTGCAAGTTAAAACTCCACAATGCAAAGCGAAAGCCATTTATCAACAGCACCCAGAAACGCCGCTGGCCTCGCTGGGCCCAAGCTCATCTAAGATGGACTGATGCAAAGTGGAAAAGTGTTCTGTGGTCTGACGAGTCCACATTTCAAATTGTTTTTGGAAACTGTGGACGTTGTGTCCTCCGGACCAAAGGGGAAAAGAACCATCCGGCCTGTTATAGGCGCAAAGTTCAAAAGCCGGCATATGTGATGGTATGGGGGTGTATTAGTGCCCAAGGCATGGGCAACTTACACATATGTGAAGGCACCATTAATGCTGAAAGGTACATACAGGTTTTGGAGCAACATATGTTGCCATCCAAGCAACGTCTTTTTCATGGACGCCCCTGCTTATTTCAGCAAGACAATGCCAAGCCACATTCTGCACGTGTTACAACAGCACGGCTCCATAGTAAAAGAGTGCGGGTACTAGACTGGCCTGCCTCTAGTCCAGACCTGTCTCCCATTGAAAATGTGTGGCGCATTATGAAGAATAAAATACGACAACGGAGACCCGGGACTGTTGAACAACTTAAGCTGTACATCAAGCGAGAATGGGAAAGAGTTCCACCTGAAAAGCTTCAAAAATTGGTCTCCTCAGTTCCCAAACGTTTACTGAGTGTCGTTAAAAGCATTGGCGATGTACCACAGTGGTAAAAAGGCCCCTGTGCCAACTTTTTTGCAATGTGTTGCTGCCTTTAAATTCTAAGTTAATGATTATTTGCAAAAAAAAATAAAGTTTCTCAGTTTGAACATTAAACATCTTGTCTTTGCAGTGTATTCAATTGAATATAAGTTGAAAAGGATTTGCAAATCATTGTATTCTGTTTTTATCTTCGATTTACATAACGTGCCAACTTCACTGGTTTTGGGTTTGTACATAACTGGAACTATTAACTGTGAAAGGATGAGCTAATGTAAGTTGCTGCCATAGTTAGCAACTAAGCTTTTGGTAAACGCAGCCCTGAATGGGTACATTTTTGGCGCATCTTTAAATATAGGTAAGGAAATTTTACGTTAAGTCATCTTGACTGAATTTGTTTTATAATGAGCTGCCCACTCATATTAGTCTTACATTCTTTGGGAAAGTCCTTGGAAATGGGATCACTGATTGCAACTGAAGTTCTTTGTCTGTTTTCCTGCTAGCAGGGGTAAATGAAGACTATCTTTATGACAGCTGACTGTTTGACTTCCTTCACAGATCCCTGGCCAAACACCCAAGGAAAACGGACATTTCTCCTTCCCTCCTCTCAACAATGGAACCACATTTTTTTCTGAGAACAATCAGACCAACTGTTGTGACTTCTAGAGGAGCGTGCAGAGGTGGAAAACAGTGACAAGGGGAAGGACTCCTCCGCAGATGAGGAAAAGACCCTCCACATCCCTGTCTGTGTCCCCCAGATTCTGCCCTAGTCCTGACCTTGGCCTGTAACCCCCAGGGAGGTGGTGGCGGGTCAGCACTGACCTGCCAGTCAGTGGTTTATTAAGAGACATTGCGAAAGGAGATTGGTTGGAGCTCACTCACACAAGCACCAAGTAGTTCTTGCAGTTTGCTTGCCCCTTCAGTTGTATACGGAGCGACACGGCAAGTCCAATGGAATATATTTATTGATTTTTTTTTTTTTGTTACTACTTTTTTGCATTCGTACACGCTATGCCTCGCAACGGAATCGTTTGTATGGAGTTGCTCTTGCTGATAATATGGTAACGGTCAACCTTACCAGCTGCAGACTGCAGTCTTTTTGAGGGCTTAATGCAACTCAAGTGTCACAGATTTTCTGCGTCTGTGGAACGTGACTTGGCAAATTTTTTTTTTTGGCTTAGTGAACGGGGTTAATTGTCCAGATGATGCGTGGAGATCAGGGAATCTATTTGGAAAGTGGTACATGATTACATCTTCGGGAATGAACGGCCAAGATATCGAAGTCACGAGGAAGGCTCTTAGTGTGGGATTCCTGAGAATTTACCGGAAGAGCGTGTCACAAATCCGTCCTGTTGACAGATCTCCAGACGGTTATGATCGTAGAAACAAGGATGGCGTCCAGCGACAATCACGCCCTGTAAATAGATTCTGTGCGCACTTATGAGTTGGATGACAAAGGCCACTTCTGCAAAGCCTTTTCTACGGCATTCATCAGCACATTGGGACTTGGGTAATGCAAATATGTATTGCGTACCACCTACAATGCAGTGTATATATTGTGCACACACACACGCGCGGACGCACAAACCGAACGAGGTGATTCCCAGGAATCCTTTAAGATTTTAAAGTTCCCAATTGGTTCAGCGGTGACGGGACGCAGTAAATCTTTGCGGATGATAGGTTGCACTGGAAGGACGGCCCTCAGCAGAGTGGCTCACTGGTCGTGGCCCCGCCTCTAAACCAAAATTCATTTCTTTTTTTATTTCTCGAATACAATGTTGTAACAGCCTATATTAATCAGATTAATATGATAAAGGATATCATGTATTCACCGAGCTTTGTCTTGTCTTTAAGAAAACTTGTATTTTATATTTTTATAAGCATTTATTTGAAATTATTAACGTCATTGAGCCATTCTTTGTTATGTGTCGAATTTTCCTGCTATCTCGTCAGTCGTAGATGTTTTGTCTTCCGCCACTTTTTGCACCTTCGAAAAACTAAAACTCAACCCAATTCGCCTCGTGGCATGTTGGAGTTGCATTTTTCGGATGCTTAAGTCTCTCAGTAAAACTATTTGGAGTTCAACGCATCGAATTGCGTTTGCTTTGGTGGACACTGAAGCAGGCCACCAATTCAGAGTGGACGAGGACCTTGACTCGCCTTTGTTATGACATCATCCCAAACAGCCAGCGAAGGTTCTCTCTCTGGTTATAATGACAGATGAGACGCATCATCGGTTCCCTCCAGTTTTAAGGTCTATTCTTTGATGTGTATATATCATTTCCCTGTTTTTGTCACAGCGTTTTGTGCGACCAGTTGTTTCTCTGGAGTTACTGCTGTTGCACCCTCACTTGCACTATTCCCAAGAAGCACAGACGCGCCCCTCCCTTCTGGCTCCCGGAAAACTCAGACCCTTTTAACCCCCATGTGAAAAAGGAGACGACTATGCACACTCTCATAAAGTCGCGCACACGTACACTTACATGTACACATGTAGACTCCTACATTTGAGTCCAAAGTTTGGCTTCGGCCAACGATGGGATGCAGTAGCAGTATGCTGTGGCTGGTCAAAATGGCGAGAATGTACTTGGCTTCTTGCATGGGAAGTGCTTTGACTTGCTGTAAAATTAGTGCAGCGCATTTATGTGTGACTGCAGGATTTTCACGGTTTACCAAGCAGTTTACCAAAAGCTACTTGGCAGTTATACAGTGCTGTGGAAGTATTTGGCCCATTCTTTATCTCTATTTTTGAAAATCTGTCGCATTTAAATTACTTAAGATCTTCTAAGTGTATTGTAAGACAGCGACAACCTGTGTAAACTCAAAACCGTTTTTAAATGATAGGTCCATTTATTGAAGGAAAAAATGTTTCGACAGGCTTGTGTGGAATTAACCTCCTAGGTTGACTAGTTTTATTGAAAATTGGGTTAAAATAGACTAAACATACCTCGGCTTGAGTAATGCTTGGCCTGTTCGATCTAAATATTGCTTACCCTTCTGGAGGGTACGTTTCTCTCCTTTTCCAAAATCGTTATAAGATATCCGTTAGAAAAACGGAACGATTTGATGGTAAATTTTTTGGACTTTTTGTTAAGATTTTAGGTCAATTTCATGACTGCAGTTGTTTTTGGTTACCGGTGGTGATTGTTTAATCTGCATTGCAAGGTTCCATTAAAAACAGTTAGTTATAGTTATAGTTGTGATTATACTCTTGAACGGATAAAACCAATCTTTCCAGCAATGTGAAGTAGGTTGAAGGGTAGACTTCAACCTACAACCAGTAGACTTTGCAAAAATCGAAAGAAATTCCAGAAAAAAATTATGAAGGCTGTATACAGCAACATGCTAGTCATAATACAAAAATAATTGCACATCCAAGTGGTCTAATCGAGGAGGGCTGTTCACCAATTAGGATTGCAATTCTTACCAATTGCCAATCACTCCAAGCCGATCCCGTCAGAGGATTACACAGTTTGGGTATTTTTACATCAAGTTGCCACAAGTTTCCCACCCGGAATGGTGGCTGAACAGCGATGAGACTAACAGATTTGACCATCTTAACCCTTACTATCCCGAGCCAGGCTGGGTCAGATTACTGTGGACCTCCAGCCATAGCCAGAAATCACATGGCTGGAATTCAAACCCTCAACCACAGATGAACGTCTTTAATGTTAGCCATCTGGAGCCATCTTAGCCACCAGGTGTGCATTGTATTTTCTAATAAAGACCGGCATTGAGTTGTATATTGTGCTTATCACTGACATATAAGTCTGAAGACACAATTTTCGTGTTTTCATCCAAGAATTCATTCACATGCAGACTGCTTCCCTCTGCCTCGATTAACTTCTGTTGCAACATACCATTGCTATGTCTTGAAGCATAATCATTAGGTTTGTTTCATTAGTTGCTAATCAAGAGCTGCCCTTACTCGTTCCACAGCATCATAGGTCGAAATTGACAGTTGTTGTAGCATTGGGCTCCCTCCCAGATGTCATAATCCCCATACTTGCCAATAATTATACAGTAAAACTCAAACCTGTTATCGGTGCCCATTTTTTGCCTCATGTTCACAATTTTGTAGCACAAAGTGACAGTTAAAACAAGTGTTGCCTGGCACCGAATCCCCTGCCTGGTTTTTCGGTCACCTTAACGTTGAATGTTGGTGATGCCCTGCTCTAAAGAAACACAATTCAGATTTTTGTGGTGGCCTTGTGTAGGTCCTAGTTTGTACCCGATTAGTATGCTGTGGCTGCTATTTAAATGGGTAATTTATATTGAAAAAAACTCCAATGTGGCTGAATTGGGATGAATTTGTGAAAAAAGCTGGCCAAAATGCCTCCATTGCCAAGTGAAAGACTGTTTTACTGTTATTGGGAGCATTTTGTTGCTATTAAATGTAGCAAAACCAGCTATGAAGCGAGGGGCGCTTATTTTTCACTTGGGTGATTTAGATTTGGTCCCCATTTTTCCCCTCAATAAATTAAATCATCAGTCAAAAATGGTTATTTTGTGTTCCATCATTCTGCTTATTCGATGCTACTTTTAGGATGAAGATCTGAAACTAGTATGTCAAATACTTTCTCACGGCACTGTATGCTCTATATATGAAAGGGTTTTGTGCTGCCTGCTGTATAATGCATCAGATAATATTTTCCCAATATTTATACTGTTAATTATCTGAACTATATCATTTACTACCATAGTAAATGATGACTGACCGCATTTTTCTGAAAAAGTGGCCTTGCTCTCTGTGAGGTGTTGAGTTCCTTTTACTCTAAGGAATGCATGGTGGATGGGAAGTGATATATCTTCCCCCAGCAACCAAAGCAGCCTCTTTCAATATTTTTTTTTCCATTTTATATGTTTTTGTCAATCATTTATTATCATTGTTTTTTGGCTACTGCAAAGGGACATCCATTGTGTTCTACAATGAAGATTCAATGACCATGACATGGCAGCTATGCTTTTAAAGACCTGCACAATCACACAAAAGGTGTACACCTTTGGAAGGTTACATTGATTGAATTTTGGGACCTCGTAAAATCGTGTTCGCATTTATTTTTCTTAATATTTTGCACGCAGCATGTGCCTTCATTTCTAACTGGCAAATGATGAGATTAAGAGACAGAACTTCTTTTTGTATGTCTCATCTGAAATATTGTTATTTAAAAATTCATTCGTACTTCTCGTTTGAACTCAATGAATGCAATAAGGCATTTGATTCAAATATACAGCAGCCATTTTATATGCAACAGTTATCCAAACATCCCAACAGCAACCAACCTATGGCCTTCTTTCAGTTGTTACTTGCCTGCGAAGAGATTTTTTCATTTGTAATTGAAATACTCTTGGGGTTATTTGCAGGATTGTATCGCGCGAGTGCAACGTGTTGTTTTGGCATAGAAAGTATTGAAAAAGACGGGGCAAGTGGCGAAACCTCAGAATCTGTTTGCGGAAATGATGATTGAATGTGAGGGAACGTGATGGAGGACACTTTAAGTATTTACATCTGTAAAATGTAAACGTGCAGATGAGTACTGTTTGCTATTAGCTGTATTTTTTCTACTTCCTGTGTGGTTCAGTGCTGCTTCCTGTATCGTCGATCCCTTACTGTAGTTTCAACATAGTGCTTTGCCACTTCCTTTACTGTTATGCTACCTCCTGCTTTTCTGTAACAATTCCCAATCATTCAAAGACTGACAGGTGACTTTTGAAATAAGTGCCCTTTTACAGGGAAGAATGGTGTGGCCTCAATCAACTGAAATATTTGTGAGTCAGGTTTTCGATCACTTATCAATTTGGGCACGAGCAGATCCATTTTGCCAGCTCTCCAACTGAGAGAATCTGAAGCTCGCTTTTGTATTAATTGAAGCGTCAGCAGCTACAACTGATATTCCTATATTTGTCATGGTTTCTGTGTGAAAATGTGTCTACTTTTCTGAAAATGCAGTATCAGTGTATTATGTATAGTTTATGCTTTTTTTTTTTTTTAATTGTGTTTTAGTGCTTTTACTGTTTGTATCGCCTGGCCTTTAAAAGGTCCTCACAAACCATGTACTATTTCATACATTTTTGATCCAACGTTCATGTATCTGCTTTATATTGCCATGTTAAAATACAGTATATCTCTTGTAGCTTTAATGCTATCCTATTTCTGCATTGTGTTTGCACCATTAAAGAGCTTTTTAATGACTTGAGAGAACATCTCTGACAAATGTGTGAAATCTTGATAAAGTTTGCAGTGAACCCCCCAACCCCCCCCCACCCCCAATGAGATTAAAGAAAAGCGATGTGTAAATATTCTGTTCGATGCATTATGCAAGTTCATGTCAGTGTATCAGTGGCCTGATAGAGCCGGGTACGAAAGCATTTGGACAGTGAAACAGTTTTCATAATTTTGGTTCTGCACATTTTAAATTAACCATTTGACATGATCTTGAAGGGTAGATCTTCGCTTTCAAGGGAGTTGTTAAATATATAAGTACCTTGTATGAACCATGTAAACCATTTTAATACAAGCACCCCCCCCCCCCAATTTCATGGCTTAGTGATGGGTTCCCTCTTATTGAAACTCCGCCAGGCCTTCAGGCTTTCACTGCTGCGGCCATCAGTTCCTCCTTGCTCTTAGGCTGTTCTACATTCAGCTAACACATTGCATGCATTCTTGGTTGGTTTCGGGTCAGGTGATTGATTTCGGCATTATTGAACATTCTTGGGCTGAAAAGTTTTGAGTTCTTTTCTTGGTATAGTTCCAGTCCAGCACTGTGATGATTGTAATGGGTTTAATGAGCTTTCAAGCATCTTTGCTGTTTAAGACCCCTGTGCAACTGAAAAATCATCTTGCAGGATTTGTCAGCAGTGACATCATCAAAATATAAAAGGGCATATATATAATAATATACATATAAAAGTTCTATCAATTTTGATTTTTTTTTTTTTTTTTGCCTTATGATAGCTTGCTTAACTGGTAGTGACAGTTGTCTTGTCTCCATATTGAAAGTTAATAGGGAAACATTCTGAATGCAAACAGTAAACTGGAAATCAACTCTTGACCTTTTATTTGCTTACTTGTAGACAAAATAATTAGGGAATGACCCTCAACTGGCCTTGGAATGGCTGAGCGACCAATCGTCAAATTACCTTTCCCTTCTTAAAAAGAAGGAATTGTGTATAACAATTGCTGTAATTCCTACACGGTTTGCCAGATTAGGATGTAATTACCCTCTAATGAAAGATGAGCCTCAGCACCATTAGCTAATACTCATTACGTAATCCCCAATATGCTGTGGTAGGCAGCTAAAATAATAGAAACTGAGTCACTGTCCAAATATTTATGGACCTGACTGTGTGTCATCGAAGTAATAATCATCTATTGCACACTTCATGAAGGTGCACATTTGAAGTGACCCACAGAATAAATTAAATTGTCCTTCTGAAAGACAGGTCATTTTAATACCAATATTGACAGGAAGTGTACTGATTAAAAGCCAACACATATTTGACTAACATACTAATTTTTTTTTGACAGATATCAGAAGCTGTTATTAAGGAAAGATGCAGTACACAGCATCTTTTGAAACAGAAAACTTTCGTTTTTCTTAAACGCCACTAGAGGGTGCAGATTTTCCTTGTAAAATTGAAGTTGCCTTTGAAGAAAGTACAGTGAAGGACATAATTCAATCGACAGTTACACATTTTTTGATATTTTGGTTCGGTTGGCTGTGTGAATTACCAGATTTGAATCCAAATGAACATGTATTTGACATGCTGAAATGCAGACTGAAGGCAAAATGTCCCACAAACAAGCAGACAATGAATGCAGCCAGACCATAAAAAAGATATGCAACCAAATGCTAACAATGATTTCTTTATTCGATATAATGCTAAACTGTCCAATATTTTATTTTATTTTTGTATTTGTTTTTGCTCCCAAAACTCTGGGGTAGTATGTATGGAAATGCTGTCATTGCAAAAAGGTTCATCAGGAAAATGATGTTAAATTGATACTGACAGTCTGCACTTCTACTGCATGGTCATTGTATCCTTTCAAACTCAAAAGTGCTAGATTTAAGAATCAAAATAACAAATCTGCCACTCAGCATTAAATATTGTGCCCTTTTCTGAAACTGAGCTGGAAATTTTAAAAGAGGCAACAGCTTTGCTTGCAAGATAAATTCTAGAATTGAACAAGATGCAGTCAGAATTGTCCATAGATCCCCCATCGCCATTCATGTCTCACCCCTCCCCCCCACCCCAGTCTGTGTGCAAATTGTCCATCTCCACCATGGAAAATGTATGTTGTCCGGGGAGGTATTACGCTTTCCTTCGCAGCCACTAAGCACCACCACTGAGGTCTGGACAAAGTATTTTTAACCTTTTCAGTTGGATGGACAAATGATTGAAATTCCACCTGCTTTATCTACCGTTACAAAAATCTCTGTAATTCAATACCCAAAATTGCCAGAAATATGATTTAAAGCTTTTATAAAAACTGGAGAACTGCACCTTTATGACTATACAATCATTTTGCACCCAAGTTTAGCCTCTAATATTTATTTTCATCAGCTTATTTGCAGAGAACTTATAAAAATCAAAAGTCAAATTCAAATTTTGGCGAATATTTTTGTTGATGAACCGGTGGGAAGGTGCAGATTCTTTAAATAGTTTAGGAAATTAAGTTTTGTTGAAACCTTTAACCATTCCAATTTTAGAGCAGTTTTTCAAAGGCATAGAAAATGCCAAAATTGCTAGTTTTTTTTTTTTTTTTTTTTTTAATAGGAAGCCCAGTATATCAAATGCTACAAAGGCCAGGAATATAGTTAAGTATATTTTTTAATTGGAGTACATCTTAGCCAGAAAACCATTTTAGCCAAAGACCAATATCAGATATTTGATTCCAACAACGACTGTACATAAAATACAGTATTTTTTAAAAATTTAGAATGGCTGCCTTGCATTCAGGTTTCTAACTTAAGAGATTTGGTATTCTCCTTTCCAGGTGAGCCTCCTATGGTTTGGTTACCACAGTCTCTTTATGATGAATGATAATTATTTTGAGAACATGCTTTATCTCTATGCTTCAGTGAAGTGATAGTAAGACAGGAAGCATTTACTGACGGTTAAATAAACGGATATCTAATATTTATAGTATGAGCCTCTCAGCACCATTTCTAAATGTCCTAGTTATATCCAGCACTGCAGTGGATTCCAAATGACCCTCTCACTAATGTCCCGTCAATAGGTATATATGAAGTCTATTGTTACCTAGAACATACTGTAAAGCAAGCTGCGTTTCAAACTGGAACCACTTTAATGGGCATCAACCCCGGTAAGACAGATCCACCGCTCATTACATTACCTGGAGGATTCCCCAACATATCCAATGAATAACCACAAAACAACAAAAGGTATATCTCAATTGAGTTTGTACAAAAGTAAAGGCAAATGTCGCCTGCTCTGAAAAACTTTTGAAACAAGGACACCACTGCACCTAATTACAGTAAATGATACAGGAGATATTGAAGTTGTATCGACTGATGTGCCAATAAGGTCAAGCGCAGTACTTAACACAACACCCTCTAATGACTCTTATCTTCAAGAAAAAATTATTGGATTGAAATGGCCCGATTTTGATTATTTCGCGGGGGCTTGTTTTTCCTCGCCACTGCTACTGTGGGCTTGTTTTTGTGGGGGTTCAAGCCAGGATATTTCTGTGAAGCGCATCATGACAAATGTTTGTCAAACATGCAACACAAATAAAATTTTTATCTGATTTGAATTTTTGGTCTCTTGAATTATCTACAAAGGGATAGAGCTTGAAACAGCTTCCCAGGAGCAGCCAGCCTACCAAATTTCCTCCAAGAGCACTTCTCCAACTCATCTAGGAGGTCACAGAAAAACCTAAAAAACCTTGCTTGCCTCAGGTAAGGTCGGAATTCAAATTCCGATGAAAACAGGCATTGAATTTTATAACGTTTGAACATTATTTTTTGTTTAATGTATTGCTACCTTCGAGAATAAACATATTAAAAACATTATTTTAAAAATGGTAAAAAATGTTCATGATTCCAGCAGTTCAGTACTGCATAAATATTCCATGGTACAGATTCCTGTGATTTTTCCTTCCCTGTTGGCCAACCTCAGTCTTTCCTTGTGCACCAGATCCCTGGTGTTCGTTCACTGAAGAAAAGGGGCTTTGTTTTTGCACAAGGTTCACATTTCAATTGATTAAAAGGCAACAGATTTAAAATGGTGTTTGCTTACTATGTTTGAGGTCCTCTTCCATTGTCATTGCCTGAGATTTTCTGTGCTTTAAAAGGCCAGTCAGAGGTTCATCTTATCGTTTTCATTGAATACCTTTTGGAATTTCACTTGACAATTTGCGAAAGAAGGAAGACATTCTCTAAAACTCTCCTGATGGAATGAGTGTCGCTGCATGAAATAAACATTCTGAAGTGCCAAAAAAAAAACCCTCTTATTTTAATGCTTTATACA
This sequence comes from Gymnothorax reevesii, assembly GCA_029721435.1. Lineage (NCBI taxonomy): Eukaryota > Metazoa > Chordata > Actinopteri > Anguilliformes > Muraenidae > Gymnothorax > Gymnothorax reevesii. Next base: position 19,952,695 of record CM056590.1, on the reverse strand, counting down.
AACTTGCCATTCGATTTTAAAACACCAAAGATCAGAGCATATAGGATCTACTTTCATATGCTACGAGTGTGTTAAAGAGGGGGCCTGGTATGTTTCTCTGTAGATTTGATACTTTTTTCAGTCGTCAGGATTGAGGGGTAAGCTCTAGGAATGATCATCAAGGACAGTACCAACAATATGAAGGGGTGTCACGGTTTCCATTTAACTACAGTCAACCGTCTGTCAATTAAACACAATATAATTATTAGTTAATTTGATAACTCTAAACCTCTGATCTACTTCATCAGATAATTTACTTTTTAAATTTTAGCCTAGTAAAAAATATCTTCTCAAGTTAGCATAACGATAAGAAACATGGCAGTGCTCCACGTAAGATGTATGCTGATTGTGGTCATGGAAATCATGACTGATATGAAATTTGATCGGATGATCAATTACGATAAATAATGTTTTCGAAAGAACTGTTTTGCTGTGCTTTTCAATATTTATATACATGACGTGTGAGATTTTATTCACGCTTGATAGTAATTCATGACCATGACATTCAAGGGAGTACGATAAATGCGCTGGCAGGCACAACATGGTTACTTGATACAATAAATTTCGTGGCAGGAACATTTAAAACAAAGTGAGTAAGTGAAATGAAAGTGGCCTCAAAATAAATGCTCAAGTACTTTGTTTGAAAGTTAGGAACTCGCTCAAAGAGAACAACAAGAATTCATTCAGCTGCGTACAATGTGATACTTGCACGCAAGAAATTCAATGTTCACTCAAACCCTGAAAAGGAAATGTGTTTTCTTAATAAACAGTGAGCTTTGTTAAGTCTGGAAAATGGATAAGGAAGGGGAAAAAAAGAAAACCTCGAGTTCTGAAAACCTTCCTTTTTTTCAGCTGCACTCCAAAAGAATGGAGAGTGTGGGGGGAAAATATTATGACTACATTTATGGATTAAAGATCTTGCTGGTGAACTAAATGAACGGTGGGAACTCCACGTACTGTGACCAACATGACCAACTGTAACCTCAACAAAATTTTGTTTAGTCTAAACCTAAACTTTGTGTAAGTTGTGAAATTTAAATTACCATGTGTTTGTGAACAACTATGCAGACATGACGTGACTGTCCAATTTAGTTATGGATATAATGATGATGTGCATCGGCCAATCGTTGCAAATTTGTCAGGCACATTATGTTAACGGGTCAGATTTTTCTCTTGACCCACATAGCGTTTTATTTCAAAGATGTTCAGAACAACTTGGCCGGTCTTGAGCATTTCATAGCCACTCAGGCATATAACATTGCATTGAACAGCCCTGATGGTGGTGCTATAGTAGTGTTTTTAATATATATTTCCAGGTTATGAAAACCATACAGTACACTTCTGGATATGTGAACTGGTACTCCATTCGAGAAAAACTCAACAAGTTGCTCAAAAACATGACCATGGTAGGAAAATTTTTTTTTTTTTGGCAAGCTATAGCTGAAGTCTACTGGAAATATTCATACAGAGCAAGATACATGAATTCAAGGCCTGTAATGACAGCTCGAGTTAGAAACATCTCAGTGTAAAATAAAAGTATTTCTTAATCAAATATTGCACAATGCAAAGTCCAAAAATAAAACACTGAATGCAAACCCAGTGCTGGCTGGGCAGTGTTGAGAAGTGACTGGGATGTTTGGTGGAAATTTCCCCATCTAAAATTTAAATCTTGAAGTGATTATTGAGTCATCATCAAGCCGGAAACGTCAAATAATGGTTACAGCAGGAGGTTTATAACCCAGCATAGTTTCCTAATGTTACTTCACACGTTTTTTTTCTCTTGCCCAGTTTATAAAACTAGGGTAAAATGGGAGCATATAAAGCAATACAGGGCACCAGCTCACCTCAGTGAGGTTTTGAAAACTCCAAATGGCATCTGAGAACTTCTGATTTTACACTGAACAGAGATATAAATGCACGAAGTAATTTTTTTTTTTAGTTATTTTTTATCAATTGGGAAATATTTCGACAAAACAATTATTCTTTTATTCTTGCCTTAATATTCAAGCGACAGAAACATGACTAACAATTTACTGTACACAATTCTTGAGTTATCACATCCGAACCCAACAGGGGTCAGCGGGTAGAGTTCACAGCACTCAGCAACGAGTGTGTCCACCATCGGCATCACGTAACGTGGTGCAGCTCCGGCGCATGGAGTTCACGAGATTGTCAATAGTGGCGTGTGGAATGTTGTCCCATTCCGCAGTTCAGGGCTGGCATCAGCGTAACGCTCGCCCTCACGTCGCCATACGTGTTGTCTGCCAACAGCGCGGTACAGTTGAAATCGTGATTCATTACTGAATAACACTGTCCTCCATAGAGCAAGTGTCCAGCGAAGGATGTGGTTGGTCCAGTCCAGTCTGTACCGATGACGGACGGCAGTCAGGTCGAGACCTCGGTGTTGTCGGGGGGCTTGGAGGTCTGCCTCCCTCAGACGGTTTCGGACTGTCAGAGCTGATATCCGCCTGTTGTGCAGTCCGACCGTCTTGTCAGCTGTCCTGGTGGCCGGTCGGAGCCGATCATGGAGGTGCTGGAGCCACGTGTGCCGATCCTGTGTGGGCATGATCACACGAGGTCATGGGTCTTGTGGATGATTCACAAGTGCTGCCAGTCTCTCTGAATCGACTTCTCAACCACCTGATGGTGGAATGACGCACATTCAAGTGTGTTCACACCACTGTCACAGATATCCCAACACTCAGTTTGCCAAATGCATGCTCCCTCATAACTTGTGACATCCGTGGCATTGTGACTTGTGACAAAAGTGCACATTTTGCAGTGGCCTTTTATTGACCCTGGTGCAAGGAGTGCCTGTGCATTGGTCACGCTGACTGACCAACGCAACGTTATGCTCTATGCAGCTCAGAGGCGGAACTGTGAGTAATCTCACAGGGAGTGGTCAATGAGAAGTGGGTCATCAGAATTGAGCAAAACAAATCATTAAATGCGCCAATAAACACTATATGTGGGAGTATTTCATTATAGGTCAATTTAACTCAGCATTTTTGGTTTGTGCATTTATATTTTTGTTCAGTGTTTTTATTCTTTTTTCCTGATCTCTGCTTTTACACAATTTTAGCCCTGAGGTCCATGAGAAGCGCCAATGTCTTCATGATTGAATCTTGGCTTGAAATTCAACCCCCATACTAACAAAGACAGATGTGCTTGATTCTGTGCATTTATCTGAAGTCATGTGAACTTAATTATGTAATTGTATAATGATGTCATACTGTGATTATACTGCATCAAACATGTATTGCTGTTATATCGACAGTCTCCAGTCTTCAAGATTTCAATCTTTCCTCAACTGAATAACTCAAATTACATTAGAGACCATCAGTGGAATAAATGGTATTTAGTTCTGCGTGCTTCATGTGTAATTCCCCAAAGGAAAGACAGTGTTTTCAAACAAATGCAACAGCCTAATATCCTTCCAGTTTCAAATAAATGACCTATTTTTTTAAAGAATGTTGTCTACTAGAAGAGCCCAGTCTCATCCCAACGCGTCATGTTACCTGACCGACCATCGATATACGACGCAAAAGGACGCTTTTGCCGTCCTTATATGACACTAGCATAAAACAAACCCCACCCCCTACCTTCTAACCCTTAACCCGAACCCCAACCATAAGCGTCAAATAAGGACTCCAAAAGCCTCCTTTTCCTCGTATATCGACGCTTGGTCAGGTAGCGTCACTATACAACGAGTCGGGATGGGAATGTGTTGACTAGAGGCATTCAAACTGAACTCTCGCCTGATCGTACTTTCTCTCCAACTTCAAGAATAAAAGATGCCCTGTAGCTTGAGCTTGTTTCATTGCTGACTCAGAAAATGAACGCACAGTAAAATTTTAGTCGCGATCGGTGTGAGAAACTGTGCAGTTAGGTCGGTGAATTATGCCCCTGTGTTTGAGTGACTGTTCGGAGAGCTGTTCTCACCACATTCAGATGCAGGAGGCAGCAGGCAGAGGCCTGAGGCAGATGCTAAACCCAGCGCTGTTCCTGCAGTGATGGAAATGTAGCGTACAGCCATGGAGACTTCTCTGCCTCCCACTGGGGCGAGCGAAGAGTGTAAACAAACATACATGCTCACTTAGCAGCTTGTTGCTTCTTGCTGGAAATAAAAAAAGAAGAAAAAATAAACTAATTTAAATGCAGTATAGGCCTACTTGAGTATTTTGACATGATGTTGCTCAGATCTGAGTTTAAAAAAATTTACACATCAGCATATCATGCATTGCCTGGTGAGCTGAACAAATGTCTGGTAACAAAGCAGCTGCCAAGTCAGGACACAGAGGTGCTTCCAGACTATTTTTATACCGAGGCCAAAAGGCAACAAACAGACGTAATTGCAATTAACCCTAAGAGCGCTGAAATTAATTTAAAAATTTTTATTTAATTATATTGTTCTGTTGAAAACCTATCATGTGGCCACTTTTTTAAAACAAGTCGCTGCATGATAGGTTTTCAACAGCTTTGATTTTGATATCTCACATCATTAACAATAAGTGCATTTAGCGCTCTTAGGGTTAGCGAACCACTGACAAAATGGCTGCGGTCAAAAACTTAATCTCAAATATGACATGATAAAACACATCAACGTCATTAATTTCAAGGACACTCGACTTTCAAGGCTGCATTGCAGCCTAAAGGTAGTGGCGCTCACCGAGAGGAAGACAACTACCTTTGTCTTTCAAGGTTTTCACGCACATAGTAAAAAAAGTTGACCAAACTTTAAAGTTGACAACACTTTAAATAGTAAGCTAGCCAGCTGCAAAGCATTTTTTTTAAGTTTTCATATTGCAATAGCCCAGTTCAAATTTAACAATGAAAATTTTAATGTAAATGTTTCTTAATCTGTAGCCTATTTTTGCATGAATTTACTAATATACGAGAATGTTTTCTAAGAGGTGAGGCTGGTGTTAATGGTATTATATAAAGAAAAAGGTGAAAGTTAGAAACAATAACATATATAATTCTCTTAAGCAGCTTATGCAGATGATGTCAACCTTAAAATCAAAGTCCGAATTTCAGTTGAAGAATTTCTTAAAAACAAATGCCTAGATCAATAAATTATTTTTCATGTCACAGTAATGGCCTCTTGTGGAATAACTGGAAGCATCACTGAAGTCACTTAGAATACATATTTGACACCAGAGGTATATCTTGGCTTAATTAGCGGTTATATTAAAAAGGAATTGCGTCCCTCGACCTATATATCGCAAAGCCCACCGAGGCTTTGTAAAACCCCCCAGCTGGCCTGCCATTGGGCAATTTACGGCATTCGAGAACGCGCAACCACTGACGTACTTGCTTGTGTTTCTAGGAGATTTTCCCCCTCTGCTGTTTCAAACCCTCAGAACCCCAGTACAGTTCAACGCTCTAACCTCCTCGGGCTTCAGCTTTGTGCGCGCACTCGCGCAAATCTGTTCTGGACGCCTGGCTTCGAAGCACGCGCGCTCCCGATTCTGACTTGGTTGTTGCGGGTTGCTGGCGGTGGGCGCGCGCTCAACTTGGTATTACAAGAGAACCGCTGTGGCATTTGCAACCCAAGCCATGCAATTCATGCATTTTTCTCGGATATAATTTAGAAAGCTTTATTTTTGTTTGTATGTGCACGTTCCGGTTTCAGTGGAGATGGAAATTAGAAATATGCATTGCCATAAACAACTTTAACTGACTTGACCGCTAAAATGAAGAAGAAAAGCTCTTTACAACGCAGTTTTTAAAAATAATTCCGACTAACTATTATTGTGAGCTGCGCAAACAATTTTTTGGAAATACTGAATAGCTTTTTTCAGTTTTGAATTGGAAATACATTTTGCAATCAACTGCTAAAACACAACTTTAATTGACGGCACGGGGGGAATCATTCCAAACGGTAACATTTGTTGGACAATCGTATTATTGTACTTTACTTTGAAGTCCAATACGTCGAAGGATACATACGTCTGCTTCGTTTGCAAGTCTTTCAGACAATTCCGTCTTTTAAATTCGCATTTTTCTTCTTGCTCCAGAGGAATGGCAAGTGCATAACCTACTTTTTAATCTAAGTCGGGGATTACAGAACATAGCGTTTTAGTTTCGTTACTGGCCGCAGAAAGCCATAACAATGTATGCAGGACGTAAAAGAAGAAAACCCGTGCAGAGAACGTAAGTGCAAACTATCCCGTATTCGTTAACCTCTTCTGTGTGCGATGGACAGATTTGGCTTTTTCAGTGAACCACCTCCCCTCCCTGTGTTCCTACCCCTTCACTTTGAGTGGTGTCCGACGGAAATTTGAGATGTCAACCACACTCTGATCTGACCGGCAATGCTGGCCATTAAATAAATGACGTGACCTGCAAACACGGCAGTCGGTCGGGAGTTATGTAGGCTTACATGATGCATCATTCCAGCGCCTTCGTGGTCAAAAACCGACCCTTCGGTTTTGCCGATGTGTTATGCAACCTGTTTCTAGTTAAGAGAAGCACTACATTTTCGACTTGACATCGAGTTGATTTTGAACTTCCATATTTAATGAATATATGACTTTTTCCCATTCCGTCCTGCGAAATCCATTATTGTCTTTTCACTTATCCATAGGGCCGTTACTGTTTCACCAGGGAACGGAAGTGTGAGGGCCAGTGGCTCAGATAATTTTTATTGTTTAGGTAGTCCAAGCGCTACATTACGCATTGCCGTAGGCTTCCAAGGTGTTTGGATGTAGCGAATCGACAAAAATACTGCAGGTGAAGTTGCCCACAAATATGTTGTTTAAAGACACGCGTCATGTATTGTCGACGGCAGCTCCATTTGTTGATGGATAAATATAGAAATCTGCTTAATGTAACTTGACGTATGCATGGCGCGCTTCAGAACTGTGAAGTCATGAGCGCGCTCGAGTGAGGCACAGGTGTAGGACTTGCCGGCATTTTGTAACACCATTGCGTGATGAATTTCCAGCCTGACTGCTTTGTAATTCCGAAAGATAACTCATCCTGTTTGACCAGTGCGTTTAGCATTATAAATTTGTGTAGGAAGTACCCTTCCCATTTGCCAAGGTTGTTCATTTTCTCCCACGATTGTGCGTCCGTAAGGGACATTTGACCTGGTGCTGAAGGAGTGTTGTGCTTTTATTTTAAAACAGCATCATAAGGGGTCTAAGCAAAGAAAGTGTGAAAACCTGATTTTGTTCTGATTTTTATTGTTATTTATATTATTTTTGTGCCTGAAAAGTGATTGCACTGCACAAACTATAAATACTATTGATACCAAAGGTAACAGCTACAGTGCTGTGGAAAAAATATTTTCCCCATCCCAATTTCCTCTATTTTTGAATATTTGTCACACTTAAATGTTTCAGACCATCAATATAATGTTAATATGAGACAATGATAACCCCAACAATCAAAAAATGCAGTTTTTTTTTAATTTAATTTTTTTTATTTCTCTGGGCAGACCCAGTCGTAATTACTATTATCTATGTTGAGTGTAAACATCACTTAAATACAACTTGTTTGGCAATTTGAAGTTGAAAAGCAGCACATGATTCTGCAATCTGAAGAAATTCGAGAATAGATGATAAACAAAGTAATTGGTATCGATCAGCCTGGAAAGGGTCACAAAGCTATTTCTCAGGCTCTGAGTTTCCTGCAAACTATGGCTAGAGCCATTATTTACATATTGAGTAAACTTGGAACATTGGCGAACCTTTGCAGGAGTGGCCGGCCAACAAAAATTCCTCCAAGAGTGCACTGACAACTCATATCGGAAGTCACAATAGGACCCAGATTAACATCTAAAGAATTTTCAGCCTCACTTGCTTCAATTAAGGTCAGCATTTATGATTCCACAAAAAGAAAGAGACTGGGCAAAAATGGCATCCATGGGAGAGCTGTGAGGTTAAAACCACTGCTGTCAAAAGAATAGAAAATTTTGTTGCACATTTGCCAAAAAACATCAAAATGACCCCCAAGATTTTTGAGATTATATTCTGTGGACTGATGAGTCAATTGGATCCTATTGGAAGGCAAGGGTACCATTACATCTGATGTACGGCATTCGGCAATAAGAACATCATATTAACAGTCAAACACAGTGATGGCAGTGTGATGGTCTGGGGCTGCTTGGTTGTCGCAGGACCTGGGTGACCTGCCATAAATGATGGACCCATGAGTTCTCCTCTCTTCCAGAAAACCCTGAAGGAGAATGCCAGGCCATCTGTTAGTGACCTGAGGATCAAGAGCAGTTGCGTCATGTAGCAAGACAAAAATGCAGAACACAGAAATAAATCCACCTCTGGCTCAAAAGAAACAAAATGAAGGTTCTGGAGTGGCCTAGTCCAGTGATTTTCTAAGTCGGGCATGGCGCGCCCCTGTGCATGCTGGCTTTTGTTCCAACTACGATTGCCATTCCAGGATTTGTAACAAGCTGTTCATTTCCATTAATCGGCCATTTTTGATGTTTAGAGGGATAAATTTCCTTTCTAATCCACAATATGCCACGAAATTTCACAAAAATTCTCACTTTTAAATAGATTTTATTGCACTGTAGGCAAAGAATTACATAAAAAGAGGCGAAAAATGCATGAGGTTAATTGCCCAGCATAACGACTCAACAGGTTAAAGCAATAATTTTTTTTTCTTCAAGACAAAGCAGGTGGGCCTTGTTATCATTTGTATTGTCAATTAATTCTCTGCCATTTTCCATATTGTCAGGACAGATGCTTGCCGATTGACCTCAGTCTTTAATTTCATTGATTATAAATAATTTACTTATTTTCATGCAGTTATTAGTAAATCAAAATTCAATACTTGAAATGTAATCCTGTAAGTTCTGCATCTCCTCCTAATATATATTCTTAATGACAAGCAGAGCTGTTGCCAATAGAATGTGATTTTAGAGTTTAGTAATCCTGCAGTATAAGATCCTAGTTTAGAAAAATTTATCAGCTTGTAAAACATCTGGAATTACCCTTAAAATTGTACCAAAAACCAGCATACATATGCATCCCCCTGGACCGAGTTTTATGACCCCTTGAATCCAATTGGAAATGCCCTCCAAGGTAGCTGAATTAAAACAATTCCGCAAAGAAGACGGGGCCAAAATTCCTCCACACCGATGTTAAAAAACTCATTGCCGGTCATCGCAAATGTTTGCTTGCAGTTGTGACCACCAAGGATGGCACAACCAGTTTTTAGCTTTAGAGGGGCAATTACTTTTTCAAATTGATGAAATAGGTTTCATTTACAAGCTGTATTTTGTGTTTTCTCACGTTGTCTTTGTCTTATATAAAAATTAGATGGAAGATCTGAAACATTTAAATTTGACAAATAAGCAAAAATCGAAGAAAGCAGGAAGGGGAAAATACTTTTTCACTCCACTGAATCACTCCGGTTTGGAAAATTGGCCCTTTGGCGGTGCAACTGCAAGCCAAAACAGGCTTTGATCTATAGGCGCATGAACCATTTGGCCTTAAGTCAAAATTCTTTTTTGGACTAAATTATGGGCCAAACTGCACAAAATCCGGTACTCAACATCCCCAGAACAATATCTTTCAATTTCATGAAAGGAAAGATGTTTTGTGAAAAAAAATTGGGCACAGTAAACCGATGACTTTTGTGGGAGTAGCCTCAACTGTTACAATGGGGAGTAACTTATACAATGTCCAATCATAACTAAAGAATAAAAGAGCCTTGTGCTAAAAGCACTTAAGTCACATTATCACACACCATCAGGTAATAATGGGGAAACATTTTTATAGTTACCATAGTTACTTTTTTCTCAATTTCCTCAAAATGGACATTTTATAACTTAAGCACTTTTAGCACTGGGGTCTTCAACTTATGTCTATGGGACTAGTAACTTAATCCTTCAAAATGTAATGTAAATTTGTCAACCGGTGGTGCAGGGCTCTCAACTTTCACACATTCGGCGTGAGATTTTGTGCTTCATTCACGTTTCCGTGCTGTAGTCAGCAATTATTCAATCAATGCAATGTGTGTGTTTCACAATCGTCTAAATGAAATAAGACCATTTGAAACGTTTTTATGCGATTCCATTGCTTCCAACCCCCGAGTATAGAAAAGTGTGAGAAGTCCAGAATCATGATTGATCTCCATATTACTAGTGGCGAAATCCATCGTAACGCAGGTGAAACTGATAAACATCAGTGCACAAGGACTTCAGTTCCACCTGAGAATCTCTTACAAACGTGCTGATTGAATGATTTCTGACTAGAGCACAGAAACCTGAATGTGTCATTTAAACTCACAAATGCGTGAAAGTTGAGAGCCCTGGGCGGTGTTATTGTAAAAAATAAAACAAGAGGAAAAAAAAAGATTGTAACTCCTTATCCATTCTTCCAATCAAGTTCAAATTTTGCATGACATGTCTGGGTCAAACATGCAAATAAAGCCTAGGTGGAAGAAAGATTAAAGCAGAAACAGGCCATCATCAGTCAGATTATCATGAACCTTGCTGGAAAAGGAATACCACAAATGGTTATGCTCCACAAGCTGGAACTTGTGTAAAAATTACATACAATCCATGGCCTTATTGCATCAAAATTCGAAATTGCCTCATATTGCTTGGACCCCATTAATTCAGGCTTCCGGTTATATTCGTCATTATTGTTGTTGTCAATGGATGTCAGTGTGTTTGTCAGATCCCCATTCAGTGTCACAAAATATGTAGCTTAACCATTTAGCTCAAAGTCTGTTATGAAGTATGTATTTGGAAAGTAAATGCAAAATTGTTTCTTTTCCGGTGTTCTTAAAGGATCTTTGTTCTTGGTTGAGGTTCTTTTTGCACATCTCATTTCACCTGCATTGTCTTTGCTTCATTTTTTATTCACATTCACTATATTAAGTGAATGCTGTTATAATAAACAAAATTACAATCATTTGATCTATTGTTATTTAATGTTAGGTGTAACCCTAAAATTCACCAATATTTGAAAAAAAAATAAATTTTTTTCTCAATATCATTTCTCAGAATACATTCCTGGTGGCCTTTGAAGGCATAATAACTGAACATAGACAATATCTGGTGGGTACATTGATGATATTTGGTCAAAAAAACATTCATCTAACTTTGAGACAGATTTTCTCTGTAAGGGAATTTCAGCCACATAAATCCGGATATCGCAAGAACGAGAGAAGATATCTGCATGAAATTTTGTGAGTAGATCTCACTCTGGTCTACATTTTGAGCCAAAGAAAACAGTAATATCCATGTTGGGGGGTCTTAGACACCTCAGCATCAGCCCTCAGGCCTCACCACATTTTGAGGTTCCCTTCTAGACCTCCTAAAATTTTTATTTGTCATCAAATCTCCCAAACCATTGGCTCAAAACCTTCAATATGATGTCCACATAGTGTGTACAAAAATTCAAATCAATACATGGAATGGTTTTTTGAGAAAAGGTAGTTATGTATTTCAACATATTGGATGTTGACCATCTTGGATCATGTGATCTAATTAGCATAATTTTGTAAATCCTATAAAAAATGCTTTCTTTCATCATAGCCATCAACATTGAAACATTAAATCCAGTCTTTATTCAAAATAAAGGAAATTTTCATTTTGGGTTATTCCTAACCTTAAATGTACTGACAATTCATATGCTTCATGTTTTGCTAACAAAAATGTCAGGTTTCTGGTAGACTGCTTTTGATGGAGTGCTGTTGTCCACGTGTTACTTTTTTCCCCAAATCAGGGTAAAACAGCCCCCAGCCGAGGGAGTAAAGTCGAACCCATCGAAACGTCACAGGGATCGCCTGAACTCGGAGCTGGACCGCCTGGCCTCTCTTCTGCCATTCCCCGAGGAAGTGACCTCCAGCCTGGACAAACTCTCCATACTGCGGCTCAGTGTCAGCTACTTACGAGCCAAGAACTTCTTCAATGGTGAGTGTGTCTCTCTCGGTAATATTATGATGTATTGCCGGCTAATATTGCCGTTTCCAGGATTGTGCTGATTGGAGCAGCACTATTGTGGATATAATAAGTTCTCAGGGGAAATCGTTGCAAACTCTGCCTCTCCTTGCTTCGGATTTGAACTAAATTTCTTCTGCTCTAAGAGATTAGTTAATAGTGTTTGATCTGTGAAGTATCAGAGAATAGCTGCCATATAGTGTGAAAGTTTGTGTGTTTTAATCACGTAGTCCCAGATGCTGGTTATGGTAGCGTAACTTATCTAGTGAATTTGTTTAAGAAAAAAAAAAAAAAGTACAATGAAAATTTTTGTGGCCTGAAAGTCCTGAGCTACTCCTTGTGTTTGTTTGGTAGTGTTTTTTTTTTTTCAGCTGAATGCACTGAAATACCGGTGTTTCAGTGTTTCAGTGACTATTGTCAGTTGGCTTATTATACTAGTTTCACAAATAGCAAAACAGGTTGCACTGCCGTCTGAAAATAATTTTATTTTTATCCTCAATAAGGTTATCTTTGGCCCTCTTGTGACTTTGGACTCTTACCTTCAAAGCATATTGAATAATTTGCCGTTTGTAAAGGGGCTTTCAAAGAGCAACAGGGATCTCGCATCTCCTCAAACCATTTTATTCTTGAGAAACACACTAAATAATAAATCAATGCTTTAAAATTTACAGCATTAAAGAGACTTCTGGGGAGCTCTGAGACCGAAAAAGCAGCTGACGGAAGGATACAAGATGTATTCAATCTATTTTTCAATAAAATAAAAAAAAAAGACATAGCTAGAGTTATGTTAAAGATAAAATTATGCTGTAAGGATTCTGTGCCACCTTTTATGTTTGTTTGTGTTTCTTTACAAAGCTCCATCCTTCCATATTGACAAGATGAGGTTTTATTGTGTCAACTGAGCATACTGGAATATATAAGGTTCTTTCAGAGGCTATTGCCAGTTGGCTGAGTCCTTAATTAGGTTGTCTTTGGCACTCTTCTGACTTTGGACTCCTAGCTTCCAAGCATATTTAATAATTTGCCATTTTAAAAGGGGCTTTCAAGGAGCAGCAGCAAGCTAGCATCGCCTCATACCATTTTACTCTTGAGAAACACAATGAATATTTCATGAAGGCTGTAACATTTACAGGATTTTAGGGACTTTTGGGGAGCTCCGAGGCCGAAAATGTCAACCGACACAAGGATATAAACCACATTAAATTAGTTTATGAGTGACTAAAGCTAAAAACAAGCACACACACACACACACACACACACACACACACACAAAAAGACACAACCAGAGTTATTTTAAAATATATAATACAGTGAAAACAGTGCAGCGTCGCAGGCATTGGTTTCTCATGAAGCATTAATAATGTAAAGAATGGACTTAAAGAATTTATAAAATGGAGGGAGGAGAATGTTTGTTTAAGGCTGTGGATTTTAAAATGGCTGTTGAGGTGAGCGGGATGAAAGCAGTGGCAGTGATCTGCCAGTGTTTTCAGGGATGTGCTGACAGCTTAGAGTAAAGCTACTGGGAGGCACTACCACTGCGCCCGTGGGGGACGACAGAGCCAAGGGAACTGCATCAAACATCAAGCACATGAGTCATTAAACCTTCAGCGACATCCTACCGCTAGATTACGACAAAAACTTAACCACAAACTAGTAGCAGAATTCGAAGAAACCAGACCAAGTCATCTCATTATTATGATTATTGATAGATTGAAAACATTCTTGTGTATTTTATTCAATTGAAAACATTCTTGTGTATTTAATTCAATCCCATGTCTTCACACTCTTGCTTTTTCATATGATGCAAAGTCAGAAAAACAAACTGTGGTTTTAATTATTCTTCAAGTAATTATGGGAAATGCACGGATGACCTCTGTAAATTGTGCTTATTTCTGTGGCTCGAGGAACACATCGATGTGATTATTGCAATGGGAGTTTTATGAGAGATATATTTGTATCATTTTTTATAGGGATAATAACACTTATCCTGGGAGATATGGGCAGAAAAATTATGATTCAACAAATAAATTTGTGCGAGCCTAAAAATCATGAAAGTATATAATACATTATTTCCTGTTGAGAGGAATCAAATGGCATTTTAACAATACATAATACATAATACATTACATAATACATAATACATTCACTTAGCCTACATGCAATATACTGCAGCAGCTTTCACTTGTTTCGCAAGTACTTTTGTTTTTACCAGTTGATCGCCAGTTGAAACGAGTGCCATTTCATTTGGCATCTCAGCGAACACAACTCGCAATGTTTCACAAGTCTCGTTTATTGCTATCACTGAGAAACATGATTTGCTATGTGAAAACAGAGCAAATGCTATGTGACATGCTGGGATTAGACATGGTTTGCAGGCTTTTAGCGAATCAACTCCGCGGGTTCTTACCCAGGACTTTGCAGTGCATGTCCCAGTTGCTCTGCTGACTAAGTGCTTGTAACTCAGCTGATCAAGAATGCTTTCCTCTGGTGCAGCAGGATAGAAATTAGAGGAATTTGGAATTGTCTGGTACAATCAACTTTGTTTTGTTTCTCCGCATTTTGTTTTCTTTGCTATTAAGGAGGTATTGTCATTGTCTGGTTTTTCCTGATGACAGAGCGTGGCAATGCATGTTTGAAAATGGTTTAAAATGTTTCTATACTATTTAGGGTCTTCCTGAATCATTTACATCTGGGGCAAGAGGTGCCCTGGTGTTGGCTTGTGACCTTTCAAATACTGGGCATTTTTGCATGTAAACTTATACCAAAATGGCTGAGGTTACGAATAATATATCAGAAGTGAATCACTTAGAGGTCAGAATAATATAGGCTTCACCTGTATGCAAGAAAAAAAATTTTTTAAATGTTTTTTTATAATTTGGCATCTCCAATCCCACCCGAATCTGGAATGCCCGATTGGTGAACTATGTACAAAGCTTGCTCGTATGCGACCCCTTGTTGCCAATTCAGGAGATTGAAGACAGCTCACGGCTCTCCTCCGAAACACATGCCTGTCAGTCACTGCTTCTTATACACTCATTGGTTGAATCCTCGCAAGTTCAGAACGAGGGCAGAGGATACTCGAACATGATCAAGCTTAGAATCTCCCTGACGAGTGCCTGTCTGGCCATAAGGTGGCGCTTAAGCAACGAATAAAGCAACCATTTTACATAACCCTTCCCACCAGTCCCTTCCCAATTTGCTTCCCTATAGCGCAATGGCCAATTGTGCGCTACTCTGAAAAAGCTGCCGACCACTGCTGGTTGTTCGGCCGGGGCTCGAGTCCGCGCCTTGATACTCACTTCTGCTTTGCAATGAACTACTTTTTGAAAAAAAATATGCATTTTAAACCAGGTAAGAGTGCTTCAGTCAGTTTTGCCTGTGACATGCTGTATAAATATCAAATGAGAATCAGTTATAATCGTGCGAGACACACAGTAGTAAAGAATAAAAATTTGTCAGCGTTCTGTTTTACGCGGCTGCTATAACTCAAATCCTGATGGAGTGGGTGTCTATAGATAGCCTTAGGATCAGAAATTTATGAAAATATCGACTTTCACAAAAGCATTGTTGCAAACTATGTTATGAACCTGCATAGTTCCACCATATACAGTCAATGGTTCTGACTAAGTAAGTTAGCATCTGTGCTTTTGGGAAGTGCTCCCCATGATACTAAAGTGCGGAAAGGTAGGGGAGACCGGGTAGACTTGGGACATTTTTCCTTGATGTCCAATTTGTCGGGAAATATTTGCTGATATGAATATATTATTACTGGTGGAATAATATATGCATAAGTAATATGTGGCATGGCCAAACACAATTTGGAAATATCATCAATGAAAAAAATACGGAGGATTAAAATATAAAAATATGTATGGGGAGATTTGGGACTTTGCGGGGTGAAATGGGGCACAGAGGAGGGAGAGTTGGGACATGGTGGGGTGATTTGGGACAAAATGATATTTCATAAGAAATATATCAAGTTTCACGAAAATTTTATTGAGATAGACTCCGACTAACAGAGCAAGCACTTATGCAACTACATTCTCTGACAGAAAAGGGTCCAGGGACAAATGACAAAAATGGCACATTCTTACAAAAATACGTAATAACAGTTGAAATTAAAAACATCAGCCTCTGACCTTTTACTAGTAACTTGCTTTAACATGTTTAAAGCAACACAAACAGAAGTTCACTGTTTAACTCGAGTTCAACTTGGTTTGGCTTTCCTAAAACCTAGGCCACATGTCATACAGTTATCCCCCATTCACTGAAAATGTGACACATTCTTACAAACATATGTGATAACTGCTGAAAATCAGTAAACATCAGTATGGACCAAGTCTCCCCACACAAGTCCCAACTCTCCCCACAAATGTCCCAAGTCTCCCCATGTTACAGATTTCAAGACCAACGGAAATTTTGAAAAACGTAGAAATCATTTTCCAAAAATAACGTCCTTAACACTGAGCTATGTCTATGTAGTAACTGTCCCAGTAACTTCAGATCCTGAAGATTATTGCATGCACGGTGATAACCTCGGATGGAAAGTTTGAAATGCAAGTTTAGACCGGATAAAAATGAAAAATGGATTTACCTTGCTTGTGCTGCAGCCGCCATCAAATTAACAGGAAGTGTATTGTTGACCTTCTTACTCTCCAGACTCTGATTCAACATTTAATATCATTGGTTAATGTGGTATCCGAGAAACAACCCTGTCCCAAGTCTCCCCCGTCCCGAGTCTCCCCGGTCTCCCCTACCACTGAACACTCTGTTCTCAGTTTACCACATTTTTCTTAAAGCGTGTTTGAACAGTTGAGCAGTGCGGCCACAGACTCTGGTTGCAAAGCAAAGCGGCCAGCTAACACCAAATGCGGTTCTATTTCCAACATCAAAAAACGGCTGATGACTTGGAGAATTTTGATTGAGAGTCAGGATCTTTCTTTTCAGTTTCAAGCTATAAGTGACGCAAGATTTCTGATTATCTCGTAACAGACTGGATCAATTCTTCGTAACCAGACGTAAAAAAAAAAAACAAAAGAAACTTGTGGTTGGGAAGCACTTTGTTTGCCTACTGTTAAATGTATCCATCTCGTGTCCACAGTCTAGGATTTGACAATTGATAAAATTTATGGCAGTCTGCTTAAGTGTGCTTCAGGCAATCCACCTATAGCGTATTTCTGACCAAATCTCATGAAATGAGAAGAAATATCGGCCTGTCTACATACTGTAGAGCAGGACTATTCAACACGTCCAGAGAGGGCCGGTATAAGTGCAGGCTTTCATTCCAACCAAGCAGTTACACACCTGATACTACTAATCAAGCTCTTTAGCAAAGACTCTTAGGGTTGATTAGTGGTGTCAGGTGTGTAAGTGCTTGGTTGGAATGAAAGCCTGCCCCCACACCAGCCCTTGCAGGACGTTGAATAATCCTGCTCTAGAGGATAAAGCAGCAGTATCACAAAGCTCACAATTTGGAACGAAGTGAAATCGCTGAACTGCAAGCTCAAAGTCTGGAAGGTAATTTTCTTGTTCTATGATTATTTTTGCAACCAGTTGACATTCTTCATATACCTTGGCTAAAGCTTAAAATAGAGCTTTGAATCCTTGAATTTCCGTTGAAACCTACTTGAAGTAAAAAGCATAATGCCGGAATAATTACTATATATAAATACAATGCAAAACAATCATAGATTGGCAAGGATGGAATCAGATTATGACTTGAAGCGGATTAACTTTCTGGGGATGTATGCCCTGAGAGTACACAGTAATGGTGACACAGCTCCTTTAACCGATATGCCATTCTGTATTGGCGGTTGGATACTCTGTACTGGTAAACTCGCCTTCACTCCTCTCAGAATTAATATCAGTCTCTGTGAAAGGTTCAAATCAGTAGAGTTGACTCCCTAATATTTTGGGCGAAAATTCATCTCCTCTATGTTCCCGCATTACTTTGCATGTAAGGAGCATAGTATTGCTAGAGGAGTAGTCAGAGGTGGAGCTTAAATCTTCACTGTTTTAGTCATTAAATCTATGCCTGGTTGTCAAAAAAGTCTGCCCACGATGACATCATAGCTTAGAAGACAAAGTTCACTGCGCAGAATTCTCAACATCACATTAAGCATGTTTCTGACAGCTTAAAATTAAATTTGTGTATTTAGCGTAAATCATAAGATACAAATAACATTCTCGGCTAATAATATCAAGCAAGAAAAAATCGTTTGGGAGTACCTTTAAGCCCCCTGTGTGTAAAAATATGGAATACCCCCTAGGAAGCGCCAGTAATCCCGTGAGCTTAAGGTTACTGGGGAACCAGGTCTTCATAGTGACTTTAATTGGCTGGGGAATTCACTTAAACTTCCACATCTGAGTAAATTTCAGTTTTGATTATTCTCCCGATCTGCATCTTCAAGGAGGTGCCCGTCTATCTCATGTACAACAGATGATTATCTTCTGTATTTACTGTTCTAATTCTTAGCTTTGCACTGATTTTACTGTAAATATAATTTCACATACCATTTGAAACACAACCCGGAAGAGAGAATGAGCTAGAATAATTTGTAAGATTTGACCCGACCTCCAGGTTCCTTTTCTCTGGTCTTCAGGCTCGTTACCTCTGTCCAAGTCATCAAAGACACAGAAAAAGGCCAAAGAGAATCCTTTTTGTTGCTGAATTTCCAATTAATGCTTTTGGTAAGCTGGTTGTGGTAAGGTTTTTGTGGTCACAAAATTGCTATACGATAAGGCCCCACCCAGAAAGCAGGTCGAGCAAGCTCATCATGATCAGATAATTATATTCCTTAAGCTCATTAATCTCAATTAAAGCTGAAGTCGGTATGATTTTTTTGGTCGTATTTACTGAAACTGTCACTATGCTTAAACATGCGAATACGAATCAGTGATTTAAGAAAAAAATCAGAGACTTTATCTCTATCTACAGCCTGTAATGCGATCTGCGAAATTCTGCCGCACCCGACTCAACTAACCAATCAGATCAGTAGCAAGTGCCTTCGGACGTCCACAAAAAATTGAAGGAGGGACTGATTTGGATCTCAGCTAAAATAGGAGAGGGGCTTGAAAGTTGTACTCGTTCAAAAATCTAAGTCCTCTCGGTCGAGCAATCTTACCGACTACAGCTTTAGGGATTTAATAACTCCATGTGCTGTGGTTCCATTCTGTCCTCATTCAAGGTAACCAACAGACCATTTGTAACACAATAAATATTGTTTTCCTATTGAAATCAAACTGATAGTCTGTCACAACAATTTTAGAAGCCCTGTAAAATAAAATAAGCCTAAAAAAACCTTAACTTTTTGTGCAGAAGGCGTCCTGTTGGGGAGGCTGTTGACGTCAGTGATTTGCATTGGGACTCTCTCACACTCACGGCCTTTAAAATGGCAAAAATGGATTTACATCAAAAACCTGTGAAGATTTGGAAACAAAATGGTGATTCTGGCTATATATATATATGTATCCTCATTTATCTTTTATTTTACCAGGAACAAATTGATTTGGTTACCTATCTCTTTTTCAAGAGTACCCTTGTAAGACAGGCAGGCTGACCTAGCCTAACATTACTTGACTCACACCTTACTTTTTGTGACCACATTTCTAAATTAACCAATAAGCTCAAACAGAAATTATATGTATACAACAAGATAAGGCCATATCTGTCATTCTCGGTCTCTGAAATTATTCTACATGCAGTCGTGTTTTCAACCATTTCTTATGGTCTTTCAATATGTTCCCTTACCACTAAGGAAATTACTGCTCCAAATGCATGTTTATATTATCGCGCACTCAAGATTCATAGTAAGTTACCTAAGTGGTCTCATCATTGTATTGCACCCACACATGCAAATGCCCTGACTTTTGAGAACTTCATAAACAGTCATGCTATTGCTTTTTATTTCCAGATACTAAACAACACGTCACCTACTTTTACTGCACTTCTCCCAACACACAATGTGAGACAAGTGCGCTTTACCAGATCAGCTTCACAAGCACTTATACCTGTTCCTGCTTTTAGAAACACCTATGGTCAGCGGTCTTTTTTCCGTACCTTTACCAAGATTTGGAATGCCATCCCCTATCACATCAGAGTATCTCAATCTACCTCAGTTTTCAAAAAGGCATACAGATTGCACCTCTATAACGGTTACACTTGCACTCATTGATTGCTGCATGTACAGCCTATGTAATGTCTCTTGCTGTCTAAGTTATTTGTGTCTTATTTACATTAATGTCTGGAGTAATTAGCCTTTGTTCTTGTATGTCTGTTTTATGATCTGTGATCTATTGCTGTATGTAAGTGACTTTTTTTATGTCTGCTTCATGTTTGGTGTTCTGCACAACAGGAACCTGCTGTAAACCAGTTTGTTAAACTGAGTCAGGCCCGTTTTAACTGTAACTGTACTGTTACTTTTAATACCTTCCTGTATAATAAATGAATGAATGAATGAACATAGTGGCAGACAAAGAACACAAACATACCTTTGTCAAAAACAAAATTGCTTAAAGTGGCAGTAGACAACTTTTTTTGCTTTTACTTACCATTTTGAGATAAATGTTTATTGAACAGTGCAATGGCTAGAGAATGAGAGCATTATCAGCATTTCGATTGGTTCCCTATTAGCCGTACTTTCAAGATTGCTGCCACGATCTCCCAGGATAATGAAGGTTCAATTTAGAGGACAAGGGCACTGCATCATAGCCTGACTCCGCCAGCCTTCGTACTTCCGCTTAATTTCATTTAGCTTCAGTACTCAGTCTGATCACTCGGAGCTCAGCCTCGTTAACCATCTGCAGAAAATACGCCGGACCAACCAACGAACAGAAGGCGTGTCCGAGAGCCATGATGTAGCCGCTGCGCCGAGTTTGAAATTGTAGTCTTCGAAATCAACAATGGCTATGGACTTAGAAACACAGGAGGGCATTCGCTCTGTCGTGGAGAAAATCCCGGGTATCAGCGACTTAAAGCCACAACAAGATGAATGTTTGGTTAGTTCTTTGAATGGAAACGATGTTGTAGCGCTACTCCCTACAGATTGTCATATCTACTTAATAGCCATCATGAATAGCACCCTGTTCATCTCTGTGAGAGACTGCCGAACCACCTCAGCTAGCTTTTAGCTTCTAGTGCTACATTGCCCGCAAATTTCACACTATTTAAGTTAGCAGCAAACTTTTTAAAAGCCGTGTTTTTGTTCATGTCACTAGACCTATTCGCTGTTTCAGTGTGATGTTGTCATTATCAATGAATGAAATGGCTGTCTGAGACAGCCAAACGCTTAGAGCCAAACTGTGTTCATATAAAGTTTAATAGCAAGCTCGGTATGATGTTAGCGCAAGTATGGTTAACGGTCCAGTTTTCATGTCAACGCAGATTTCGCGCTGATATCAATAATGCGTTATTTTTGCCGATTCTACTGTTGGTTTTCGGTCTCTTTGGTTTTTTTTTTTTTTTATCAGCAGCAGTATCTGCTGGAAAAACAATAGCTCAACAGTTTGTTTCTTGTAAGGAGAACAAAAAGAGCACCTTTGGTTCTTTTCAGTGAATGAGTGAAGGCTAAAATTTGGTAGATGGGCATATGTATGGGACAGTATTAACTTTAATGTACTTATCAGTTTATCTTTCGCTGCATTCCTGGTATGAAGGACTGTGGTTACAGCAGAAGTACTAGGCGGCTGAGCCGATGCATAACATACGTCATCGCCAAACGTTAGTGATTAACTTACGGGTACACCAATGATTTTAAACTTCAGACAAGCGGCCACCCACCAGGAAGAAAACGCTTGTCAATGATGAAAGCCCAGACTCTGTGTACGAAGCAAAGCAAAGTAGCAGAGTCTGGTTTTACCTGGCTAACTGTATCAACCACTGTGCCACAAAAATGTTTCCCCCGGTAGCTATATGTTGCTATCCCCCATTGCGCTTTCTGTCATCATATTGCTGCATGATATACTATGTGGAATAGTGCATTGGCAATTCTGATTACACACAACTTTTATTGGCGCACACTATGTTATGCTTGAATTGAATATGCTACCTGTATAATCTTGTCTACGGTTGCTAACAAGAAGAAAGCCCTTTAGAAATTAGTCAGCCAAGCCACCAGCCATACAGTCATAGAATACTGGATCAAATGTCCAGTCAGGCTGGCTGTCAGGCTGATGAACTTGTTCAAATTAACAGAAAATGTTATCACAGGCTCTGTTGTACAGCTTAATTCATTTAATAAGAACATGACCATATTGCTAACCCAGTTGTCACGATTCTCTAATACAGTAACCAAGTGCAGATCACAGATGAACCCTATAGGCATTTTTATTTAACAGAAGAGTGCAGGTGTCAAGCATTGCTCAGCAATTTTAACACCCAAACAAAGATTTGGAACCATAAAGGTTATTTTGAGACATTGCTGACAACTGGGAGTAGCCTTTAATGACCCTCAACATGGTTTGGAATCGTCCTTAGTTGCGCATCAGCGCGGTAATGAACGATTAACAAGTGAAGGTCGTGCATCGGTTTTATGCTCCTTTACCTGAACTTTGAAATACTAAAGCACAGGGGCGTAGATTTAACTGGGAGTTGGTGGGGACAGAGACACGGCCTTTATGACAATTAGTCCTGGCCAGTTCTCAATCATTTTCCTTCATTGACGCGTTTTCAAATTATCGTATTTGGCAACTGAAGACACGGTTCCTCGCCATATGCAATCTAACATCTATCTATCATTGCATCCAGCAATGATACGGTGGTGTAAATTAAGTTCAGAAAATTAATAATAATTAATAATGTTGATTTAAACACAGCAAATACGCATCCTGATGACCGATTGCCGTCTTACTTAAGTGTTGATGCAACACTGAACTTTTTGCAGTCCATAATGAACAGGTGCTGCTTTTTCTCTCCGGTTAAAGAGTAGAGTTAAATCGCATATGGAGAGGAACCGTGTCTTCACTTGCTAATTACGATAATTGGAAAAGGCGTTGGTGAAGGAAAATGATTGAGAACTGGCCAGGTCATAAAGGCCATGTCTCCGTCCCCACCAACTCCCAGTTAAATCTAAGCCCCTGCTAAAGCATTAGTCGTCCATATTTTGTTTGATCCCCATTTTGGTGGATCATTTCCTACGCCCTCACTGGGACTTTGTTCCACCCAGCATCTGCCCACATTACCCCACAATTACAGGGAACAATGCATTGTGGGAACTTTATAGTTATGCTTGTTGCTGGCTGTGGTATCTCCACTAAGAGCCAGTTGCTGTGAAATTTGTGCCAGTATGTGAATACGGGACAGGCGGTGGAAGAAGCCCCCTTAATTACAGCACCATTCATGCTGGATGACTGAGGGGGCCGGAAACAATTAGGCGTACACCATAATTCAGTTCAGTTTTATTTGTCCTCTACTTTTTATCCAGACACTGCCAAAAACATTACATAAAATCAGGAAAGAGGACAGTCTGGGCTAGACAGAGCCTGCAACTCAAAAAAATCAAGCAAAAATAAGCAATTAAGATTCAGCAGTGTGAAGAACAAACAATCATACAGTGGTGAGAATAAGCTTTGGCAAAACTCTGGTTCGAAAAAAGGTTATTGAGTCAGAGCACAGCTGCCACTTGATATGCTTTGGAAAAGAATTTCTTATTAGCATTTACTTTTCTGCATTAAGTTTTTACGTCTGTTGTGGGTTGCAGCAATGGCAGCCTGTAAGTGAAAAGAAAAAAAATTATGGTCGTGTGAATTCTTATGGCGATAGTCAGTCAAACTGGAATTGTCATGATGCACAACCTGCAATCATATTATTCAAATTTCATTTATACCGGGCATTCCATGCTTAAATAGTCACAATATGCTTCATTCTGTGGGCCAATTTTAAGACCAAGAGAATGCTCCTTGGGCTCCAATAGATATTGATTAAAATTGAAAATGAAAATTGTCTATTAATTCAAAGCAGCCGAAGAGAGATATCCACACTATACTGAATGCTGAAGGAAGGCATATGGGCTACATCTGTTATTCAGAACACAGTGATTCTTACATGTGATTCATGAAACATGTCTCTGAGCAAATCATCAGGGGAAACAGTTGTGTTTTTACTTTACTTAAGGGAGTGTTCATTTACTGGGTTAATCCCACAAAGACTGCAAAAATGGAACTGGGCTTTAATCACCGTCCCGGTGGTCCACCAATCAGAGTCATCGTTGGCCCACCAACAGTCTTCTGATCGCGAGTCAAGGGGAAAATCTGTCCGCGAAATGTTCGCGATTACAGTTGAGTCATTGTGTTTATGAAACATTTAGAGCACTGCTACAGAACTTAAGAGTGCTAAAGGTGACTATATTAGTGTACGTAACAATCCTGGTATGTTCATAGCAGCAGTGCAGTGTCTAGAATTGTACTGTAGTGTGCAAAAGCTTACTATTGTCTGTAGAACAGCAGTACAGCCTGTAGTGCAGTTCTACAGACTGCAAAACAGTGCAACAGTGTGAGGAACAGTACTTTAGCACGCAGACTGGAGCTTACGATGTAATGCTTGAGTCATCCAGTGTTTTGAGTTCGTCTGTCGGTCCGGACCATCAGGTGTCTGACAAGGCTACATTTTTAGGAGACATGGAGTATATTCATTGCAAAAAAAATGGGAGTTAGAAGGTTTTTGCAAGCACTGAATGTACCAAAGGGTCAAATACATATCGTTAGCCTCATAGCATAATTGCCTCAGTCATTTTTTGGCTTATTGTTGCAATATCCAAAAAAAAAAAAAAAATGTGCTTGCTAAAAATTGTGTTTTTTCTTGTTTTCCGAAAATGTTCAAATATGACTTAGGTAACTATGCTATTAGGCTAACGATATGCTTGGGAAACTGTAGTTTTCAGGGAAGAGGAGATTGACTTTCCACCTGGCCCGAAGGTGGTGTGGGGCAAGTTGATTTTATTTTTCTTTTTTTTCAAACATTTTCTATGGACAGATCACAAATTTGTGAGCAGTTTTAATAATTTGTACTTTGTCATTTCATTTTGATATACAAAGTATTATTACAATGGTTATAGATGTTTGCTTAGTTTGCTCTCCCTAAGGCATGGCTTGTTGTATTTCAGTGCTATTCAAATGCAAATCCCCACTGGGACATACTTCTATATTGGAGTATTACAAGTGTAGTTCATTTTGCCCTGCAGAGAATTAATCATCCTGTTTTTTAATGGGTCTCTATGCCACGTGCCGCCTCACAGTTGTAGTCCATTGTGTGTTTTTCAAGCTACACAGTCAGCTTATTTCAACAGCCGTTCCTGGAGACAGGCCTTCTCAGAGGCTGCCAGGGGTACCTCACGGGCAGCAGTTTGGTCTTTCTGGAAAGAACTGTTCAGCGTTGCAGTGTTGGCAGTGGACAAAAAGAATGGGGCACTCCTTACTCTTGTGCTGTTTTTCATGGTTCGGACCTATTAGTTCCGCTGATGGAATCTTGAGGCCATCCCAAACAATGCAATTCCAGATAATTTTGAGTTGCCGGCAGTTTGGGAAAGGCCCTTTCCTATTTAAAAAAAAAAAGTAAAAATAAAAACGCACAATGCGAGGTCCATGCATGGTTTGCTGAGATGGGAATGAAAGGACCTGACTGGCCTGCCCTGCACCTCAAACGCCATCAGCATGTACAAAGAACTCAGACTGAAGTGTGGTTTAGTGGCCCGGCATCACTGTGCTTTTCCCCACCACTTCAGCTGGAATGGAAGAAATCCCTACAGGAATGTTCTAAAACAGGGGTGGCCAACCTTGGTCCTGGAGAGCCGCAGTGTCTGCTGGTTTTTAGTGTTACTCAGCACTTGATTGATAAATTAAAGCAGTTGATTACACACCTCACTTATCTCACCTGGTGTCTTAGATTTAAATTGGGTGGAGAAAACCAAACCCAGCACACCCTCTGGCTCTACAGGACCAGCGTTATCCACCCCTGCTCTATTAACTTTTGTCTGTACTTCTACTTTGTCTGCATTACTACTACGCTAAATATCCAACCAGATTGATAAATCTTGGTTAACACGTAGATTGCAGTCACAACCTGCGAGTCTGCTTAATTGGCTTTAGGAGTCTTGTGGGTTCTTCCTGCTTACTGTTTGATTGGCTCATTATTACCAAATTAAAGACATCAGGTGAGATCAGTTAAGTGAGTAATCAACTACTTTAATCCATCAATTGAGTGCTGAGTAACACCAAAAATCAGCATGCACTGCGGCTCTCCAGGACCAGGGTTGGCCACCCCTGTTCTAATATCTTTTTGAAAGCCAAACCAAAAGACTTGAGGCCCCTTTCGTTACTAAATTAACCAATTAAATAAATTGATGATTGGGTTCAATTTCACAAGACACACCCAAACATGACTTCTGCAATCCCCGTTTAATCTTAACATCAGTTAAATAGTGTGGAAATGTGAAGTAGACAAAAAGCAGCAAGATGGCGCAATTTCAAGAAATTCAAGAACATATGAGAAACAAAGTCATTGACATTTATCAATCTAGAAAGGGTTACAAAGCCATCTCTAAGGCACCTGGACTCCATCGAACCGCAGTGAGTGCCATTATCTACAAAGGAAGAAAGCTTGGAACAGCGGAGAGCCTTTTTGGGAGTGACTGGGCTACTGCTCGAGCAGCGCATAGACAACTTATCCAGGCAGACATTTAGGAATGCAGACTAACATCTAAATAATTGTAGGCCTCATTTTCCACAGGCAAGGTCAGTATTCATGATTCCAAAATAAAAAAGACTAGGGAGAAAAAAGGCATCCATGGGAGAGCTGCTAGACGAAAACCACTGCTGACTGAAAAGAACACGAAGGCTCATCTCACATTTGCTAAAAAATATCTATGTGACCACCGAGACTCTTAGGATAACATTGTTTGAACTGATTAGTTAAATTGAACTTTTTAGTAGACTTGGGTCCTGTTACATCTGGCGTAAAGCTAGCACAGCATTTCACAGAAGGAACCCCATACCAACAGCCGAACATGATGGTGATGGTGTGATGGCCTGAGGCTGCTTTGCTGCTTCTGGACCAGTGTGACTTGCTATAATTAAGGTAACAATGAATTCCGCTCTGAACCAGAAAATCCTGAGGAAGAATAGCTGGTCATCTGTTGTAACCTAAAGCACAAGCACACTGAAGGTATGCAGCAGGGCAATGATCCGAAGCACACGAGCAAATGCACCTGAGAGGCTCAAAAAAAAAAAAAAAATGAAGGTTTTGGAGTTGCCTAGTTTAAGCCCAATCTTAAATCTAAGTAAGATGCTGTGGTATGACCTTTAACAGGAAGTTCATGCTCAAAAACCCTCCAATGTGGCTAAATTAAAACAATTTTGCAAAGAGGAGTGGACCAAAATTCCACCACAGTGATGTAAAAGACTGCAAGGTATCGCAAATGTCTAATTGCAGTCGTTGCTGCCAAGGGTGGCAAAACTAATTATAAGGTTTAGGGGGCTAATTATTTACTTGTATGGGTGACATTGGTTTTGAGTAACTCTATGCCTTTAATGGAGGTATCCCGCAAAACCCGCATGTTGCGCTCGCTCACATTGTCTTCATTAAAATTGTCTTTGATGATCTGAAACATTAAAATATAATTTGCAAAAATAGAAGAAAATGGGAAGGGGCAAATACTTTTTCACAAGACTTTATATGATAAAGAGCAGTTGATTTATCAGAGCATTCATCTCCCGATTAGATGACTGACTGTTTGAACAATTGTCAGATTAGTCAAGTATCAAAATAATTGCTGGTTGCAGTCTTGCTGGTTTGCTCCTTTCATTTCTGAAACTCAATGCTTTGGTCCCAGCCTTCAGCCTTTCTGCAAAACTGCCCTTGTTTATCTTGGCCCGGCCTTCCTCTTGCGTGAGAAAACTAGCCGCCGCTCGTTGACGTTGGCTTTCTCGCTCGTCGAAGGTGTCCTTGTGGGAGAAGGACTAAAGGAAAAGTTGGCAGGAAAGCACATGAGCCTGTTTTTTTTCAGCTGCCCCTTGGGTAAAACTTCAACACAGTTACAGCCTAAGCCCAAGAGAGGCTTTAATCTGAGGACGGGTTACTGGCTACCTTTTTTATATTACGTCTATGTTTGGCAAGATTTGAGATTTACTTTATGCTCATGCGGGAAGATCATGTCTCAGATTGTTCGGGTTTCCCGCCATCAAAGTCCGTCATTCACAGCTGTCACGCTGCTCTGGTCTTGATGCGACAGTTAATACTGATTAAAGTCAGAAGATGCCTGGGCTCCAGTGCTGGGGCCTCCCTGTGCTGTCTGGCAGTATCCCGGAGTGGTGATATCTATTACCCTGCTTGGCCTTGCCAAGAAAAACAAAGCGGAGGGGTTTTGTGAATGAGGAGTCGGAAAGAGAACGAGGAGCGAGGCCATTAAAAGCTATTCTATTCCTGACCGATGTTTATCATAAATCTGCTGTATAATTACAGTGCGTTTTCTGCTTTGGATCCTCCTCAGTTGAGCTTAAAAGATGGCCGATACCAATTGAGTTTGAATGTCTCTTTAGTTTCTGTCTCAGGGATTTTGCTTTTCTCTGTAAAACAAAGCATCCAGGAAACGGGAAATACTTGTTTATTTTACAGACGTGAACATAATACCGGGCAGAAATGCTATACTATTTTTTTGTAGGGGGGGGGGGGGCTCTCAGAACGTAGCCAAATATTTACTTCATCTCAGTGACCTTCTGTCACGAACTCAGGAGGAGGATGCCGTGGCAACTGATTCCTTTGTTTCTCACGATGACTAGCCGTCATTGTATAAATTTCTGAAACGGCTACATGCGCCTGGCTGACCTGGTGCAGTTGCTAGAAAACGATGTGGCTTACTAATTTTGAGGTTGAACAATTGTTGTCTCGCCCGTATGGACCTCCAGCCAAGGCTGCAAAGGGCATGGCTGGGATTCAAACGCTCGACCCGCGAAATACTTTTCTCCCATTTTTTCAGAGGGAAAATTTGGTATGTGGAATAAAACATGCTGAGTCATAAAAGCTTCCTACAGGCCTCTGCTATCGGAGAAGAATGGCTCTAATAATGGACAGCGGGCGTGCCGTCAGATGTTCAGGCGGCCTTCAGTAATCTCACCTTTACCACTTGATTGCCCTCAAGCTGTTCCCGTTTAAGTTTGCCTGATTAACAATCGAACAATTTATCGACCGAAAAACCAAGACCAATACTTGACCTATAATAAGGAAATGAATGCCTATTGCCTACATTTACAACTGATATGATTTTGTAAGGATGGCAATATAAATGCACAACTCCAAAATTTTCCCTGACTTCGCAGCTTTTATTTTTGCCATCCTTACAATTGTCACTCAGCTCTGCATCGTGCCAAATAACGCCCGTTAGCCGCGAGTCGTGACTACATATAGGATATAGAACGGGTTCTTGTGGGTTATTGCCTTAGGAGCCTTGCAAGGTAATTTACGCAAATCTGTGCTGTTTCACGAGCGACACGAGCACAGAAATTATAAAGACATGCTGATGTTTTACGTCGTCATTTACGTGCGGAAGAAAATGCCTCATAATTTTTTGGTGAATGTATTACAGTGCTATCGAAACTAAACTGCAGTCTGTTCAACTAATTAGTTGAGCAACTACAATGAGCAACTGTTGCTTGGGAAAAGTTGGGAAATTGGGAAAAGTAAACTGCAAGTGGATTAGGTTATTAAACACTGAAGCGTGAGGTTTCCGATGGCCTCTGTTACTTCCAACGGACTGCTACTGATTATGGGTACTTTGTATTGCTTTTTATTTTGATCCGCACGACAGGAAGGGTTGGTCGGGATGCTATTAATTTAGGCTGTGTCCATCCATGCGTCTGTTCATCCGTCTGCATCCATTACTCTAATATATATATGCAGCAGCCTCACCATCTTACACTGGCTACATAATGTTTACCAAAGCTTCACACCTGTTACATTTTTCGTAGCATCTGACTTTTTACCTATCAGCGATGACCTTTGCTGTTTTTTGTTTCCAAAGAATATCTCAGACACAGTTTACAGTATGTCGGCTGTGTCCTCCCGTTGTGCCTTTTGGATGTCGTGACCTTGACCGCAGTTCCATTTTTGGAGAATATCTCCCTAACGATTTGAGGTAGCTTGTCAAATTTGGTTTTTAGTCCTTCGTCGTCCGACGGGAAAGTCAGTTAGGCCACATCGGTCCCTCCATCTGTGCAGTGGTCTGTCCGTCTGTCCCTCAGTCCGTGCGAGCGTCTTATGGCGGAGGACTTCCGCGGTCTCTGACCAGCTTGTTTCTTGTAGAGCAATTTTCCCTCACAGCAAGACTTTGTAGTTTTATCTGACTTTTTCCTGTTTGTAAATATTTTTAGAACATGATAAGAGGGTGGTGTTTTCTTCTTGGGCTTCTGTTACTGTAATCCTACCCATATTGTTACTTCTGGCTTTATTGAAGGTGTCTTATACATTCAGCTGATGTCATTTCTGCTGAGTCATCAAACTCACACAAGAACTGCCTGTCCAAATTTCCATCTGCTCTCCCATTGTTCTCCCAGTGAATTTCAGTTGAATTTCCTGAATTGTGGAAACGAGCAAAACGGGGACCATCCCCCTTCGCCACCAGCACCACCCCCTCTTCATGCCGAAATGATCTTATGAATAAAACAGCTGGGCTTTTATAGAGATTTACGACTTCAGTGGTCAAGCTTGCCTGTGGGTTGCCGCAACTTTGTAAAGCAGTTCAAAAGCTGTCTTTCATCTATTTTGGCTATGTACAGCTTTGTATTCAATTTCCTCAACGTGAATCTATTCCCATAATGTACTTGATCTGACACAGTGTTTCACAAAGATATTTAATGGGAATCCACCCCTCAATTTAATTCAGAGAATGAGTTTTTTGAGTGAAGGGAGAAGAAAAACAGAATATGGTGGCGAGAATTCCTGGTTCGCTCTGGCTGAGTCTTGTCGTAAATCTGCTCGAACTACAAAATTATTTGCCAATAATTTCAAACATGTCTGAAAATGCCAGGACATCTGAGAGGAGTCCTTGTCTAGTTCAGATCTTGTCTTGGAACAGCGCTTACTTAAAAAACATACTGTGAGTGAAAGGCAAAAGTGCTATTTTAGCTTCTGCTGGGAGGATTGTGGGGCAGATCTCTAAATCTTCTGTGCAGTGGTGGCCTTAAGCATCTAGGGGCCCAATTCAAAAGCTAATGTGGGCCCTAAAAACATACGGGCAAAAAAAGTGTTGATTCAAGTTTGTTTGCATCAATAATGGCAGACTGCTACTAAAATTCTTGAATGCATTATGTGTACTTTCAGCATCATGGACACCCCCACATAGAAAAAATCTAATCAATTCCCTTAGGCCAAACCAATTTAGTGTTTTGGATTTCGGGCCCCCAAAATTCCGTTTCAAATAAAAATTTGAATGCAGCCTTTTTTATTTTAAATCTGTGCCAAAATAAATATTTATGGCTCAAACTAAGAGATAAAAATTGAAACCAGAGAAACATTGATGCAGCTGTAAAAGAAAATCAAGCCTCAAGTGACTTATTGCGTGTTTTCATCCAGTTTATCTGTTTACCGCATTCAGATGTGACTTTCATGACCGCAAAATCGGCCATATTGCGACTAACGCGCAAAATCAAAACAAACTACTATACTTGTTTAATGAGGCTGCAAACTTACAAATAGCCACTGCCTTAAAATAATTTAAGTTTATGAAAGCAGCAGGTACACAACTGTCGTATGGAACAGGGATATTGGAGCTATGAACATGTCTGAGCCTGGCATTATGGGTTTTGAACAAAATTACCCGCTCTCTGGTTTTATACCACTCTACATCCGCACTTCCAATTAAGTTGGTACATTATTAAAAATGGAAATAAAACAAAAGAGGGATGATTTTTAAAGTACTATAGCTTCACCATCTACGATATTGAATACTCTGCAACAGAACATTATTCAATGCATTAACTTACTTTAATTAACAATTAGAGTGAAGGCTTGACAGAGAATCGCAAGTTAAGAAACCCAGGATCTGGTAATTTCCAACTGAGTGAGAAATAATTACTATTTAATAGCTGATTATATTAATTTGTCTC
This sequence comes from Gymnothorax reevesii, assembly GCA_029721435.1. Classification (NCBI taxonomy): domain Eukaryota; kingdom Metazoa; phylum Chordata; class Actinopteri; order Anguilliformes; family Muraenidae; genus Gymnothorax; species Gymnothorax reevesii. Next base: position 19,920,648 of record CM056590.1, on the reverse strand, counting down.
ATTACTTTAGCGCCCGGGAACTGGCGGTGGGGCAATGTTTAAAAATGGTCGTAATTTATTGTGATGATGTACTGAGCCAAAATGGCATGTGTAAATTGTTTGTCTGCCAAAATACTTATCTAATCTAATTGATCTAATTGTTTATCAAATACTTTCCACTAAACAAATAAAGCAGCAAAATAGTTCTGCACACTTTATATTGGAAAATGAGGGAGACCTTCACTGTGAGCCACAGGGTTAAAGAACGAATAGTTACGCGACAAATTTTGCAAGTCATGGCTATTAGACTATTTGTTTGAGATAATTTGCTGGTAGCTAGCTAAAATGCATGGACTTCTCCGGACACCTCTAAGCACCAACACAATATAACCAGCGCACAAACGTTACCGTGTGTTTACAAGAGCGGCTTGCATGTTATCTTTAGTTTGGCTAATATTAACTTTGAGTGTATTTATTCTTGAGACTCTCCTTTAAGTCTCATAGAACCAAGGGCATAGGTTTAATGTGAGAATTGGTAGGGACACGGATGTGATGTGAGTGCGCATAGCTCACGAACTGGAAAATTTTTCTAAATCTGAGTGCAGATACTGCCTCACTGTATATAGAGATTATCCGAATGAGTGTTTCTCTGTTTTTTTAATTATGCTTCACATGGTGCCTCCATAATTTTCATACAAAGTTGCCACACACAGTACAGGCCAAAAGTTTGGACACACCTTCTCATTCAATGCATTTCCTTTATTTTCATGACTATTTACATTGTAGATTCTCACTGAAGGCATCAAAACTATGAATGAACACATGTGGAATTATGTATGTATCTAACAGTTGTCCAATAGGGCTGTCGGCTGTGTATCAACCTGACATCTGTACAACACAACTGATGGTCCCAACACCATTGATAAGGCAAGAAATTCCACTAATTAACCCTGACAAGGCACACCTGTGAAGTGAAAGCCATTTCAGGTGACGACCTCTTGAATTTCATCAATAGAATGCCAAGATTGTGCAAAGCAGTAATCAGAGCAAAGGGTGGCTATTTTGAAGAAACTAGAATATAATACATGTTTTCAGTTACAGGTATTTCACACTTTTTTGTAAAGTGCATACTTTTGTAGTTATATTATGTACAATAATATAAGTGCTCAACACTTTGCAGCCTAGTTTGTTATATGTTTTTGTTTCTTAATGCACCAAATATTTTCAGTGGGGGTGGACTGCAGGCTGGCCAGTTTAGCACCCAGACTCTTACTGCAGAGTCAGAGTGCAGAGTGTGGTGTTCAGCATTGTCTTGCTGAAATTAATCTTCCCTGGGGAAACAAACGTCTGGATGGCAGTATGTGTCGCTCCTAAACCTATACTGTATATATCATTCAGCATTAATTCTGTCTTCACAGATGTGCAAGTAACCCATGCTATGTGCATTAGCACAACCCTGTACCCTGTAGCACGGCTGATGGGTCTTAAACTGTGTGCTGATAAGCCAGATGGTCCCACTCCTCTTAAGCCTGGAGGTTGAGGCGCCCATGATTTCCGAAACGTATTTCACATTTTGTTTGATCAGAAGATTGGAACTTTTCCACTTCGGCTCTGTAAATTGTAAATGAACTCAGACCCAGAGATAACAGCAGCATTTCAGGATGTTGTTTATATACTGCTCAAAAAAATAAAGGGAACACTTGGAGTTATATTGTGTTGTTTAAGTGTTCCCTTTATTTTATTTATTTATTTTTTTGAGCAGTATATATGGTTTTGTCTTTATCAGCTAGAGCTTTAACTTGTATTTGTGGATGCAGCGAAAAACTGTGTTCATTGACAGTGGTTTTCAGAAGTGTTCCTGATCCCATGCAGTGATTTCCACTTCAGAACCCTGTCTGTTTTTAATGCGGTTCTGTCTGAGGTCTTCAATGTCAAGGCCATTCAGTACTGTTTTTTGGCCTTGTCCCTTACTTACAGGGTTTTTTTTTTGGAATCTTCAAATAATATTATCTGCCATGGATGATGACATTCTGTCATTTTTAGCAATTTGCATATTTTGAACTCTTTGCCTGTGCAGTATTTCACAGAGGGGAGAAGACCTCACCATCATTACTTCTGAAAGACTCAGCTACTCTGGGATGCTGTTTTAATGCCCAATCATGTTACTGATGCCAATTAACCTAATTAGCAGTGAGACATTCCACAAGGTGTACTTTTTTTTAGCATCATACAACTTTTCCAGTTATTTGTTGCCTCCGTCTCCACTTGAAATACTTTGTTGGCATCAAATTCAAAATGAGCAGATTTAAAAAAAAAAAAAAAACAATAAATACAGGGCTTTGTTTGCTAACTGCATACTGTTTTTCTTCACATTTTACTCAGCTTCACAACTTTTCTGGAAACGGGGTTTAAGTACATACTACAGCATCTGGCAATACAGCTTCCTTATAGCCACAGCGTAGTTTCCTGGGCGCTGACATCATCATGTTTAGTGATGAAGTTATTTAACGATTCGCTGTTACAGTGACTGCAGATTTAGCAGTGACATGTTTTAATTCTCCGTTGTGCTACTACTCTAGCATTCAAGCATGATGTGATCACTTTTGCAATTTTATCGTTGTGCTCTCTGAAAAATCTCATTTGCCAAAACAAACACATCCCCATGGTAAGGTTGGACTCATTGAAAAGGGCAGCTGATGGCCAGGCCTCAGCATGGTTTGCGGTTTGTGTTTGCTGCTTGCAATCTCTCCTGAATTAGTGCATACTGACTGATGCTCACAGCTGTGTGTGTACGGCCGTGTGTGTGTGTGTGTTGGAAACATTGCACCTAATGCCACCTGCATCTGCCAAAGTCCCGACATTCTTAATAATTTTATAATGGAGTCTGATGCTGCGGTCTGTGTTATTGTACTGCCTGTGCAGTGGTGGTCCCAGTACAGAATAAGACATTAAATGCTGTTACATTTGAGAAATCCTGAAACATCTGGAACAGTTTTCTCTCGGTTTCCCCTCTCTCCCCCCCCTCTTTATGTCGCTGGATAAGCTGCAGCGGCGAAGCTTTGGTGCCGATTAACATCAAACTCCATGAAAGCGAAGGTCAGCGATGAGGTCGCTTCAGAAGAGTTTATAGCCCATTTTCCATAACATCATCATTAGGAGCGAGTAGCCATCACCACATCACCGTAAAGGAATGAATCTGATTCCCCTGGAGTCTGAAAAAGAGGTTTCATCATTGTTTTGAGATTTCTGCTCTGGGTCAGAGCGTGTTTGCAATAGTGTTGATCAGATGGAGCAGATGGCCTTGTTTTGAGTTTGAGTTGAAGGTCTTATCAGATGTATGTTCTGAAGCGATTGTTGAATGCTCAGTTTACCAAGCTGGAGACCCTCCATTATCGAGCGATATCTGTGTGATTTAATACTTATAACTGTTGATATCATCTTTCTCAGAAATCCAAAGCCAAGACACATTTTTAGCTAATTTTACTTTTAAATGCACTCAAGCGTCTCTCAAAATGGACCAAAGAGCATAGCAACACCAGATATGGTATAAACCTTGCATCAAGTCTGTTAAGCTGAATCCAGACTTCAAACATGCAGCATTTTGCATTGTTTAGAATAAGAGTGCTTTATTGTCTACACATTACCCTCAACAGGAATAGAAACCCCATTTTGACTGCATAAATAGCTTTACTTATTTCATTTAAGTGCATTTTGTAATTTCTTTGCTGAATTAAAAAGCAATTGCATGCATCAGATCAAAAGAGTAAATCTATCAATCAGAAGAGAGGGAGTTCTCTCTCTCTCTCTCTCTCTCTCTCTCTCTCTCTCTCTCTCTCTCTCTCTCTCTCTCAAACACATTCTCATCATAATGTGTCCTATAGTGACAGTGCCCGACCAAGCATCAATGTACAAAGAAAAAATAGGCTTTTGGCATCCTTGTATGATGTTTAGGGTTAGAGTTCGGCTTAAACGTTAAGGGATGGGGGGTAGGGTTTTTTTTAAACTGGCGTGAAATTAGGATGATGAAATCCTCCTTTTTCGTCGTATATCGATTCTTGTTCGGGTTGCATATCTGTATGACGAGTTGGGATGACCGGGCTTCTCTTTCTCGTTAGAGGCGGGACACTTGAGTCTTCTCTCTCGCTTACTCTCCATGTGTAATGGAATAAACATCAGTGCTCGCCATTGAGTTGTTTGTTTAGCTTTTTTTCCTCACTCAGGCTATAGTGGCATCAGGATTGTATGTAAGTCACATGACCTCCCTGTGTGAGGGCAGATGCGTGATGTTACCGTGGATACAGTGGCTGCAGCTGGCTCCACTGTGACCCGCTTTTAGTCCAAGCAGATGTGGCCAATGGAGTCTCATTCTGCTCAGGCTTTTGTCCCCAAAACAGCTGGAACACTGACAGCTGTCAGACCAAAGCAATCTCACTGAGAGCTGTTATAGATTGTGCTGATTGGCTGATCTTAGTGTTGATTGGACAGCTGAGAACCAGAGTGGTCTGACCCCAAAAAATGAAAATGAGAGTTTGGATCATATTGTGACACATGTGTATTATACCTGTGAACAACACTGTGAGTAAGACATTATATATATATATATATATATATATTTTTTTTTTTTTTTTTTTAAACTTTGACATCTATTATCTCAAAAACAATGTTCAGTGGGTTAGACCGCTCAGGTTCTGAGCCCTTCAATTGTTCAGTGTGATGCAGAGAGTTGATTAATTTTTCACTGTTTCACTGAGAGCTAATTGATGGTTAGCTGTCTTGTAGAGAGCTTATTCATGGTCCACTATGTCACAGAGAGCTAATTGGTGGTTCACCGTGTTGCAGAGAGCTTATTGGTGGTTCTCTCTGGTGCAGGGAGCCAATTGGTGGTTCAGTGTATTGCAGAGAGCTTATTGGTGGTTCACTGTGTTGCAGGGAGAAAAATGGTGGTTCACTGGGGTGCAAAGAGCTTATCTTAGGCTCAGTGTTTCGCAGAGTGCTTATTGGGGGTTCAATGTGTTGCAGTGAGGTAACTGGTTTTTCACTGAGTAGCAGAGAGCTAATTGGTGCGTCACTGTGTTTTCAAGAGCTAGTTGGGGGTTCACTATTTTGGAGAGTATGGTTTTAGTGATTCAGTGTGTTTCAATGAGCTATTGGTAGTTCAGTGGTAGTGACAGTGATATTTTTAGTTCTGTGTTGTGGCAAGTTGGTGGCTAAACGTGTGTTGCTGTCTTTCTGATCAATGTTAAGTGATGTGATGTTTTACACTGTTTCAGTGTTATTGAGAAGAATGGTGAGGATGGGTGGCGGTTAATTCGTGATAATAACCCAGAAAGATTTTTATCCCCCCGGCATATAATGCGGGGGGATATAGCGATCAGTGTGTCTGTCCGTTCATCCGTCCATCTGTCCGTCCGTCTGTAATAAAATCGTTTCCGGACCAGAACTCGAAAACTATACCACTTACAAACACCAAATTTGGTATGGAGAATCTCCTTATGGTCTAGTTGTGCCTTTCGGGGGTTTCGGTCCGTCCGTCTGTCCACACAACCTGTAGGTTACACAACCTACAGCCGGGGGGATCCGCCATTGCCAGATGGCTCTTGTTTTGGCCTGAGTCCGGTTTTTGGTCTTGGGAACAGAAGCAATGCCAGACTTGATTAAAGACTCCAACAGTGCGAGGAGCAGCTCACTTCATAGGTTAAATTAAGCCCCATTACGTCTGATGTATAGGATGTTTGTGGAGCCCTGGATAAGCCGCCAAGTTTGAATTTGACTGTCAGGTTCTCCTTTTGGCTCTGTCATATCTAGTTTCTCACTCTGACCCCGCCAATACAAATGAGTCCAGGACATTGTGGGCTCAGTCAGCAGGACTGTGGACTGTCAACCCATATTTGTATTTCCATATGACGAGGGGTTACATTCTTCGCAATGGCAATTTCTGTACTGTTTTGCTACCCTTTATGTTTTCCCACTTTATGAATAAAATGAAATAATATGCACAATATGTCCACTGTAGTGCAGAGCAAAAAATAATAGAAGCCGCATGTTCCCGTAAATGTAATAAACTGTATTGTGTCAACCTGTCGAGGTGTGGATAAAAATGTAAGGCTACAGGTTTTCTTTGCAGAGGGCAGGAAACCTGACCATTTTTAAACCCAGTTTAGTGGTCACAGAGCAATGCTGTTTCATCAAAAAATGGAGGTTCCTGCTACAATGAGTTCTTAACCCCTCTGCGCATATTTAGACGCTGGCGTCCTTAAATTCCAAAATTGAATTCCTAAATAATTCCAAACATCCTGCCTCACTGAAACAATTTTCCACAGTCTTTGTGACGCAAATACTGACTTATAAGGCCTTTAATAGGCTCATGCACAACAGGAAAAATTGTTGAAATTAATATTTTGTGCAAAGGGGTTTAACACAGTCATTATTTCCACCCAGAGTTTGCATGTTAGAATAATTGAAGACCCCAGTGCTAAAAGTCTTTAAGTCACAAAATGTCCATTTGAGAAAATCAAAGCAGTGGGCTTGGGTAACTATAAACGGGATTTTCACATCCTCATGTTAACGGTGTGTGAAAATGTGACATAAGCACTTCAAAACTAGTCTCTTCAATGTGACAATGACACTGATGATTCTATATGGCGCGCTCCCTCATCTGCATAGCCGAGTACAAATTTAGTGGAAGGTAAGAATAGGCTTGGACCACAACTTTGAGCAACCTGGTAATGACATGCTAGCTGTCTGGCGAACGAACGCATATTCACCTGGAGTATTTCTTTTAAGCTCTCGGGTGGTTGAGCAGAAGTGCTCTCCAGGATGAATGTGAGGTCACTTATGGTCTCTGTAGTCAGTTAGTGAGGGAATTAAGATGGTTGGCTTTGCAGAATTTGCGCCAAAAAAACATGAATTTGCAATCCTGTGCTTGGTTTCATGTTTCAATCCCCTTTTAGCCTTCATCCATTCAGCATATAGTGGAATTACACCGCTCAGAACACAGGGAGAGGACGATACGGAATGGGCTTGACATCTTGTTTTGATTTTTTTTCCTCTGCCTAAAGACTTGCGAAGGAAGTGTTGACAAGCATAAATTCTAAAATGTTTTATCTTATAAAACATAATACTATCATTCCTGACAGCAATTTTGGAGGACTGAATTAATGAGATGCTGATAGCATCACTGGCATTCTGTACCTGTTTATTAACGCGAAATGTATGCTTGCGTTTCTTTCATGGTTAAATGGCCTTAAGAGTCACAGTACATAAGCTGTACATTCCAGCTTTGCTGCTGCAGCATTTGTTATTCATCAAAGAGATTTTATGGATTTGGAGAAACTTGCTGTCATGCAAAAGATTTTGTACAGATTCATTTTACCCAGTTTAGAAAAGGAAATAAAAATTGGTCTCAGCTGGTTGTAGAGAGCCTCTCATACACAAACACTGAGCATTTGTGTATGGGTGCACATACTGTATTTTTGTATGGTGATATTTATTTGGTTTAGCATCATAAGGGCTGAGAAACAGGATGAATTAAAGGTTTGGTGAATTGGAGTCTGAATCATTGGCAAATGAGACGCTGAATTAGAGGTCAGAAGAATTAGGGAATGAATGATAGGTTAGGGAAACGAAAGGCTGATTTAGAGATTAGCGGAATAAATGGGTGGAATATAAATGGGGGGGGATCATGGACTACAGATTTGGGGAACAAGAGGCTGAATTAAAGGTTTGAGTATTAAGAGGTTGAGTTCAATATTTTGGGGATTAAGGAGCTGGATTTAAGATTTGGGAATTAAGAGGCAGAATTCAAGGTTAGAGAATGAAAAGGCTGAATTAGAGGTTCGGGTATCAAAAGGCTGAATGTCATGTGTCAGGGATTAAGGGGCTGAATCAGACCCTTTGGAAATATCAGCACCACAGGTGTTAGAGGGGGACTGGGGTGCAGAATGCTGCATGAGATGATTGAGAAGTAGTAAAAGGGAGTGAGGATAACTGATGGACTCCTCCACTCTATCAATCTTATACTCCTGCCTGACCCTTTACTAACCCCTGCGCTACATTACTCATGCACTCCACCGCAGTCATTACTAACTCCTGTACTACATTACTCATGCACTCCACTGCAGTCTTTACTAACTCCTGCACTACATTACTCATGCACTCCACTGCAGTCTTTACTAACTCCTGCACTACATTACTCATGCACTCCACCGCAGTCTTTACTAACTCCTGCACTACATTACTCATGCACTCCACTGCAGTCTTTACTAACTCCTGCGCTACATTACTCATGCACTCCACCGCAGTCTTTACTAACTCCTGCACTACATTACTCATGCACTCCACCGCAGTCTTTACTAACTCCTGCACTACATTACTCATGCACTCCACTGCAGTCTTTACTAACTCCTGCACTACATTACTCATGCACTCCACCGCAGTCTTTACTAACTCCTGCACTACATTACTCATGCACTCCACCGCAGTCTTTACTAACTCCTGCACTACATTACTCATGCACTCCACTGCAGTCTTTACTAACTCCTGCGCTACATTACTCATGCACTCCACCGCAGTCTTTACTAACTCCTGCGCTACATTACTCATGCACTCCACTGCAGTCTTTACGAACTCCTGCACTACATTACTCATGCACTCCACTGCAGTCTTTACTAACTCCTGCACTACATTACTCATGCACTCCACTGCAGTCTTTACTAACTCCTGCACTACATTACTCATGCACTCCACCGCAGTCTTTACTAACTCCTGCACTACATTACTCATGCACTCCACTGCAGTCTTTACTAACTCCTGCGCTACATTACTCATGCACTCCACCGCAGTCTTTACTAACTCCTGCACTACATTACTCATGCACTCCACCGCAGTCTTTACTAACTCCTGCACTACATTACTCATGCACTCCACTGCAGTCTTTACTAACTCCTGCACTACATTACTCATGCACTCCACCTTAGTCTTTACTAACTCCTGCACTACATTACTCATGCACTCCACCTTAGTCTTTACTAACTCCTGCACTACATTACTCATGCACTCCACTGCAGTCTTTACTAACTCCTGCACTACATTACTCATGCACTCCACCTTAGTCTTTACTAACTCCTGCACTACATTACTCATGCACTCCACTGCAGTCTTTACTAACTCCTGCACTACATTACTCATGCACTCCACCGCAGTCTTTACTAACTCCTACACTACATTACTCATGCACACCACCGCAGTCTTTACTAACTCCTGTACTACATTACTCATGCACTCCACCGCAGTCTTTACTAACTCCTGTACTACATTACTCATGCACTCCACCGCAGTCTTTACTAACTCCTGTACTACATTACTCATGCACTCCACCGCAGTCATTACTAACTCCTGTACTACATTACTAATGCACTCCACCGCAGTCTTTACTAACTCCTGCACTACATTACTCATGCACTCCACCGCAGTCTTTACTAACTCCTGTACTACATTACTCATGCACTCCACCGCAGTCATTACTAACTCCTGTACTACATTACTAATGCACTCCACCGCAGTCTTTACTAACTCCTGTACTACATTACTCATGCACTCCACCGCAGTCTTTACTAACTCCTGTACTACATTACTCATGCACTCCACCGCAGTCTTTACTAACTCCTGTACTACATTACTCATGCACTCCACCGCAGTCTTTACTAACTCCTGTACTACATTACTCATGCACTCCACCGCAGTCTTTACTAACTCCTGTACTACATTACTCATGCACTCCACCGCAGTCTTTACTAACTCCTGCACTACATTACTCATGTACTCCACCGCAGTCTTTACTAACTCCTGCACTACATTACTCATGTACTCCACCGCAGTCTTTACTAACTCCTGCGCTACATTACTCATGCACTCCACCGCAGTCTTTACTAACTTCTGCGCTACATTACTCATGCACTCCACCGCAGTCTTTACTAACTCCTGTACTACATTACTCATGCACTCCACCGCAGTCTTTACTAACTCCTGTACTACATTACTCATGCACTCCACCGCAGTCATTACTAACTCCTGTACTACATTACTCATGCACTCCACCGCAGTCTTTACTAACTCCTGTACTACATTACTCATGCACTCCACCGCAGTCTTTACTAACTCCTGCACTACATTACTCATGCACACCACCGCAGTCTTTACTAACTCCTGTACTACATTACTCATGCACTCCACCGCAGTCTTTACTAACTCCTGTACTACATTACTCATGCACTCCACCGCAGTCTTTACTAACTCCTGTACTACATTACTCATGCACTCCACCGCAGTCTTTACTAACTCCTGTACTACATTACTCATGCACTCCACCGCAGTCATTACTAACTCCTGTACTACATTACTCATGCACTCCACCGCAGTCTTTACTAACTCCTGTACTACATTACTCATGCACTCCACCGCAGTCTTTACTAACTCCTGTACTACATTACTCATGCACTCCACCGCAGTCATTACTAACTCCTGTACTACATTACTCATGCACTCCACCGCAGTCTTTACTAACTCCTGTACTACATTACTCATGCACTCCACCGCAGTCTTTACTAACTCCTGTACTACATTACTCATGCACTCCACCGCAGTCATTACTAACTCCTGCGCTACATTACTCATGCACTCCACCGCAGTCTTTACTAACTCCTGCGCTACATTACTCATGCACTCCACCGCAGTCTTTACTAACTCCTGCGCTACATTACTCATGCACTCCACCGCAGTCTTTACTAACTCCTGCGCTACATTACTCATGCACTCCACCGCAGTCTTTACTAACTCCTGCGCTACATTACTCATGCACTCCACCGCAGTCTTTACTAACTCCTGCACTACATTACTCTTGCACTCCACCGCAGTCTTTACTAACTCCTGCACTACATTACTCATGCACTCCACCGCAGTCTTTACTAACTCCTGCACTGTGTTACTCATGCTTTCCATCACACTCTTTACTTATTCCTGCACTATTAGCTGCTACTGCAAATGCTTCTTACCATAAGTAAATGGAGCTTTTTATTTAACCTTTTTTTTGCTTTATTGTAAAGATTAATATGGGCGAGTCGTGCTTTGAACCAAAAAGAAGTTTCGAAAGGAGCCTTCACGCGTAGCATCATCATCACTATAAATAAGAATTCCTCTGTAAGAACTATGGGGACTGCATTATATGGCAATGGATAAAGAGAATGTTTTCAAAATTGATGTTGTGTCGTGAAAAGTCAACATAACTCAAAGGCAGGATGTTTTCCTTTAGCCATGATAAATTTATGGCTGCGTATCGGTAGTATGGGCAGTACAGCATGAGAAATCTGCTCTACTGAGGGCAGGTTAGAGGTTATGTAAACTACATTGAATAATGTTACGCATTTTTAGCTCAACTATGACATAATTTTTGTGCTTTGAGCTCCCTGTGTTTGGCGAGCGCTGTCTTATACCCTCTCAGCCCAGCCCCCACCCCCACCGGGTCAGTCTCTCTGTGGAATTCCATCGCTGGGATCCCTCTCCCCCTTCGCCCGGTGACGAGCAGAATCTCACGCGGCCCCCTCCCAGCCAATCAGAAGCCATCTGAGAGGTCATGTGAACTCAGGACCATAGGCTCTGTAGGCAGCCGGCTGTGTATGTGATCGCGTGCCTGGCTCTGCGTGTCTCAGTGAGCTTATGTATGTATGAATGTATACCGTGTGTGTGTGTGTGTGTGTGTGTGTGTGCATGTGTGTGGGGGCGTGTGCCTCGCTTCTGTGTTCATCTGCATTCATGGAGACAGAGGGCCTAGAAATGCTCTATCTTTATCCACACTGAAAAAAAGATTTATTGTTGTTGCTGGCTAATTTACATACACACATGCATACACTGAAAACAAACACGCACACAAACATGGGGAGAACACACACACACGCACACACACACACACACACACACGCATACACACACACACTCGACCCAAACGCAAACGCACAAAGTGTTTGCAACTTTAAGCTGTGGGCCCATATTGTCACACCAAGCCAGTGAGGCGGAAGTGAATTGTGCCCCCATACTGCTCGCCCAATCAGAGGGGCCACAGGTGCGTAGCAACACTGAGGTCGCTGTGCAGTGTAGCGGGGGCAGGAAAACATACCTGTGTCATTAGCACGTCCCTCTTAAAGCGCGGCTTACGACAGCCCCCCTCCCCCTCAGTGCTCCTCGTTAGCGATCCAAATATAGCACCATGCCGTGATTCCATTTCCCCGCTCGTTATTCCTCATGACTTGACTGGAAATCCACGTGACAGTGAATATTGTGTTGAGGGCCGCATTTCTGCGCTCTGCCATATCAATGAAACTGCAGGTTTGAGGCAACAATACGAGCTTGCATGCATGATAGTTTCGTAGTTTGCTTGCCTTACGTTGTATAACTTGTATTTTTCCTTTATTAACCCTTTATAAGGCACTAAAAAATACCCTAAGAAGCTGACTGTAAAAAAGTGCTGCATGTTGGGCGTAAGTCCATAAATACTCTAACATTCACTTGCTCTTGTCTTCGGTGAAAAGAGCGTATGATCAAATATGGCCTTGCTACCAAATTTTTTGTTTTTCACGCAAAATCTCACTAATTTTTAGAAATCCTACACTAGCAACACCTATCTCAACTTTTAGCAAACCTTTTCAACTTTTTAATGTGTGATTTCTCATCAGTTTTCTTTCATGAGTAATGACGTTAGGTCCTTGTGAGTGGGTCTGGGTAAGGGCGCACAACCGCACTGTCAGAGGTCTGGAGAAGAAAAGAAGTTTGAGACGCTCTAGGCCACTGCTGATTGGTGGAACACCCTGTTGTCACTGCCTGTGATATTGCCTGATTTTCTCTGATTGGCTGGGAGAAATCGCGGCAGGTCTACTGCCTCATGTAGAGGCATAGGGGTGCCACTTTGGATGCGAACAGAAGTTACCAAATATGGTTCCTTGCCCAATAAAGAGTTAATCCTTAGAGCGCTTGATGCTAATGCTGTTGCTCAATGATGTAAGATATCAAATTCAAAGCTGTTTAAAACCTAACATGTGGCAACTTTAATAAAAGAGCTCCCCCTCGGGAGATCATTTAATTTATAATTTTTTGAAAATTTATTTTGGCACTCCAAGGGTTTGTGAATTCGTAGCCGTGTTTGTGTACGTGTGAGGAATTAACAGTGTTTACTCTCATCTAGAGTGCCTAGGTAACTATAAAGCTGTAGGAAGTGTAGACATTATTGCCTTTCATATAATTTCACTCATATTCACCCGAAGCACATGCACTGTATAGCTGAAAGTATTTGGACACATTACTGAAACGTCATTGACATACATTTTAAACAGGCCTGTTTAAGTTCTTAATATCTGAAATTTTAATTTAATTCAGAATTAGTTGGTTTTTGCTGCCTGACTGGACTGACTGTCACCTTCCATTTAAGGGAATTGCAATTCAAATCCATTCCATGATAAGGATTTTGCGGCACTTTTTAAGCCCCTTCACATGTTCGATTACCAATAACTTCAGTCAAAATGTCTGCTATTTACAATCTAAAAATGTTTGTTTTCTCTGCATGTCAATGAAAATTCTGTAATATGTCCATGTAGCTATATACTGTATACCTGTAGCTATACAATGTAGATGTGAGAAAGACACTGTTCTGGAGTTAACGTTCAAAGAAATAGCCAATGTGTTTATGTTGCCATCCCAGTCTTTAGTTCTTACCAACCTAGCATCGCTGAAGGTTAAGGGTTAATCCATAGGGGGAGGGGAGAGCTGGGGTTGCTGATGTGGACTGTGAGGCACATAAACGGCAGGAATGTTTCGCTCATTTTGAATGCTCGGGTTTCCTGTGCCATACTCCCATCGACCATATAACTGTTCCCTCCACCCAAGCTCTGTTCATGAGTTCACAGGTTAGGGGTCCCTGGTGTGTTTCATCGCAAGTGGCCCAATTTTCTGGTTCACGGTGTTTGGTAGGGTTTAAATATATTCTTCACCAAAGTCCTACAGTGTCATAGTGGGGTTGCAGAGGTCCTGGCATATGTAGCGCAGTGGAATAGAATAGCAAGGGAGTTTTGGTATGTATATTGCTGTCATACAATGGTGCGGCTTTAAGATTGTGTTTTATTTATGACATTAAGAGCAGAGGTGTGTTAAGACCGCAAAATGCCATGGTAAATATTCTCAACCACTACATGACTTCTCTCGAGTCTGATTGTAGAAGTGCTTCACCAGGAATTTAAATCTACGCGCTCTTAATTGCAAAATACATCCCATAATTGGGAGTAGCTTGGCTGCGTAAGCGCTCTGGTTTGGCATGGTGTCGTTCAGAAGCGGATGATATACATGGGAGCGAAAGAAACCTGGGAGCCGTTTCTTGTTTTTCAGATGGTTTTCTGTCCTTTACCAGAAAACCGGGAGGATGAAGGATATTTTGATTCACACAGCTTGGTGTACGAATTCATGTCTTCACTTCCTGCATTTTAACGGTTTCGTCATAAGCTGATTGACTCTGCTCTGTCCGTAATGCTGAAAAGCAAGCTCTCCCTCCCTGTTTCTTGTTTTTAACCCCTGCACCGCGATGAGCGCGAAGCGGGGGATATAGCATGGGGCTCCGTCCGTCCGTGCAGACACATAAAATTGAGGCGGTGGGGGATATTGCCACGTTAGTGGCAGACACTTGTTCAGATAGTTTTCCTCCCTCTACCAGAAAAACAGGAGGATGAAGGACATTATGATTCACACAGCTTAGTGTACAAATTCATGCCTTCACTTCCTGCATTTTGATGGTTTTGTCATTAGCTGAATGACGCCGGCCTGTCCGTTATGCTGGGAGGCAAGCTCGCCCATCCTGTTCGCCTGAGTCCACAGCCCTGCTCTTGGGCACTTCATGTCATTGACATGCGCTGTCGTGAGGTCATCAACACATGACTCAAATAGGCCCCCGGCATTAATATTTCATCGTGGGCGCACTCCTTTTCTCTCTGCTCTGCGTCGCACTCTCGAACCTCTTCACACCCTGTTCTGCTCATTCGGTCGGGCAGGCGTGATGGACTCTATACACTCAGACCACTTCAAAGAGCGTTCCCATGAGACAGGGTGCTGATTTTACTTGAGTCAAGGTTACTCCTTTGCTGTGACTCTGAATGCTGTGTCTGGGTAATTAGATTAATCCTTAGAGCGCTGAAATAAATTTTTCAAAGATATAATTTTAATTATCCTGTGCTTTTGAAATCATTTGGCGACTTCACATGATAGGTTTTCAACAGCTTTGAATTTGATATTTTACATCATTGAGCAAAACTATTTGTATTAAGCCCTTTAAGGGTTAATAAAGGAGAAAATGCAAGTTATACAACATAAGGTCAGCAAACTATAAGGTTTTCAATAGCTTTGATTTTGATACCTTACGTCATGGAGCAAAAACAGTTGCATTAACGTGTCAAGGGTTACGTTCTCATCATCGACTTTTTTTGTCCATACAGGATTAGCATGAACATTTGAAGAGATCCGTTTCATGATAAAATATCCACTATCCCTTTAAGTGAATCTTATTATTCATTAAATTATCGGTCACACAAGGGAAAATTTTAAAAATTTTTAAAGGATATTTTATCGCAAAATAGTCATATTTTTGCGTCCTATTCATATTCAGTTTCATGGAGTAATGAATTGCCGGCAAAATTTTTTGCTCGCCAAAGTCGACATATCTTTATTGTAGAACTTGAATATTTTTTACAGTAGTTATACAGGGGTTGTCAGCTGTGAGAGGAATGAAAAAACGGCATAGATTCCTGGTTGAAGGTAGAGCATATTCTCCGTTCTCCATTTTACGGGAAACCAGTCGAGCTCAAGCTTCAATTTGTCCTTCTCAGACTCCGCTGACACATTTCAGAAAAGACTGTTTTTCAGTTGGGGCAAGAGGGGGAGGGGCTTCTTTTGTTAATTCTGTGTACTGAACCAGAATTTTGTTTGCAAATTCCTTATGTTTGACAGAAGACTTGGCTTTCAAAAAGCTAATTTAGCTCACGGAGTTCAATTCGAGTTTTATCGGCGAAGCTCTTCCCTCCCTGCTGTCCCGCTCTGATCCATGCTGTTTGCTGACCTATAACGTAAATGAAACACAATGGCGATAACCCTCGGGTGCCTCTACGCCAAATAGCTGCAATTGCAGAGAGGAGGAGGGGGCGGAGCCGAGTGTGGACCAATCACTCCCACAGAGGACCGCTGGAGTTGTTGTGCTGGGGTCATGCTTGAAACAGCCAGACTGGGCGTATGTTTCATAGCCAAAAGTTTTGCTATCGGGGTAATAGCTGCACGTCTTTGTGAATTATACTATAATTTGCATTTTTACTCATGGTGCAGCGCTTTAGGTTGAATGGTAACCGTTTAGAAACAAAATAAGTGCACCCACTGGCTAGTATGTGCTTATCTAATAGAACAGTTAGTTTTAGCCCTTCAGCCCTCTCTCCAATATGACTGGAAAATTAAATTCTTGTAGTTTACACGGACAGCCAGTGGTCACAAACGTCCCAAAGACAGATATGCATGGTGGCCAAGGGGTTCATTTTTACTAGAAGGAATTGTTTCAATGGTTTCTGATAAGGGGGGGTGAGGGATTCTGTCAATGAAGCAAATGAGCTTTGGAAAGACTTGATTACAGTTATACAATCACACACCAGTGCAGGGAATTGGAAGGGTATGTTGGAGTTAAAATTTGGCTACATGTGGGCCTGAAGTAAAAAAAAGTTCTAAAACCATCGTAAAAGTGCACGCAAACATGGCCGGGAACGCAGAACTTGTTTGCAAAATTGTTTGTTTGAAGATGCCCACACTTAACCCAGAAAAAAAAAAATCTGTAAAATATTCATTTTTGGTTACACAATCATAACATTTGAACCTGCTGTTGTTTAGGGATCTGGTTGTGGCTGCATAATTTTTCTAGCTTGATGAGGCTTGGTTACTGTACCTTAAGAGCAGAAGAAAATATAGAATCTTTTTCTGACTGACAAAAGCTCATATTTCCAGTGTTTTTACTCAATTTTGGCAATATGCTCAGCAATTCTGACTATTTGAGAGCAATCTACTCAGTGTTACTTTTCAAACAACACCATGATCATGCCTGTAGTCAAAGTGGTTAAAGAGCAGTTAGCGTTTTAGTTTGGGAATAATTTTGCTCAGAAAAGGACTGCAGGACTTTCATGGGTTAAGAGAGGCAAAAAAAAAAAACGTGTTTTTTTTTTTTTTTTAAGCCTCAAGAATCAGAGGACCTGGTGGCATGTTGTGGCCACCAGGTTTCCAAAAGCACCATCAAATCCCACACCCATAACTACAATTTCTTTGTTGGAAGGAAAGAAAGAAAGAAAGAGAAAGAAAGAAAGAAAGTCTTTTCTGTCCTCCGAGATGCAGAGGCAAGCGCTCACAATTTGCCAAGGGTTATTCAAATTATGACCGACTGAACATGCATCAGTCAGATAAAACTAAAATATGACATTTTAATCTGTTTCAGATGCAAACACAGATTGGTATGTTTAGCTTCAGTAGAGACCCACATCCATGGTGAAATCGAGTGATGGATTAGTGATATTTTGGGGGCTGTTATACTTCCAGAGGTCCTGGGCACTGGTAAAGATCAGTAGCTTAATGGATACCACCGAGTGTCCAACCATTTTGCTGACTATCCCGTTGCTTCCACCAAAAGGTAGAGGTGTGGCTTTTGGTGGACTTTCCTGCAAGGCAATGACTAAAGGCTCACAATAAAATCGATTTTCTCAGTCACCAGACCTCAATTCGATTGTAAGCCTGTTGGATGAGCTGAAGAGGGTAATCAACAAGTGCCACCGTGATACAGTGACTGTTTTGGAAGGGATTTGGGCAATGAAATGGTCCAGAATTAGCCTTAGGCTTGTAAAATCTGCACTGGCTGTTGACTCCATTTTGTATCAATGAATAATTTTGGTAGGTACCACTGAAAACTTAATTAAATATTAAGCATTTTTGCCAGCATTTTTAGTTTATATCTGTACTATTATTATTTCCCCCAGAATATATTGCGGGGGATATAGTCCTGTCTGTGAACATTTTGTATCCGGAGCATAACTTGAAAATATTCCTTGACAAAACTTGGGGTGCACATTAATCATGACCTGAAATGGTGCCTTTTGCTAGTCCGAAGTTGATGAATTTTATATTTTTTTCTGGTTTCCATGGAAACATTTTGAACTTAGGATTTTAGGGAGTATGGTTTGTTTTTGGAGCAGGTGGCATCTTCATTCTTTCAGTGTGTGGGGCCGGGGAGATATGTCATCTCCTGATGGCTCCTGTTATTTTGATGATGATGATGATGAAGAAGATTATTATTATTATGATTATTATGATTATTATTATTATTATTTGACACCAAGTCTGTTTTTTTTTCTCCTGTGTTGTGATCCTCCTTAAGCTCATTTACCAATGCAGCTCATGGGAAAACTTTTGTTATGAGGATGAGGTGAAAAGCTCATCGGCCCTAGTAAAGGCTATCGGTGACCTCTCTTGTCGTCATCATTATTATTATCCCCCGCCAACACGAAGTGGGAGGGAGGTATAGGTTTGACCTCCGTCCGTCCGTGCGTCCGTCCGTCCGTGTGTGCGTCCATCCGTCCGTCCGAGATAAAGGGGACAGCTTTTCTCAGAAACTACTACAGATACAGTAACCAAATTTGGTGTGTAGCTTCAGACCATAAAGGCCTTGATTGAGTTCGAAAATGAGAAGCGCACGATTGGCGGGGGATGTTGTAGACCATGTCGACTTGTTATTATTATCCTCCGCCAACACGAAGTGGGAGGGGGATATAGGTTTGACCTCCGTCCGTCCGTCCGTTCGTGCGTCCGTGTGTGCGTCCGTCCGTCCGTGTGTGCGTCCGCCTGTCCGTCCGAGATAAAGGGGACAGCTTAACTCAGAAACTACTACAGATACAGTAACCAAATTTGGTGTGTAGCTTCAGACCATAAAGGCCTTGATTGAGTTCGAAAATGAGAAGCGCACGATTGGCGGGGGATGTTGTAGACCATGTCGACTTGTTATTATTATCCCCCGCCAACAGGAAGTGGGAGGGGGATATAGGTTTGACCTCCGTCCGTCCGTGCGTCCGTGTATGCGTCCGTGCGTCCGTGTGTGCATCCGTCCGTCCGTCCGAGATAAAGGGGACAGCTTTACTCAGAAACTACTACAGATACAGTAACCAAATTTGGTGTGTAGCTTCAGACCATAAAGGCCTTGATTGAGTTTGAAAATGAGAAGCGCACGATTGGCGGGGGATGTTGTAGACCATGTCGACTTGTTATTATTATTATTCAGTATTTTTGTGCATTTCCAGTCTGGGTTGCCAACAATTCTGGAGCCCACTATTAGAGCATTATCATACTGAAAGATGGCAGCACATTCCTGTTTCTATCGGAAGCACGGAAGCATCATCTTGAATGGCATTGCAGTCCCATCAAGATTTTCCGCCATTTTGTACTGAGTCTTTGCCTTTGCATTGTAATATGTCGTGCGAAAAATTTGTTTCGTGTCTAGTCTGAAAGCAACTTTAGGATGTTAAATACATTGGCATGCTAGCTATAACATTATAGATATTAATGTCTCTTTATCTTGCTAGGTAGGTAGCCAAATGGCTCGCTCGCAAGTATTCCATTGTAAGCGAACTGTAGCCTTTTTAGCTCGCTAGCCAGTTGGCCATGTAACTAAATACATTGGCGTGCTAGCTATGACACACAGTTCGATATTGCTTTGGCTTGCTAGCAAGGAAGCCAACTAGCTCCCTAACGAGTATGACAGCGTACGCATTGAAAGCAAACTGCAGCCTTTTTTTTAGTTCGATAGCCAGTTGGCTATGTAGCTTAATACATTGGTGCACTAGCTATACTGTTGCTAGCTAAGTAGCCAACTAACTCGCCAAACTGTAACCTTGTTTTGTCGGCGTAATCATGACACAAATTGATGCACATTAAGGCCTGCGAGTTGAGAGCGGTAGAGAGTGAAAAACATCAGCTAGTCAGTGGGCGTGGTTTTTGATTCGTCATTTGACAGGAAGTAACCAAAATTGCTCGCTGTAAACGATAAATGTCAGTTAGGTGTGGTAAATGATGAATAGTAGAATGAAGTTCATCAAATCAATTGACAATACATCACTCTATTTTTCAATTCACTTGATATTTTATGACTATTTTTCAATTCAAATGCATTTTCATCACCTCCATTTTTATCAATTAATTTTTGTTACTTCCACCCCTCATAGTATAGTGCTGTCCCTTCCTAACTGTGACTGATCTGCACAAATATGTGTGCATTTAATACAGCCTTGTTTGTATCTTATCTTGAAAGCAGATAATCAGTGCAGTTTCATAGTTTTTTCTGAACTAGGAATATTATACAAGATCTAATATTGTCTGATTTTCTCAAGAGATGTGGAAGAGAGAAATCTTGTCATTCTCTCATTTAGATCAGGCATAATTCAATTGTAGATTATTTGAATTTTTTTTATAGTCTTTAGCCAGAGTATGCAGCATCACTCAAAGACTTGACTGATTAAGTTTAATGTAATTACTGAGTAAAAGATTTTTTTTTTCCCCCATAGTCTCGCTGTCCCTCCTCTACATTAGCAGTACGCAGCCCCGTCTGGTGAGACAAGAGCTTTCATGGCAGGAAAATGTATTCTGTTAATATTATACTACATAATGATGTTTTCTGCATGAAGAATGAGGGAATGATGCAAAACAAAACAAAAACAAACCTATAGACTATTCTACAATAATATTTCCTGTCCCCAAGGTTTCCATTGTCAACAACAGAACTTTTTGTTTCAGTCAAAACAAGCAAATCTCCCCGTTTTTGGAGCAATGAAAGGTTGAATGCCGGTGAGATTAGTCTGCCAGGAACACTGCCGCCGAGCAACCTACACCGAAACTCTGCCTGTGCCAGCTGGACTCTGGACAATTTTTAAGTCATTGTTTTTTTTATGTAATCATTTAACATTGTGAAATTACATAGAACATTGTGAAATTATATAAACTTCATAGCCCTTGGAATGTTTTTTTTTTTTGGGTGGGTGGGGGGGGGGCAGTCTACTCACCAGACAAAGGTTTCTCTGTGAGCAGTTAGCTGGCTACGGGCCGACTGAAGCTTCATTTGTAACACCCAGTAAATCTGCCTGACGGCTGCAGAAATCACAGTCCTGCCTGGGGAATTTACTTTAATTTCACCTTTAGTGCCATTATTTCACTTGACTTTTTCGGTTATTGGAATAGTGGCTAATTGAAATATAAAGTATGCGTTGAAAACACTTAGTTTCAAACTGCCTTCTCAAGATCCTACAGCGATCAGTTTTCACTCTTCCCAACAATGCAATGTCGCATTAACCTGCCCGTTACCAGGTCTTATCCAGAGCGACCTGGTTGACAGAATTCCTTGCTGAAAAATATATAAGCAGCATCATCACTGAATCGCAAATCCGAATAAAATGTGCCAGCCAAGAAGCGAAGTAAAGAGGGTGAATGCAAACAAATGACGTAACTCTTAAGTTACTTTGGCAAATACTCAGGGAGGTAGAGTATGTGCATTCAAATGAAACTGTCCTCTTTGTTTCTCCTGTAAAATAAAGCCACTTTCTATGATGTTTCCGATTTACCCCTAATTAGAAAAGATAGATATCAAAAATAGATTTTTACTTTGGCCAGTTGATATTTGTTTCAAGAAAAAAAGAAAAAAGCACAAAACTAGGAATACTGCACAAAGAAGTGAGAGATAAAATTATAGTTGAAAACCATGAAAATAGCACAGCCTAAATTAGTGTCAGCTAGCTAAAGACCGAACTGCACGCCCATCTCTGTAACATGACTGCTCCCTGAGCTCTCGATAGTCGTCCTTGGGCTCGGTCTGGGAATCGGGCCGAAGCCCTGGCCCTCCGACAGGGCTGCGTGTGAAGGCACATGCGTCCATCGACACGGACACAAATTACTGACAGCGCCGAAAACACCCGAAGTGACATCACCTCAGCACCCTTTGTGTCTCGCCCCCCCTACCCTGCTCCAGACAACAATGGGCTATTCAAAGAATTGTCCCTGATGATAACGTTCAGGCATTACTGGGGGGTTAGAGGTCATGACAGGACATGCCATGTGCTCATTCTGTAGGTCAGAGGTCAATGAGGGGGCCCGCCTTTTGGCTCTGGCGGGGCATCCCATGTCAGTCTGGTTCTCATGACGTGATGAAGACCTGGTCCTGTCAAGAAAGCTTCACCTCATGTTCATTTGCCCTTTGTTTCTTTTTTTGCCCTCTTTTTTGCTATTTGACCTGTCAGACCAGACAAAAACTTGACACAAATTGACATAAATACTTTTTTCTTTGCAAATTATCATACAGAAGAAATAAATACACCAGATGGAAGCATAGAGCTGGCAATTAATTTATGAAGATGATTGTTTGTATTTAACTGTTCAAAATCCATCATTTATTGATTGTGTTCTAATGAAGAAATGAGCCACTTTGTATTGTGCTCGTCTTGCATAGTGTCTGTTACTGCCTTATCAGTTTAATGTAACCAGTCGATACTGTGAGAGGCAGAGTTTGCTGCATAAATAAGTCTCTGTGCTTTTTTTAACATAGAATATGGAGAGGTTGCAACAAATTAAGATAATTCCTTGCCAGTTTGAACAGTCATTGCATTTATGCTGTAAAAACTTCAGCAACAAGTTTTTATTTTTAAAGATGTTCCTCTAATTGTATCTTTGGGTGTTTAAAATAAGTCTATGAAAGACACAGATCGTGATTACAACATTACAATGTTGAATGATGCATTATTCATTTATTCGTCAGAGAATTTTTTTTTTTACTTTTAGGCGTAAAACTTAAGTTGTGCCAATTCTGGGAATGAATTCTGTCTTGTACTTCATATTGAAGAGCACTTCAGTTTTTACATTCAAATACAGCAAGCAATTTATTTACTGTTATTTTTTTGTTATTATATATATATATATATACAGTGTATTATATATGCACTGTTTTTGTTTCAAAAACTTTTTTGACAACAACAACAACAACAACAACAATAGTAATAATAATAATAATTATTATTATTATTATTATTATTATCATTGTCATTATTACACATAATATTATAGTATAATATTATATATAATATAAATAAATTAAATAAATAATATATAATAATATAAATATTATTATGTAATATTCATAATTATTTACTGTATTAGAGGTATAAAGCTGAGATATATGGATACATTTAATTGTAAATCCACTTTGGATTGTGTTTTACTTTCCCCAGAGTTTCGTGTGGAAGTAAATTGCTGCAAATAGAATAAAATATAATAGAATAAAATAGGACTAAAATATTTGTTGTGCGTTTCCTAGTCACCAGGGTGCGGTGAACTTCTGTCCACTATCAAATCCGAGATGTGCAGATCCACAGAGTTGTTTTGAAATAAATAAAAATTGTATTTTGACTTGCTCCCTCATGCTTTGTCAACAAACCGTGTGTATAAGTATAATGATAAAAATGGAGCTGCCTTCTGCGTGATAATGCAGCCAGTGTTGTCTGAGATGCAAAGACGTGGAAACGGTGACTTCATGAGTCCCTGTGGCCCCTCTGCTTTGTCGCCAATAATTCGCTTTGACGTTACAGAGTATCTGCTGCACAGATGTTACGAAGCGGTTCGCTTAATGAAAAAGTGCGTCATCAAAAATACTGACGACGAACACCGGGGGTTAATGTGTAGTTCGCCACGCCAAGCAGACGCCAAACCCAGACTCAAACGCGGAGGCGTAAGAGTGGACGGCTGCAGTTATGTTGTGGCGATGTCACAGTCATCTCGCTGATGCGCTAATGCCCTTTTCCTGCTTCCCCAGCCTTTCACAGCCCCCCCCCCCCCCCCACTGCAGATTTCACATTGATGTGTTAGACACACCTCCCCCCCTTCCCCCCAATGCCCTTTAGTCCAGGCCTGCTGTCGAACTGTATTTCGCCTATTGCTGTGAAATGTGTCCACTCGGGACGGCTCAAGCCCTTCAATGAAGCAGTGATGTGACCAGTCCTGTCACAGTCCTGCCATTTACCTATGATCTATGACCAGCCCCACTCATCACACCTCCTCTCTCTGCTTTGAAATAAAAACAATATTTTGGGGTGACTGCATCACTGACGCTTGTTCAGTTAAGGTAGCTGTGGTCTTAGGGTTAAAAGAAAAAACTTTTTTATTTGAGCTTAGCTGTGGTCTTAGGGTTAAAAGAAAAAACTTTTTTATTTGAGTTGAGGTGACGTTTAACTCCCTGGTTACTAGTTTTGTATGCATGACCTCGTCATGGTCTTATGCTGCGTTCGATTTGGCACGGAAGTTGGAAGTCGGGACTGGGAATAACGTCATATCTGAGCTGACTGAGTTCTATTAAGTAAGTCGGAAAACTGACTTGGGGTCAGTGGGGTGCCTTTATTAGCTATTATGACCAATACTAGCTGATAACAACGCAATTCTAAGTATTTTTCGGGTGCCAAGACCATAGCTGCAAGTCCACCGATAAACTCAGTACTGTGTGTAAGACTGATTTAATGAAACACAAATAACTCAGAATTGCAAATATACAGTTTGTTATTGCAGCTTTCGCTTACTGTTGATTTACGGCGCAGCCGACTTGAACTCGGAACTCGAGGTAGGTGAGGAATCTCCGACTTTCCGACTTGGAAATCCGACTTCAGGGGGCATTCTAATCGAAATTTCCGACTTGGAGCACAGAAATTCCGACTTCCCAGTACAAATCAAACGCAGCGTTATCTTTGGGTTGTTTCGAGCACAGAGGTGTGCCATGTCATTTGGAGTCATATTAGATGTCCCACTAAATGTGAAAGTAGTGCATGCTGGGAAATCTGGGGTCATGGTGGACTCCAACACACCACTAGAGGGCTGAAAATGCAGGAAGCAGATGCGTTTTCATGAGTGTCAGAGCATCGAACATCTGCACGAATCTTCATTTCCCATCCTCTGCTACGACACTTAGCACTGAGTGCAGAGTGCTAACCAGACTCCTGGCAATACACCTCATTCTCAGCGTGACTGCGTGTGTTTGTTTCAAGCTTTTGTGAGAGAATGACATGAAAACCCCATGGGTGTGAATTTGATAAATGCCTGCTGGACCCCCCTCTCTCTCTTTCTCTCTTTCATTTCTATTTTAATGAGTTTTCTTTGCATTTGTAAACAATAGCATGCAAAATAAAACATTGAATGCGCTCTGCCTCTTGGGAGCTTTTGTGTCCAACCTTGAGGCAATGTATAAGTGCAGGAGTCAACACCCAGTCTGTCAGTTTATGCACACTACAACATGAGTAGCTTTGCTGAAGGTATATATATATATATATATATATATATATATCAGTGGCGGCTGGTGAACTGGGAACAGGGGAGGCTCAAAACAATCCTTGAAAATTAATGATTTGTCACGACCTGTTTTCAATCATTCATTTAATCTACCATTACAGAAACTCTAAACATTATCAGATGTGGCCAGTTTTAATTTATAACGCATACTGATTACAACACTGGACTTCTCACGCTTTTCTTTAGTCAGGGATTGGAAGCAATGCGTGCGTTTCATGATTTTTTTTAATGAAATACTGTCATTTGAAACGTCTTTATGCAATTTCATTGCTTCCAACCCCTCCAGTGCACAAGGACTTCAATTCCGCACGAGACTCTCTTACTTCGGCGTTGATTGAATAATTGCTGTCTACAGCAGAGGAATATAAATATGCCACTTAAACTCACATCGAATGCCTGAGACTTCACAGGTATGCGTTATAAATGAAAACTGGCCACATCTGATAATGTTGAGTTTTTTTCGGAGTTTCTGGAATGGTCATTTAAATTAATTCTTGAAAACAGGTGGAGACCAGTCATTCATTTTAAGGGATTGTTTCAGCCTCCCCCATTGCCACTGATATATACATACAGTTTTATATGTATATATGAAGGAAAAACGAATCCTAATTTTGCATTTTTGTATATTTTATAATTATAATATTTATAATAACATATAATATTTTATATTCTTGTAATATTTTATATATTCTATATTTTTTACACATTTTTTCAGTACTTTGTTTCTAAGATCATTTTGAATTTTTAATTTCCCACATTAAAATGTGACCCTGATCATTTTTCCATTGTGGTCTATATATATATATATATATACAATATATATATGCAGGTCCTTCTTCCAGTGTGGTCAATGATTCGATATTGTTTTCTTTTTCTGTTCATTTTGAGACATTATTTTGAATCAGTTGTGTGTTCATTTGACAGCACAAGAGGAAGTGCATCTCTGTTTCCACCTCACTAGTATCATAGAGACTAAACAGCCATTAATTTTTGACTGTCCTAACTACTCCATCGCCAGGGTGTGTCTGTGCTTGGGATCTGTCTCTACTGGTGTGTCTGACAATGAGGAATTTGTTATTAGATTAGTGAGTTTCAGGACCAGGTTGCTTCAGGTTAAGCTTCTAGTATATTAATACTTGAAATTGCATCTTATGTTCAGGACTTCATTTTAGATGAATTCAGGATGTTTGTCTAGAATATTTATAATGAAAGAAAACTGACTTTCTGATTATACGCTCAATCTGTCATTGGGAGTCTTGTCGAACTTCTCACATTTATCTGCAAATTTTTCTATCTGATACATTGAGCATTAAACACTTTTGGACACGGACTGTAGCCCCGTCTCACAACAGACTTTGCACTTGTTGCCAATTATCGTTGCGCAATTGTTTTCTGTGTACGTGCACTTAATCAAATGTTTATTCTTTACCCTCTACTCCATTTTAAAAATGATTGTTGTAATCTTTCATGCCAGATAGAACCAAATGCTTTTTTTGTACCCAGCCGCGCGGAACGCGCAAAGCGGCGGGACATAGTATTCACAATCGTCCGTCCGTACGTAAGTACGTCCCGAATCCTTGTCAGCGAGATATCTCAAGAACGAATTGACGGATTTCCTTCAAATTTCATGCCAACATGTATTAGGGTGGTGCCCCGGCGACAGTCGGTTTTGGTGACCTTCGCGCCACTCTCAAGGTTACACCAAGACACTGTTCATTTTGACACAATTTGCCATTTCCTGGAGGGGGGCAAAGACACGTTAGTGGCAAATACTTGTTTTTTTATAATCAATGAGCAGATGAACACCAGTTTGACTCAGGACTCTGGGCTGGGTCCAGAAGATCATTTTTCAGCTGTTAAATACACTCCAGAATGCTTTCCCAAAATTAGTCCTTCCACAGATGCTTCTTTCATTATTGGAGCCCAATTTATCTCTGTAATTTGCAGATGGGGGAAATAATTCTTCTTTTCCAGTAGTTAGGACAGTTGCCAGGACTCAGTGCTGGACGGATTAATTTAAGCACAGCCTGCTCCATCCCCGGAGCGCAGCTTTCGAGCATCTGAGACATGATGCTGTCAGGTCCACAAGCCTTTTCAGTTTCAGATTTTACTCATGTTGACTCTTGAATTGTGATGTGAATAATTCAGCCGATGTTATTAAGTGGTATTTTACAACCCCAATTGCGAAATAGTTGGGACAAAGTGTAAATTGTGAATAAAATCAAAACACAATCACACCAGCCAGTATTTTATTCACAATAGAACAGAGATAACACAGCAAATGTTGAAACTGAGAAATTTTACAATTTTATCCTGAAAATGAGCTCATTTCAAATTTGATGGCTGCTACAGGTCACAAAAAAGTTGGGACAGGGGCCTGTTTACCATGGTGTCGCATCCCCTCTTCTTTTTAACGCAGAGTGGAGGTGTCTGGGCATTGAGGAGACAAGTTTCTTGAGTTTAGCCATTGGAACTTGATCCCACTTGTGTTTGATACAGGCTTCTAGCTGCTGGAGTTTTGGGTGTCCTTTGATGGACTTTTTTTTTTTCATATTGGTCAGTGCTCTTTCCCCTGGCCTGATGACATCAGATGTGAACGGCCAGGAAGTGTTATTTGCGGAAGTCGAATGCAGAAAAATGTATCTGTTTTAGCAAAAACTTAAGTAGCCTACAGTTGTGAAAATGAACTGTATGAGCCATATCATAACCATTCGTTGATATTTTCTTGATTAACGTTATAATGTCAAGCGTGCGTGATGCGTTTCCTGAGAGCAAGTGGGCAAGCTGCAGAAATGAGTAACTACACCAACATTAGCCATGCTTTTACAAGAGGAGGATCCCCCCCCCCCACTTTACTTCCTTACTGGGGAAAACGTGGATTTTGGGTGTATTTTTGGCCTCTATTTTTTTTTAATAAGGATGATGGATTATAATGGTTGGGCATATGATGAAGCACACAGTTACACACTGGAGTCAGAAGAGTCAGCAGAAGACAATACACCATTTGGTCAGACAATGTTTTATTTTGTTAAAATTACGCATTGTGACGCTCAAATTAACGTTAATCAAACCGGTACCAAACGGATCTGTCCCAATCCTGGACGGGTCAGCAGCTGATAAGACTTGGTTTTGAGCAGACGTTTTCAATAACACGAGTCCAATTGGTAGCGTTAACAGTACTGGTTCAATAACTCTTGGAACATCTCCGGGTCGGGATCGAGCTTTTCAGCTACTAAACAGGCCTCATATGGGTCGGTGCTGAAGATTTTGGGTTGGTTCCCAAATTTGAAGCCGCTGAAGACTACTAGCTCTGTGTCCAGACATGTCTGCTCCACCAGAAACATTTTCAACTGCACAGTAGGGCGCAGATTCTAGAGATAGTTTTTTGAACTTATGACGGTGAATTGGTCAAAAATCGCCTGAACAGTCATCCTGCCAGTCAACTCAGGTCGACTTCCATAACCTGCCAACGTCGACCTGAGACGACATGCAGCGGCGGCTCATGTGCAGTCATAATATTGAAAAATAGAGGACAGTACGCACTGTGGATGCTTGTCTACATAAATACGGATTACTTTCACTTTCAGGTAACGTGATCCCGCCGGTGAAAACCCGATTGAAGCCGCGCGATCTCATTTTGATATAAACCAATGAGATGTGTGTTTATTGGTGTTAATGATGGGTTACATATTGGGGTTTCAAAATATAGTGTTTAAAAATTTATTTATAACATCATAGTGAAATTAATGAATTTATTGACACTACGTTTATATTTTTTACGCTTAAATGCTGGCAGTTCGTTTCTGCAACAAGAGTCATTTCAATTGGCTTTTAGTTTACCTTCGGCGTAGAAACAACAGATAGTTTGGTTGTTTCAGTTTAGGAACATCTTTTCTACCACTGAAAATGAATGTAGACCGAAATATGGGGTGTGCGCCCTGCGATGGATTGGCAAGCTGTTCAGAGTGGGTCCCTGCCTTTGCTCGCAGTCAGCTGGGATAGGCTCCAGCTCACCCCGTGACCCAAGTGAGGAATAAGCGGGTATGGAAAATGGATGGATGGATGGATGGACAAAAAACAGTCACGATCATCCCTTCGATCACCATTATGCAATCTGATCGTAAATCGACCCATCCCTATTATGGAGAATACTTATGCGGTCACATTATAACTACTGATAATGTGATATTGGATATTGGATTGGGGTCCGTCAGTCTGTCCATCCGGGCCACAATGGGGATTGGATCTCTCTGAAACTATCAGACCTAGATGCATGAAATCTTGTTTGTGTAATTACCTACTCATGCTCTACATTGAGTTTGATAATGGATGTCGAAGCATATTTTTTTTACTGAGTTATGGCCCTTGATTTTGGCTGGGGTAGTGATGACTGTCGCCTTGATGTTGCTATTATTATTATTATTATTATTATTTTGTTTTGTCTTTATTATTTCACCCATTTTTCAAAATATTGCTCATTTCATTTTTACCTCAGTTCCATGAGGTCCTTGAGCTCAGTGATTTTGGAATTTTGCTATTCACAAGAGAAGACTATTTTGCTGAGCACTTGCATTCTCTCTCAGAAATGCATCCCTCTAGTTCATAATGGCAAGTTCTAGAATATTTATTCAGAATTGTTTTTTGGTTGATATATTTATATCAAAACCTTTTTTTTTTATTTCTCCATATTTTATGGCCAATTATTGTGGTTTTTCTGGGTTTCATTACTCCACATTTACCAGAACTGATTTCCATAAACTGGTTCATGAATTTCATTCAGTGTTTTGTACATATGCTTTTATTTTTTTAATTTTTGTTGGTAGTTTTAAGAGTTGCATAATATCTCAGTTGGAAATCTCGGTTGTTTGCCTGGACTTCATCCCGCCTTTAGTTCTTTTCTTATGTCTTTCGTTTCGCCTGGTTGGTAACATTCGCCAAAGAAACTATAAAACGAACAGCATTTTTGGATTCTTCTGTGTTGTTTGGGACCCACCTGCATGATATTTAGAAGCAGATCTTCTCTTTTTCTCCCCCTCTCTTATTTACTCTCTCTCTCTATCCTCTTACAATTTTTTCACTGCCCCCCTGTCAGAGCTGCTACATGCTTTCATGCCGAACTCAATCACCTTTCCGTCATGATGCCGACTTGTGAATACATCAGTGGTGCTTAAAAATAACACACAGCGCAGGGCACTGTTAGCGCAGAAATGAGTTTGGCCATGGGGGGGCTGATTATCCTGGACTCAGCTGAAAGCAGAGAGCCAGGCGCACTGCATTCTGGGACACGTGAGACTCGCTGTCATATAGGCCTTATGCGCAGCCGAGCTGATTTACATGCTTTATTTGGGCTGATGTCTTCAAAGTTTTGGTTTTGCAATATGAATGGGCTAGTCAGCGCGTGGCAATTATAGTGTTACCGGTTATTTTTTTAAGGAGTAGAAGGCCTGTCTTCAGATTTACATCAATCTTTAATGGGCCGGGAGCTCGCCTTGCGCTCTGTGTTTAGTGTAGTACGCCTAAGCCGTTCTGACATTCACAGCAGTGCTTTGTAAACATTATTCCTGTAATAAAATGTGCCCTCGCTCTCTCTCTCTCTCTCCCTTCCTCTAGTTGCCCTGAAGAACTACCCGGGCAAAGGGCTGCCAACCATCATCAGTAACCATGACAGCAGCAAGGCCACCGGATCAGTGGACGGTTTGATGCCTGAGGGCGAGCTGTTGCTGCAGGTGAGTCTGACGAAGTGAAGAATGACTTGCACCGGAACAATGACAGCGCAAACTTGCTGCGGTGGACGCAAGCCTTGAGAACACAGGGAATCCTGAGACCGCCACAAATTCTCAGTCCGCGGTTGTTTAAGGAATAACGACATTGAGCCACTTGTTCAACTACCTCAGCTGTTCTGTATCACTTGTGTCCCTCTTTGGTCTTTTGTAAGCATGATGATCGCCAACATCTTCAGTCCCTGATTATGTTTCACTTCACAGAGTTAATGGGAGCAGATTCCTTGAATAAACTAACCTTTTCTGTGTGTGAGGATGTCTGTGTTGGGTAAGTCAACTGATATTCCATCAGTAGAACTTTGAAATTATACATTATTACTCTCATGAATAATAATTGTAGCCCCTGGACATGGTCGGACGGCTACTATGGATTCATGCTTGTCATCTCCGCTGCGTCCGTATCTGTAGACACTTCCTTGTGGACGCTGTAAAGGCTGTAATTTTTGACCCAATACTTTCATTTTTGGTGTGGACATGTGTTTAGTTGCCATGGTGACAGTATTGGTGAAATAATGCGCGAAAATGGGGAGAAGCGGGCTTAAGGGGGCTAAACCCAAACGGTTGCGGGCGACTGGACTGTCTAGTTTTCTTATCTGTTTTTCTTTGTGGTTAGTAATTTTTTCATTATAAATTGTTTCAGAATTTTTGATTGAATATTCCATGAAAATCTTGCTTCTTTAATGAGAAGATTTATACACCAGTGTTCAATACTGTCATGGCTTGTGAGGTGTGCGTAACGTTTGGACCTTCCTTTGCGGCTCTTGTCCCGGGACGATATCGAATTCTTTGCCCATCTGGTTGATTGAGCTGGGGCGGCTCTTCCCCAGAATCTATATAAGCAGGATGTCCGGCACGCCTCCTTCGCTAGTGTGTCTGTGTTTAGATTCGCACTATAACCCAAGATATCTGTTGTCAGGTTTTGTATGACTTTCTATTTTCTTATTGTTAGTTTCTTATCCCTTTTTCTATTTCGCTTTGCTTCCGTGGTTCGGACTATTATACGTTCTTTGGAAGTGCGAGTACTTGCGTTTGGTCTATATTATTTTCTGTGTTTGTACTGTGTTCGTGCTACTCTCTTTCTCTCTGTCGTTGCACTTGGCCTCCATACCAGCCATTACAAATACATTTTGTTAAATTTTTACTGGAGGCTAAATATCCATAAATCCCAGGTTCTCGAGTAGTGTCCATCACAGGTTTGAAGGAGATATTTCTGAGGGTGTGAGTGATTATAAGTGTTCTAAAGTATAGACGACGAAAGAAAACTGTTTCCACCTAAAATCAGTTAACTACCTTGGAGAATGAGATGTGTATTGTATGCTATGGTGCGTTATTATGAATGTTTGCATTTTTGTACATTTTTGACAGTTTTAGAGGCGTATGTGCTTTGATATCATTGACTTTGAAACATCCCGTCTGAACCCATTGACTCATCCACGGGTCAGAGGTCATGACCTTTGGGTCAGAGAGTTTGTGTTGTGGGATCTTAGGTCACGCAAATCCAGTTTGCGTCTTTAATCCTTTTGAGCAGAATTGCGGTTGTACAGGCTTCTCAACTGGTTGACCTGCTCGATTGCTATTAATAGGAAGCATTGTTCCACTGGCATTATTTTTCCCGCATAAATGTGCTAAGCTTGGATAACATGACCGACACATTGTCATACCTGAATGAGGCCTTGTGCTAAGCAGCGGGTGAATCGCCCAAATTATTGTACAACTTGTGTGCACTTGCTTTCCCCGACCCACTTCGGTCTCTCCTCTCGAACCAACCAAAATGCCCCTTCTCTATTTACAAGCCTGGGGTAGTGATTCACGTGTTTTCAAATGACTCATCCATGTTTATTGCATGTTCATGAGCATCTTTTAGGAATGTATGCCTGACTGGCACTTCACTTTTCATGCAACCATTGTTTGTCAGTCTAACTGGGATCAACCAGAGCTGAGGTAGTTTCTGCAGAGGCCCTTCAGGTGTGGATTTCTTGAGTTTTAACTGCTGGCATTTAAACATGCTCTCCACGCGTAGCTTTGGAGCAGCATGACAACCGGAGAAGAGGCTAATGCCATTTCTGTTCCCATTATCCAACTAACCACAGGTGATGGCACCTTAGTCAGCTGAAGTTGCGAGCATGGTCATCAACTTCTCAACTAAGTTTGGCCCGGAGTCCCACAAACAGCACTTTCCATAAGTGCTCTATTTCTCGTTGTATCAATGGGAACATTTAGGACCAGGTGTGTGAAGCTGTCTACCAACAGTTGTTTCACAGTTGAAGAAACTTGGTCATTTTCAAAAGGGCCGGTGAACCCTAAGTTTTCACGTTGGGTTTCCAGAGTTTTCAGACTAATTTTTTCATTAAACCAGTTCATCTGTGTTATACTAACTATAGCCCCTAAATACAAAAAATACACAATTAAGGGGACATATCATGTGCAGGATTAAGTTGCTGTTTGCCGTTAGCTCTCATGAAGCTCACTTGTGCTCTGATGAGGCAGTAAAGATAAGACAAGCCTATAGATCCTGTCAGGTCGTAATACCACACTCTGCCAGTAACCTTACATTGTATTTGTTGGAGGAAAATTGAATCTATTACCTAAGGGTGACTGATTTTTACGTTTTTTAACCCATCCCCCTTCACTGGCAAGATTTACCGTCATTTATGACAGAATGCTTCCCCTGCCAATGAGATGATTTGACAGTCAGCCTTGTCACACTCATATAGTAGGGGGCTGGCAACTTAAAAAATACACTGGCTGGGGAAAGTAGTCAATCATTAAACTCAGAAATGTTTAAGCAGCTGGCTGACAGATAGGATGCCATACAATGCAGCTGGTGGGTACATCATTAAACCACAATAGCGACTCGCTACGCCCAGATGAAATGGGGCAGTGGCATTGGCCCTGAGGAGGATGAGAGTATAGTTGAGAGTGTTGAGAGTACTGTCACAGTGTTAAGGGGAACCGGAAGTACCCTCTCTGGTAGGGATGAGCTGGCCGGGATCCTTTATAGGCAGACAGGGCCTCTTTTGTTGAGGATTGAAAGGGGAAACAGACCTCACGAAGATGGCGCTTGGCAACAGCCTGGCTGTCACTCGACTGAGAGAGCACCTCCAACATTAATCGATTCGGACGTGTGTACATTAGCACATCTGAAAAACACCAGTCTGTGCGCCACCCGTCGTCCAGCGCAGTCTCTGCGGATACTGAAAAGGCACAACCCGGTTTCTGCTTTTGGAGACGAAGCATGGCCCCTTGTTAGTGTCTCCAAACCCAATTTAATTCAAACCAGTTTCTGTTTTCAGAGATGCTGTCATAAAGACGCTATACAGGGGGAATCGGGGGCGTCTGTGGCACGGCCTCCATCGCTCTTTTATAAAAAGCTAAGTGTGCATTTTCAGAGTTACACAGTGGAGCAATCTCCCTTTCGGGCTTGGCTGACTGCATGGGAGATAGAGAGAGATACTGATTTGTCTGATGATATTACTGTAGGACAGAGACATGGAGAGAGAGAGAGAGAGAGAGAGAGAGCGAGATCAAACCAGAGACAAAGCAAGCGAGCGAGGGGCCGCAGCTATTTCTGCAGTTTGCACTGTGTTCCATTTCAGACGATTGACCATGAATTATAGAGTGGCTGTGAAGGCATCCATTATTCAAAAAGGAAGGAAACAAAAAAAAAAAAGAGTTCATTGACATTTTTCCTAAGATTATGGGTGGTTTGAGGGATGTTCTAACAGGGCGTGCAGTCACCCAGACCTCCACTGGCAGTGAGGAGCTCTCTACGAGGCAGGAGCCAGAAACTAAGAGCAGAAGCCACAGATGGTATCTCTGGCGTACACAAGACCGCAGGAAAACTGAGGAAAATGATCAAAGCTTGTGGTTAAGTATAAGGTTGAAAGAACTGGCTTTTAACTCCAGTGTTACAGTGTTGACCCCAAATCTGGGGCACTGC
The DNA here is from genome assembly GCA_029721435.1 of Gymnothorax reevesii. NCBI lineage: Eukaryota > Metazoa > Chordata > Actinopteri > Anguilliformes > Muraenidae > Gymnothorax > Gymnothorax reevesii. Next base: position 19,885,491 of record CM056590.1, on the reverse strand, counting down.
ATTTGTATCCGTCAGCAAAGATACTTAACCTAAATCGCTGAAGAGAGCTTACTGCTCCGCAAGGAGAGGGTGTGTCAAGTCAGAAGCTACAGAAGGGACTGCATTAATGGTGTGAATCACCTCATATTAGAGCTTTTGCTAAATGTCTTAACTTTGAGTTACTCTAAGAAATATTCCGCTTTTTTCTGCAATAGGCTTCCGATTTTCTAAATGAAGTAAGCAGTAATGAATATCTCTTTTATTCATGCGGATACAGAAAAAAAAAAAAAGAAATTTACATGCATTGTTAAAAAAATGAGGTGGCATCCATCCCAAAAAAAAAACAGATGTGTTCTTTACAAAGCATAAATTCAGGCTGGCATCTTCTCATTTTGTCATTGTTTATAAAGATTATTTTTCCATAATTTGGGCGCGAGTTTGCCCAAATAATTATCTCAGATATGCTTTATTTTCTCTTTATTTTTATGCTTGTTTCAGCCACTTCTGTCCAGCCCAACATAAGAAACGGCCTGAGAACAGGAATGCAGACCTACAGTATACACACTGCTTCACCAACCGCCCTTTCTTTCTACAACTAGCACAAGTTAAGCTTCTTTGCCAGGGAAATGTTGCTATAATGCTAATAGGGATTTTGCAAACCTGACAAAAATAAGTATCTCAGCAGTTGGATGAGCTCATGGACATGAACTTCCATTCAGGTCATCCGTGAGGTAAAATAGTACTTTTTTAAAGATGAAATTGTGAGCCTGCAAAGCTGTGGGGGTTTTTACTTTGCTTTAGTCCTGAGGATGCAACAATGGGACAGACTGAAAGACTGGGACCGTGGATCAACACAGTATATTTTGCCCCACCAGGCTTAATATGTAGGGAATAGGGAATGTAATAGTTGATACTGATAATTAAGCTACTCAATTGATTCCATACATAGATTTATTAGAACCTGAAAAAATTCCCAGCCATCCAACCACACATTATATGGTTTTTGTTTCAGTGGACCACGGCAAAATGGAGACACGGAGGCAGATAATGACTACTTGCTGGATCAGGGAAAAGGAATAATAATCTCCGAGTCTCTGTGGGCCATCCTTGGGGAATTTTGGGAACAGTGCAGGGCAGGGCGATGATACTTTGGCGAAGGGCATGATGGGAAATTCTGCTCGCGGCTCTGTGACTGTTTAGCGTTGGTTGCCGAGTAGAATAAGATGATGACCCGCCTCACCGACCCCCAGGCCATTAATGCCGCCCCTTGGCCTTGGGGGGGCGGGGTCGGAGATTTGAAATAATGAGGTGTGAGTCACTACTCTGTAGGATTGCTGATTTGCATTTACAGCCCCCGCTGTGACCTCCATCTTGACAGTGAAGAGGCTCGATCTCTGGAGAGTTTGTTCTCATCCCAGATTACATGCTGGTCTGGATTATGCCTGCGTCTTCTCTTCTGTCTTTCACTGCTTTCCCTCTGGATTTCACTTCGCCACTGCATTTCAGTTTCGCTTAAAATGAACAGGCGCCAGAGTGTCAAATTCCTATTTTTGGGGGCAATTTCTGTTTACTCCTATTTTCAGAATAAATTCCTATTTTCTTTCCGCTGATTTTTCACTCTGATCATAAGAAAATTGCATCCATATATGTACATTTATGGGTTATTGCGGATATTTTTACGTCTTCGCAGGCAGTTTTGAGTCCATATGGATATTTAATTTGCCGTGTTCAGATTTTCCAAATGTGGTACCAATGTGAGCCACAGACTGATGGACGATGCGTCTCCATTTCCTGGTGCTGCACTAAAATGGGGTCTAAATATCCTTCATAGCCAGGCTGCCATCTTTCACATTTGAAGCCAGAGTCTCGACAGTAGTGATCGAGAGGGTGAGCTGTGTTACCAAGTCCCGGCCATACACCACCCCATTTAGTGGTAGCAACACATCCCCTGAATTTTCATATATCCTGGGTGGCCGATTAAGTGTTAGCGTTCAATTTTGCCTTTTGTACTGAGACTTGAGACTGGCTCTACTCCGGCTGAAGGCTTGTTATAGCATTAGCACGTGAGGATTTAAGTCTATATTTATTAGGCTAAAATACATTTGTTGCTCTCCTCTCCTCGTCCGTGGCAGTTCATTGCTTAGCTCCCATCCCAATGTTCGGTACCAGCTTGCTACCTATGCTAGCTAACTTTAATACGTTAACTTTGGATATCTAGCTAGCTAGTTCACACAAACCTACACTGAAAAATTCTAAATAAGGTAAATACATTCTAGTAGTAAAATCTCCACTATCATGCTTTTTAACATTAGTTCTAACTACCAAGCTAGCGAGCTAACAAGGGTGACCCTGCCGAATCTTTATTCACGACTTAGCTAGCGAGCTTGCTAAATTTGATATTAGGTCACTTTAGTTAGCAACAACAATCCAGGTCCTTTGCTTTGAACATAGCATCGTGGCTCTGTTTGCTTAAGATAGCCAGTTTCACGGTCCTTGGCATCATGCAGGTTTACAACGCAAATATAAACACTTTTTTAACCCTAAAAGTATTACTTTGATTTCTCAAAGTGGGGGTTTACTTTCCTCATTGTTAGGTTGTGATTTTTTAAATTTATTTGTGCATTCTTCTGTCAATGAAATTCCTATTTTTGACATATTTTCTGTCTGGTTCTCCCATTTTTTATATGAGCATATTCCTATTTTCCTAGTATTCTGCGCACAGTTGGAACTTGATGCCCTGAGCGACCCATAAAATATAGAAACACAAACAAATCCTGAATTTTGCTGATACGCCTTGCTATGAGGTACATAGTGCTGTATGTGCCTGTCTGTAGATAAGTAATGTGCAATGGATATGATGTCTGAAGGAATCGTGTTAAACACTGTGGTCAGTATTGAAAAAGTGTTTGTATGTAGGAGCGCTGACCTCGGAGCAGGCTTCCCTTGTCCACATCTGACCATCATACATTTTGAGCCTGAAGATCATACTGATCATAGATCAGTGCAAATACACTGAGAAGGTTTGTTAATACAGAATTGAATGTTTTCCAATGTAAATTCAGGAAATTACGAAAACAGGGACTCACTTCTCAAGTCTTGCACGACGGCCCAACTTTGTTCCAGTTTTTGTTTAATCCGCCTCCTCAGGAAGCTCAGGAAGCTCAGGAGTCCCCCCATTTAATGTGCAGATATTCAAGCTGGGGAAAGCCGATTGCCTGATTTCACGTACATGCGTTCTGGCTTCCTCACACAATATTTCATTTGACCGCAGGGAGCTACTCATTAAATCAGCAGAATATGAGGACTTGGTCACTGCAGGCTCTATTTACTTGGCTGGTTTTATACTATAGATACTCCACTCAGGAGTTTTTGGGAGACGTTCCCGCGTCTGTCAGTCCACAGCTACACAATTAGACCGGAAAGGGGCTGAAGGCCGAGATAAGCCCGATTCAGTCTGGCGCAAGTCCTAGCATCCATGTTTCTGCAGAAATGTCCCCGACAGATGATTACAGTCATTAGATTACAGCGATCAGAAATAGCAGGACTGACTAAGATGCCTGGACACAACAGATGGCGGAAAAATCTTTCCGCCACGCTCCACTCATTGCAACGAATTCCAACCTGCAAAACGCTGCTCCAATCAGGAGAGAGAAGTGAAATATGACATGGCGAGGAAGACATGACAGTGAACTATTCTCACACTCACACATACACTCAGCGCCCTCATACACACTTGTGGAAGTAAACCTCTGCAACTACAGAGAAAACCTGCTAACAAATGGACCAATGAAAGGGGGAAAAAAAATCTGTGCGAGATAAGTTCAGATCTTGGTGAGGACATATTTTTTTGAGGACAACCTCGTACATGATATGTTATTTGTTGATGAAAAAAATGACAATAAACAGTTTTCCAAAAAATTTCAACCTTTTTTTTCATATATTTCACAAAAAAAAAAAATGCAAGGTTCCCCAAATAAGTTAGAAAGTTCGAAACCGAAGACTTACGCACCACATGCACGTACGCACACTTACAGCCACATTCATACACACAGATGCACCAGCTGTAATACATGCGAGACAATAATATGCACATGCGAAAGAGAAGACGAGCGTAGACACTTCTGCACGGCCTTTCATGGCCAAATCGCCGAAATCAGTGAAGCGTCTGACCTCTGACCTCTGTCTCTCCTGACAGGCCCTCAATGGATTTGTGCTGGTGGTAACTGCTGAGGGGACAGTATTTTATGCTTCCCACACGATCCAGGACTACCTGGGGTTTCACCAGGTAAGCCAGACTCCCCTAAACCCTCTCAGGGGAAAACCCAGCATGGCTATGGCATTACCCCTCTTTCACAGACGCAACCTCTCTCTCTCTCTCTCTCTGTCCCCCTTTCCATCTGTCCCTGACACGGCCAACAAAAAGAGCACAGTTGTCATCCTGCTTTGCCCTGCCTCGCTTGATAAGGACATCTGATAAGACAACAAATTCTCATCCAGACTCGTCTTATATTGACCTGACCAAGCATCGATATACAAGGCAGAAGGAAGCTTTTGGCGTCATAATTTCGAGGGTTAGAGTTAGGGTTCGGGTTAAGGGTTAGGGGGTAGGAGTAAGGGGGTAGGGATCATTTTAAACTGGCATCAATACAGGACGCTAAAAGCAGCCTTTTGCCTCGTATATCGATTGGTCAGGTAGCATCAATGTTTGACGAGTAGGGATGAGACTGGGCCTGATAAGACTCAAGGACCAAACACTGGTCAATTAATGGGTTCTATTCTCTAGGATTAATACTGCTTATAATCCAGGTGATAGAATTGGTCAGATGGAGCATTGAGAATTGGTAATATGATGCACACACGGATAATCTCAGTGTGGAATTATGCAAACGAGCAGTTTAGTCTCCATTACACGTATTCCATGGTGTACTGTGTTTACAGGTTAAGAATTAGCAGTGTTAAGTACATCTGTGTTTCATATGCTGTAGCTGCGGGCATGACGGTGTTGCTACTGCCGTGCAGGTCACGCAGGATTCTGGCTTGAAGTTTTTTTGACAAAGACACTGCTCTGGGGCTGAGGGCTGACAGCATAAGCATTGGCACCAGTATATATATGCTGGTAAAGTCGTGACATAATTTCGAGGTCAACTTGCCGTAGCCATGGCAACTGGTTCACGCCAAATGAACAAAACAAAAGTAAAGAACTAGAAAAGTGTTTATCACCATGGTACTCGTGTCTATGTGTGGAATTAAACTTTATTTTCAGTGATCTTAAACCCGAAATATGCTCATTATAGAAGAACAGGAAGCATTTCTCACTATATTTTTGATCGTCAAATATTTAGGTAGTTTGTGCCATGTGTTGAGTGTACGAGTGAACCATTGTCAAGGAAGTGAGTGTTGACCCCAGCGAAAGTGACCTCACACCGGTGAAGTGACCTTCACTGTATTTAGGTCAATACCCCGATGAGAGTAAATCCCGATGGTGAAGAGGAGGATCCCACTTGAACGGGACCAAATTCGCCCTACATTTTCTTCGCCTTTAGACGTGAACCTCAGTCCAATTTAAGCCCAGTATGATCTGTCCAGCTATATTTACATTTAACAAACATTTACTGACAGTTAGCTGTCATTCCAATGCAAGACAAATTCTCACAGCTCACAATCTTCGACATACAGTTCCATTCATACAGCTGGAAATTCATTGAGGCCATACTGAAATACCATGGCTAACGACGCTATGGTGAACCCTGCGTATCAGAAACAAGTAACCCGAAGTCAGCTCTGTATGGAAGAATACATTTAATTCCATATAGCCATAATACCATTAAAAGAGTGATGTGTTGTCATGGAGGTTGTATAGCAAAGCAATTTGTGTCACGCGAAAGTCCAGACTGTACATCGATTATTCAGTCAGTGTTTACATTGCTCCACAAAGATTGTACGATAGCACCTGCTGTTTGTCCATTGTCATTATTGCCAATAAAATTAAATGATAAATGTTAAATGTCAAAAACTTGGGAACTGGAGATGTTTGATATTGAATTCATAAAGAGTCAGGGACAGGAAAGTGAAAAGTATGTGCGTAGTGAGTCTTAGTCCCTCGTTTCTGACCGGCTCCTCAACACCTGTGGGAGAAGAGCGGAGCAGAGCAGCAACCCCCTGGATTCCGTAAGATTAATTAAATAGGCTTTAGACGGCAGCGCTGGCCCCCGTTATCTAATCCAATTTTACATAATTAACTTGTCAAATTATCTCCCGAGGATTGGTCTGTTGGCCTGGCTCTGAGCCCTTACTCGCATACCTCTAACCACTATCTTTCTGACTCGCGCCTTAATATCATTTTCAAAATGAGGCTATACAGAGAGGGCAAAGCTGGTCGTTAGTTTTTCTCCCGAAAAAGGTAATATTTTCCCCAATACAGGGGACCAATTGTATGTGAGAATAATGTTGGTTATGGACTTTTCATTCATTTGCTTGATATTGCTTTGTTGGCTGATATGGGCTGGATTCTTGTGACGTCATCCGCCAAACCATGGAAAGTATTTAACCATTTTTGTTCCGAAGCTTTTGTTTCTTACATTGTGAAAATTTCATTTTCGCTCTACCAGGGGTCATCAAAGGCCTTGTAAAACTCCAAGGTTTATTTCTTACCAGCATGATGGAACTTGTGATTCTGGCACAGATCCACATGGGGTTGAGACTCCAGTATTGAGTTAGCGCAATGCATTGTGGTACAGTAGCTGCTGTCTTCATAGCAAATGCCTTGGGAGGCCATACTGGTAATCAAAAAGCAAATATCTCAAGCTACTGTAAGGAGGATGTCAATGGTTTGTGTGCGACTTAGTCATACATAGCCCATACTTTGAAACTATATATGGTTTCATTATCTGCAAATTTTGTTCCTTCAAGTCTTCATAGCTAATAGATTAAATGTAATGATAAAGGTAAAGGAATACTTAATTGTCCCATGGGGGTAAACTTCTCTCGGTAACCAAGCTACTGCAGATGCATACGTACAATCACACCTTACAGCATTATGAGACCAGGGGCGCCACTAGCAATTTTGGGCCCTATGACTGGAAATTGATTACTTTTGACCCTGACTCTAAAGCGGCCATAAGAATCACATATTCAGAATCTGTCGTAGGTGTGAACAGTGGGCTATAGGCTACATTGGCTACACATAGCTGTGATACAGGCTGACTATTTGATTGGAATGAGCTGGGCTTGGATAACCTGCAAGGAAACATCAAGTTTGCATTTTAAATTAAACTATTCAAAAACCTGTCTTAGTGAGCCAGTTTTTCAGTTCATTTCAATACTTGTACTCTAAGGTAGCCTAGCAAGTTTGCAAAAATATTCCGATTCCAGAAATCTCAACCTCAAAGCCTTTTATTCGGGGACTATTGTAGGCTATGTATAATCTTGTAGCCTGTAGTGCTCACCGTCCTCCCATTCGACTGTATCTTGTGTATGGGGTGATGTAGTCAAGACCGCTTTAGCCGAGACCAAGACACTACCAAGACCATGTAAAAGTGGTCTCGAGACCGGTCTCAAGACCAAGCCCGGTCTTGAGCACTACAACACTAGGGGGTATTGAGGGAAGATGTCCTGGGGCTGCTGCATCTGTGCATAACGGCATTTAATAATAAAGGTGCATTTTGGAAAAATACTTTTTTTGTGGATTTCCTTTTTTAAACATGGCCAATTATCGGAACCCCAAAGAAAACAGAATCAATAAAAACCACAGCTTTTCTCATTTTTATCGTACTCCAATGAAAATAAATCATCTTGCACTCGCTCCAACCAGTCACAGATTTTATACATACTGCATGATTAATCATGTACACGCAGAACTTCAGATCAGAGTGGAAATGCGCATCCAATCTAATCCGTCAGGATAGAAGGATAGCGATTGATGTTGAAATGAGATAGCAAAATAAAACCATTTACCACTGGATGTCTGCAACTGGTATCAACAAGACTCAAAATAGGATTCTGCGTCAAGACCAGTCTACGATCACAAAGCAGACTGTGTTTTTTGGGATAACAACGTCAGACATTGTCCTTACTCTCTAGGTGCGTTTCCATTCCCCTTAGAAATGCGCGAGACTACAGCCGAGCTGTGATTGGCTGATGGCACGTACAATGGTACCACAACCAATCTGTGATAGGCTGATGTACGTAATGGTACCAACCGACCCGCAGAAAAAAATTTTGCTCGCCGTGAGTTCAGGCAGTAGCGTAACTTAGGCCATACAAAATGATGAATAGTAACAAGGGGGGTCCATGTGCTGAGATAATTCATAAAAAATAATTCTTATAAAAGTTGAAAATTGAGAAATAAACAGCAAATTCATTTAAATTGATCTAGTTATGATAAAAATTAAAATATATAATTAAAGTGTTGATATTTTTTTTTTTCAAATGCTTATAATAATAACAGTATCCTCTGTGGGGGCCCCTGTGAATGCTGGGCCCCTGGAATCGTCCATGACCCCGACCCCCCCCCCCCTTACGGCGCCCCTTTTATGAGACCAACAAAAAGCAACATAAAATGATCACCATAATAAAGACAACATGAAAACAACATGAAGTAACTAAAAGAAAAACAAAAGGTAACTAAAATGTGTGCTAAAGTGAGCAAATACAGTCATGCCCAAAATTATTCATACCTTTACCCATTTCAGGGTTTTTTTCGAGATATTTTTTGACAAATCAAATTTATTCTTGCACAAATGACACAGTAAGTTGACATAAGGCTGTAAGAAGTACAACAAACTATTTTTCAAGAAATACAATACTTTTTGGTATTTTATTTGACAGATTTACAAAAAAAAGCCACGTCCAGAATTATTTATTCCCTTTTCTCAGTAATCGATGGCAAAGCCTTTATTCATGATTTCAGACTCCAAACGCTTCCTGTGGTTGATCATAAGCTTTCTGCAGGTCTCCACGGGGATTTTGGCTCACTTGTCTTTGGCAAACTTCTCCAGGTCCTTAAAGTTTAAGGTTTCCTTCACATGACCTTGGTCTTCAGTTCCCTCCACAGATTATTGAAAGGATTGAGGTCGGAGCTCTGGCTCGGCCACTCTATACATTCACTTTGTTGTCCACTAACCACTTTTTCACTGATTTGGCTGTGAAGACTAAGGTCATGTGAAGGAAACCTTAAACTTTAAGGACCTGGAGAAGTTTGCCAAAGAGGAGTGGGCCAAAATCCCTGTGGAGACCTGCAGAAACTTCGTTATCAACCACAGGAAGCATTAGGAGGCTCTAATAAAGGCTTTGCCATCAATTACTGATTAAGGGGTGTGAATAATTCTGGACATGGCATTTTTTGTAAATCTGTCTAATAAAATTCCAAAGAGTATTTACTTCTAAAATGATTATTTACAGTAATTTTCACTGCCTGATGTCAACTTACTGTGTCATTTGTGCAAGAATAAATTTGATTTGTCAAAAAATATCCCGAAAAAACCCCAAAATGGGTAGGGTTATGAATAATTTTGAGCATGACGGTATCTACCCAGTTCAAGTTATTGTTATGTGTCTTGAAAAGAGCATCATAAGCTCACATTTGAACTGTGTCGGATTTTCTGAATTTAGCAATTAGTCCGTTTGTTTTCACACTGGTGAAATTAGCCAAAACAGAAATTTGCTGGGAAGTTTTCTTTTATTATTTTTTTTTAATTTGTTGAGATTCAGTAGACTGGGAAATAGGTCTGTTTTTGATCAGCAGATATCCTGTAGCGCCTTCCTTCTGTGCAGAGTAGCTGTCAGCCCACGTCAGACGGGTGCTGAGGCTGGAGCATGATTTAAAGGTTCAGACCCTGTTGGAGACCATCTTGCTGTCATCCCTGGAAACATTCGGATGATTAATGGAATTTGACTCTTCCCAGCATGTCCCTGGAAACATGGGGATCTGTCTGATACTTTCTATACTGTGGAAATTTTTCCTCCAGTACTTGAAGGAACCTGCTGGCAGACATTGAGAGCAAAGCTTTGACCTCTGGCGCGCGTGGGGATTGAAGAGTTCAGAATGAAACTTTTTCTGCAAAGTTATGAATGATGCTGGTAAATTATTATCGATAATAATCTAATTATATAATGGTCTAATTGCATGAATAAACAAGCAGTGGCAGGCACGGCAAACCCCGCCCCCCACAAGTACTTTAGCTGTTCATTAAATTGATCCACTATCTTAATATACATGATCTTGGGTTTGACCTTGCAATGTCAGCCAAGGTCAAAGGTCTGGTGTCATTTTAATCTTCATATATGACTTCCCATGTGCTATCAATAGCAACCAAAAGCTTATCTGCAGTGGTTTTTGAGATATATTGGGAAATTGGTGTTTCTGATCAATGACCTGGATTTACTCAAAATGAGTACAGATGGATATATTGCGTTTTGGAAAAACACTCTTCATTTTGGTATACGCAGGCTATTTCTGCAAAATGCTTTAGTAGTTTTTTCATTGCTGTTAAATATTGCATTGCCATATTTTTTGATAAAATGCATTTTGAGTCACAGCTTCTTTGGTTGGAATACATTTTTAGAGACAGCAATACATTTTTGTATGGCTTCAAATACATCCTCAAAATATATTCTAGGGATTCCACGCATTTAAAATTTATTTTAAATGCATTGAGGCCAAAATGAATATATTTTAAATATATTTTCTTTCTGTATGGATAAAGTGTGCAGTGAACTCTGATGGCTTGAAATCAGCACTAGCGCCAGTCTTTTTCGCTCAGGCTTTTCCTGCCAAAAGGGTTGCGTAAACGAAAGCAGTCATGTGGTTTCCAGAGCTCTATGCTTATTTTCTATCAATTTTTATCACAAAAAAATATGTCTCATTTGTAATAATTTAACAGAATGCAACAGAAATCATGAATATTTTGATCAGAGCTCATTTGTTGGTGACAGGTGGTGGGAAAAGTGTTTAGTGGCAGGTGTGTGATGAAAGGTGAGGTGAATGGTGTTTGGTGAGAGGAGATTATAACCAGTGTAAGGTATTGTCCAGGCACAGGTCATTAGTGGTCAGGAAGACATGACTATTGCCCAGAAAAGAGTGTTGTGGTCAGTGAAGGGAGATTGATGGTCTCTGAATGACTGGAGCTGAAATCACTGGTCATAGAAGGTTACTTAACCCCTTTGTGCAGAATAAAAATATTGCCATTTATTTCCTGCTACGCTCGAGCATATTTAGGTTCTAGAACTTAGTGTTTGTGTGACAGAGACTCTGGAAAATTATTACATTGGAGCAAGACATTTGGAAATTCAATTACAGAATTATTTAGGAATTAAATTTCAGAATTCACAGATGCCGGCGTTTATACCTATATCTCTTGAGTTGTCTCAGAGATTGTTTTTGGCGATGTTTGGCTGGCATTAATGCCAATCTCACAGTCCTTGCCGTCATGTCTTTCTGCAGACAGATGTGATGCACCAGAGCATATTTGAGCTTATCCACACTGAGGATCAGCAGGAATTCCGGAGGAACCTGCACTGGGCTCTCAACCCACCTGCCTCTGTGCCGGAGACAGACGAGTCCCCAGCAGGTGAGTTAACTACATGAACAGAGCTGAAAGACTCCACACTGAGTGCTCTGTTCGTGGTACGTGTGAATAGTTGATTGACTGAAAAATGCTCGGACAATTACAAGGTTTGTATGCAACTGCCACGTTCACATACAACACAAAAGACAAAATAATATATTCATAACTTCCGCAAGTATCAACGGCATTCCTAACATGAGTAAGTATGTTTCAAAGTTCACAAACTGAAAATATGAAGGATAGAATAGCACGGCTAGTCAGAGAATAACATTGCTAAAACTGCCACAACCTCTGTGAGCTGCGGGTAAAATATTGCAGTCCACTCGGATGTCAAGTGTAATCACAGTCAAAGTGCTGAGTGGACCCAGCTGGGCTGGACACTGACGAGAGTAGAGAGGCAGCGACAACCAATCACCAGTCAAGATAGAGCTGCCACCACCTCCAAACTCCCCGAGGCCTGTCTTGGAACACTTTTTGCTCTAATCCCCTGGCGATAAAGTTTCGTCTGAAATGTCTGTGGACAAAAAGGATGCAAATTTAACTGTTTTGACATCAAGCTAATGGGGTGGGGAAGGTTTTTTTTGGTTGCAGAGGCATGAGAAAAGTGTTGTGCTTGTATTGGTTGGTAAAAAGTAAAACAGAATTTTCCCACGTTGACGGTGTTTACTGCTATCACTGTTTTTATGCCTCTGGGCTGGACATTTGTCCGTACCTTATGTCTGTCTGTCCCATTCCTGTGAGAGCGAAGTCTCAGCGACGTCTTGGGGCGATTTCTTCAAATCGGACATAAACATCCTCTTGGACTCAAGGATGAGCTGATTAGAATTTGGTGGTCAAAGTTCAAGGTCACTGTGACCTCAGACATTATTGGTTGGATTTCAAGAATTCATAGGCTAAATATGTCAAAATTTCACACAAATGTTTAATAGCAGAGAAGCTATAAATATAAGGAGAATGCACCCTGCAATCATTCACAACTGGAAAATTTGAAACGGTAAACATGGCAGCATATCAACATAAAACATTCCGTCAGTCAATCACACCTTCAGAATGTGCGCAACCCTGATATTTTCGACAGACTGTACAGTTCGAGAGTTTAACAACGGTGGAATATTTTGGCTTAATGCCAAAGACTTAAGAGGATTTTACCTATCAAAATAAAAATGTATTTTGATTCGGTCATTCCTTTTAACACTAATGACATTTTATTGGCAGTTGATTCCTATTATACAGCCTGCCAGTGAAGCTGCCAGCATGTAACCGCAGCTATGCATCATTATCAGAGACTAGTGTAGCATTTGCTGTTGCTCCTGGTAAATATGATTCTAATCTCTAAAAGCACAATAAAAAAAACTTTGATGTCATGTCCTATATATTATTTACATTAATGCTGAGCTATTGTTTACAGCTCTGGCTGACATGACAGTTCATGATCACTATGGCTGTGACAATGGTTATGCTGGCCTCAAAGTGGAATGTTATGATCTACCTGTTCCCTGGTGCAAGTGTACAAGCCTCTGTGAGCGAATGTTGTTGTTTTTTGTGGCATTAATGTCCTTTGGATCAAATTAACTGACTTAATGTCGTTGACAGTTTAATGTTATCGACAATATGGGACTCAAAAGGCAAAGTGTTTCCCCATTGAAAGAGACAGCACTCTGGTCTTGTTGGTTTCAATCCCTCTACCCGAAAGAGTTTCAAGGACGGCATCGAAGTGCGCCATCTCAGTATATGAGAACGTCTCTGCTATCAGGATAGAATAAGGAAGGAAGTAGATTTTATATCCAGAAGGTCAAAAGGCAAGTTCTCAGGGACATCATTATGTTCTGAAAAACCACTTTTCTGGCAGTTATTCAATGCAAAACACAGGATCAGAAAGGGAGATTTTTGACTGTATTTCCCAGTTTTTTGGATACTGAATTAGTTCTGCAGGTGTTAGGTTTCAGGTGATTTTCATTTCACCATGTGAGAAAGCTTTCTATCAGTCCTTTGTGTTCCAAGGTAACAATAGTCTCTAAGTGAAGACAACATGTTTCTCACTGGAATCATATTGTGAAAACTTCCATTTTGAAAAAAAAAAAATACTCTTAATGTAAAGTCTTCTCTACATGCCAATATCATATGGGCAGACTTATGATCATATGATGCAAAATGCAAGTTGACTGATTGGTGGAGGCATAGAACCACATGGCAATAATTCGAGTCATTTATGTGAACATTTTGTTAGCTGACACATTGGAGGAGTTTGAGCCATTGCTGGTCCTGATAGTAACAATGCAGGCTGTATTAATGCAAAAAATCCACCAAAGTTCTTCACATCAGACTCTTTGTCACAAGATACTATGTTGCTATAGTATGCATTAGTATTCACCTCCTTAGCACTTAAGAGAGCACATGCAGTAATCCAGCGTTTGGAAAATTTGTCTTTAAAAAGGGGCTGTACCCTGAAGAAGATGATGTTTTGTGTGCATGTTATAGTGGGAATGACATGAGAGTGACGTGTTTTTGTTTCTCTTTCAGATGGGGAGCCTGTCACAAGCTCATCTCTTGTGACCTATGATCCCAACCAGCTGCCACCAGAGAACTCTTCATTCTTGGAGCGAAGCTTTGTGTGTCGCTTCCGATGTCTCCTTGATAACTCCTCTGGATTTTTGGTATGATCTTTGCCTTCAAATTCCTCGCGCTGATGATGCCTTTCATTCATGGTGATATTAGCAGATTATCATGTTCATTTTCATGCAAATGATGATTATAATTAGGGAAACACTAATCTGAGACATTCACTTTCTGAAATCAGTTTTCACACGATTCTTAACAGATGTGTCTGACTGCTGCAAGACAAAAACTGTACTTGTGTGTTTCTTTGCATTCATTTACCTTTTGTGTACATATGTGTCCACACTTTACACACAGTGGGCCTTGTTTATCAATCAATTTGTCAGTATAGGTGTAAGTTTCCTCATAAAATTCTACGAACTAAAAACTGCTGCTGCATTTATCAAATGATTGTTGGCACGTTGTTTCAATCATATGCATGCATGTATTGCAACAAGATAATGACCCTGAACACACTTATAAGTTGTACAAGAATTATTTTGGTCAGAAAGGAACACTCCAACCAGTACCCCTGACCAAGGAACTGGCTTCAGAACTGGAGTTGGTCCCCGGGCCCTGTTCTGTGGCTGCCCACTGCTCCTAACAATAGGATGGGTCAAATGCAGAGGATAAATTACCCCACGGGGTTCAGTAAAGTGTATCTTATCTATCTTAAAGAATCATCTGGTGACATTAAAGTTTTGATTCTGCCTGTTCGAAGTTCAGACCTTAATCCGATTGAGCAAATCTGTTGTGACATCGAAAGAATCTCTTCGGAATTAATTTCAAACCTTATGGAGTGGATTAGCGTGTGAGGAAATAAAAAATGAGTGAGAAGTATGTCTGAAAGATTAAACGCTATAATCAAAGCACAGGGTGGCCACTCTAGGCCACTCTTTTTCTCTCAAAAAGATATTTGTTTTTACTATATTAATTGTTTACTTATTCTAGTCTATATGACCCAATATTACATAAAATAAATACTTGAATAGTACTTGGTCCCTGATTTATCTTAAATTTGTGTGTCAGCATCACTACACACTACTGTATGTCCCCCTCTCCTCTCGAAATGGAAGGCCAGTCCTTGAGAAGCTTTGATAGGTGGACTTTGCCAATTTGACAATTTCACATTTTTCAATCCGGTGTATTCTTAGCTTTGCCTTGTTCTTTTAGGCTTTAAGTCATGAAGCCTTTTAACATTTGAATATCCCTTTCAGCATATGAGGAGTTTGTTGCATCCAAAATGCAATGAGTGCCAAAAATTCAAAAATTGAGAAAATACCATTGAGCGATAGCCCTGTGCTTCTTATATATGGTGCAAAAATCAGTTTTTAGCAAATTATACTATAAGGTGTATTTTTTCATGGTCAAAGTTTTTGTTTTTCTGTAAAATGCAATCGGCGCCAACACAGGAAAAGCTGATTTACTCCAAATGAGTAAAATGAATGTGTTGCACTTTGGAAACAAACTCTTCATATATCTGTAAGGGAAACGAGCGGCGGGGAAGCTCTCCTTGTTCACGTCCTTATATCAGGTTCTAAAGTGCTGCACAGCCTAAATATGACCTCAATTCCAAAATAATTGGGACAAAGCATAAATTGTGAATAAATTCAAAACGCAATGACTTTTAAATCACACCAGCCAGTAATTTATTCACAATAGAACAAAGAAAACAAAGCAAATTTTGAAACTGAGAAATTTTACAATTATATCCACAAAATGAGCTCATTTCAAATTTGATGGCTGCTACAGGTCTCAAAAAAGTTAGAACAGAGGCCTGTTTACCATGGTGTTGCATCCCCTCTTCTTTTTAACACAGAGTGGAGGCTTCTGGTCATTGAGGAAACAAGTATCTTGAATTTAGCCATTGGAATTTGATCCCACTGTTGTTTAATATAGGCTTCCAGGTGCTGGAGAGTTTTGGGTCTTCTTTGACGGACTTTTCGTTTAATTATGCGCCAAATGTTCTCAATCGGTGAAAGATCAGGACTGCAGGCAGACCAGTTCAGCACACAGACTCTTCAACTACGAAGCCATGCTGTTATAATAGCTGCAGCATGTGGTTTTACATTTTCCTGCTGAAATACACAAGGCCTTACCTGGAATAGATGTCATCTGGAGGGGAGCATATGTTGCTCTAAAACCTTTAAATACCTTTCAGGATTCGTGGTGCTTTTTAAAACATGCAAGTGTCCCACACTATATGCATTAATGCATCCCCATACCATTAGAGATGCTGGCTTTTGAACTGAATGCTGAAAACGGGAGGGGTGGTCTTTCTCCTCTTTAGCCCAGAGGACACGATGTCCATGATTTCCAACAAGAATGTCAAATTTGGACTCGTCTGACCACAGGACACTTTGCCACTTTGCTTCAGTCCATTTTAAATGAGCCTTGGCCCACAGAAAATGGTGGCGCTTCTGGATCATGCGCAACAATGGCTTCATTTTTGCATGATAGAGTTTTAGGTGGCATCTGTTTTAGGTGGCACAGCAGACTGTGTTTACAGACAGTGGTTTCTTGAAGTATTCATGGGCCCATTGAGTAATGTCAATGACAGAATCAGGCCAGTGAGTGATGCAGTGGCGTCTGAGGGCCTGAAGATCACGGGCATCCAGTAAAGGTCTTCGGCCTAGTCCCTTACCCACAGAGATTTTTCAAGTTTCTCTGAATCTTTTGATGATGTTCTGCACTGTCGATGATGAGACCTTCAAAGCCTTTGCAATTTGAGGTTGAGGAACATTGTTTTTAAAGTATTCCACAATTTTTTTTATGCAAACCTTCACAGGCTGGAGATCCTCTGGCCGTCTTTACTTCTGGGAGACTCAACCTCTCTAAGGCATCCCTTTTATAGCCAATCATGTTACACACCTGATGCCAGTTAAAGTAATTACTTGCTAAATGTTCTTTCAGCTGATTCTCTTATTAATAGCTTTTTCAGGCCTTTTTTGCATGTGTCCCAACTTTTTTGAGACCTGTTGCAGCCCGAAAATTTGAAATAAGCTCATTTTGTGGATAAAAATGTAAAATGTCGCAGTTTCAACATTTGAAATGTTATCTATGTTTGTAAATAACATATTGGCTCGTGATCTGAAAGTCATTGCATTTTGATTTTATTCACAATTTACGCTTCGTCCCAACAATTTCGGAAATTGGGGTTGTAGTATGAAAACGGACTCAGCAGTCGCTCATCACTCTCCTCAAAAAAATTATCCTGCTGTGTGAAAATGTGCTCTTGTTAAATCTAATAATAAGGCAAAGCCAACCATTGTAAGTTTAAATTCACAGCAGATTGACCCTTTAAATAATATGTCTCTACATTAGGCACATTAAATCACATTTATTACACCCAGTAATCTTTCATTCAACTATCATTTTGGATATTATATTTTATGTCCCTGTTCATTGAGAAGCTAGAGATGACGTGGAAAAAAATGAAGACCCTAGTGCTCAAGTCATAAAATTTCTATTTTGAGAAAATTGAGAAAATCAAAAACTACAAAAGATGTTTTCCCATCCTTAACTCACTGTGTGTGAAAATGTGACTCAAGAACTTTTAGCACTAGGCTCTTCAAATGTTTCCTTATTTTTGGTGATTACTTTAACGTTTGCGAAGTTAAAAAGAGGTCTATGTTCAATTTTGATGTCAGGTATTAAATATTCAGCATAGAAGACCAGTTACACAGTCAACACATGCTATATGTCTGCGCTCATGTTCTCCTAAATTTCCTTTAAACGTCTGAACTAGTCTTCCAATCGAAACGTTTGATAAGTTCGGATTTTCATGTGTTAACAAAGGAAATATCAGGAAAATTTCTTCCTAAGCCGCTTGATAAGTGAATGTGTGCTGGTGTGAGTTCACTTGGCCAGTGCTCTTCAGATCTCATGGAGGTAGAGGGTGGCTCTAAATTCCTCTTGCCACTGTTTTTATGTCCCATGTCTGCGCTAAGAAGGCAGGAAAAAATGACCAGGGAGCACTGACCTCTTACTCTAACATAAGAGTCTCTCTAAAGACCTGCCACTCAGGCCCCTGCAGCCCAGCGAAAACCGTCACTCGACACTAGAGCCTATTAGCGCGGGCTAAAAGGGAGTTATGCTGCAGAAAGTGCTTAGACTCACCATTACTGGGTGTCCTTCAGGTCTAAGATTGTTGAAACTGCAAGTCCTGCTCTACTGACTTTCATGAGTGTATAGGAGTCATTTTGAATGATGACACATTCATTTTGTCTGTTCGTTCGCAAGCTCTTTCAACCAGTGTTATGGGAGCAGTGGTTTCATCATTCAGGGTTTCAGTTTAATAACAGGGGCGTACATGGCACATAGCATGAGTTTATACAGATTTTAGTTGTACATTTTAGTTGTAATGTATTAGTGCACACGTACAGAAAGTGTTTCTTTGTTTTTGATGTTAACATAACACATCGTTTTCACAGTGATCTAGCAGGAAAGTTGCTCAGAACTGGTCCGAAGCAGCAACTGTATACACAGTCAATGGTCAGAAGCAGTTAGCTTAGAGAGAAGGTACCGTCCCTCTTGCAGTCAGCAGTCAAGTCTTGTGTGAGTAGATACAGGTCATTTCCCGTAAGCCCTGTTTTCATTTCAAGTCTGGCAGGAAACATTGAACTATTTAGTAAAAATGTACGAGCAGGCTTCAGTAAATTTTACATAGTTTTTGCCTCGTTATTCAGACAGTGGAAAATAACAGTGAGTTGTTGATCTTAATTAAAAAGGGGTATTCCTAAATGGGTTTTGAGGTGACAGCACTATGGGCTTTGGACTTTTCTATCCACTGCCCAAGGGTGCACTTCCCAAGAGCTTAGTTGCTAACTAAGTTAGCAACTTACATAGTTCGTCCATTCACAGTCAGTGCGCCCAACTATGTAAGTTAGCATCTGTGATTTCGAGAAACGCACCCCAGGTTGTCTGGGGAAAAATAATTTATGCGCATGTCATGAAGAACCACTTGAAATAACATAAAATGTAGCTCCAACAAGACTGTTTCACAAAATTTAGATGCATTGAGACGTGTACTGTTTTGAGTGTCAGAGTCTGGGGCTTAGCAGTGAGATATATAAAGACTGTATTTTTATCCCTGCTTAAGAGGAAGGAGCCTTAAGTCCTTCGATGTGAACTCAGGGGAGCTGAGGGCCATTTCTGGCGCTGAGCACATGCACCTAAAATAAATGGGCTTTTCCCGTTTACTCATCTCCTTAGCGACATGCCTGAGTGACACGGACTGAACACGTCAACCCAGTGCTGCTGAATCGCAGAATTTGTGAATGTTCCCTCTAACCTGGGTACCCCATCTGCCAACAGGCTTTGACCCTGCAGGGACGGCTGAAATTATTGCACGGGCAGAACAGGCGACTGGATGACGGGGTCCCAGCGCCTCCTCAGTTGGCCCTGTTCAGCATCGCCACCCCATTACAGCCGCCATCAATTCTGGAGATACGGACCAAGAACATGATCTTCAGAACCAAGCATAAGCTTGACTTCACTCCCATGGCTTGTGATGCTAAGTAATATTGTTTTCTGTCTCATTATTATTATTATTATTATTATTATTGTATTACTATTGTTTTTCCTCAAGAGAACACCACGTCAACCCATAGCCCTCTATGGTAAAAATCTGTGCAGTTTGGTTCAATGACAGATGTTCATCCCTTTAACTAATGAACCAGTTTTGGGGTCTATGCCTCAAGTGCTGTAGCGTCATCATCTGGTGGAAGTTGTGAACCCAAAGCCTAAAGCACCCAATGATGCCATTTCCAGCCATTTTGAATTTTATAAAAACTGTTTTTTTCCACTACTCTTCCCACAACATTCCTTCAATTTTCATCAACTTTCGCAGAGATGATCTTGAGACAATGTCACATGAAAGTAATCACATAGATTTTTGATATCTCTCATGCTTCAGCCATAATTTAACAACAAAATTGATGGTGAAGCTGTAAAAACAGAAAGTGAGGTCAAAAACAAGTAACAATTCACATTAGTTACTCCAATCTTTGTGGCACCCCAAACAATTTGGTATCAAATGATTCGTAAGTTGCATAGTAATTAACAAAATTGTAAAATTCACAGTATCTCAACAATGATTAGGCGCATTGACATAAATTACTTGGACAGCCCACAGGAGGCACTTGAGTAACGAACTATATTGGCCCAATTCCACTGTATCCCTCCTTTATCCCTGAGCTGAGCAAAGGCTAATTATCTACTGCTCTAACCAGGCTGCTGGCCACAATTGGAACCATGGTGAGATTTGATCCAATGTCATGGTGGTCGCCGTATAAGGCGTGAACCAATGTAGCCGCCCGACATGTATCTTTTTAGTTGGCTCCAGACATCATAGCTCAAGTATAATGATGTTATAACCTTTTCCAGCCTGGACTTGGGATCGGAGGGATTACAGCCCTGCTCTCACCTTGCTTTAAAGCACATTACTTCTCCAAACCAGTTCCCATTTTCGCTTCCAAATTAGCACCAAAGTGTTTATTCATTCAATTGCATGGATCAGTCAGTAGAATTACTGTCCATTTCCTCTTAGTTTGCATTACTGTTCATTGCACTAGTCATTGCAATTGAAGCTTTTGAATTCCTATAATTCATCTTGACGTAGAATATTTATTTATTTTATTTATATTTATAATGTTTAATTCATTAGATCACTGTTGTGCATACAATCTCATATCATAACCTTCCTCACAACTTTCCCAGAAGCTGGACTGTAAAGACCAATTCAATTGCTACCATAAAAGTTTGACGCATGGCATCAATTTTAAATGATTTGAAATGCATGCTATCTGTCGAACTTTCACAATGCACTAATAGCTAATTTATTAAACTATTCAATTACCAACGTTTCGACATAAGAAGCGTTGGTAATGCAATAAATGATTATTTTTGCATATACGATGTTGATACTATAGCCTATTGGTGATCTCTGTCAATAATTACTGGCTTCTATATTGGTCCTGATTATTCAGTAAATGAATTGTGTCATTATAAATCAAACAATCGAAAACTGGAACAGGTTGAAAGCAATTATGCGTTTATAGGTCAGAGGCTAACGGCAAGCCACTTAAAATCCCATTACGCTGGTATTACGGCAGGGGTTACATTGGGATTTTGGATGTTAATTGACCCGTCTTGCACCTCTATGGATGCCATTTTTCAAAAATTGGAAAAACTGTCATTTTACACAGCTCTTACACTATTCAACCAATCAGCTTGAAATCTGGATATATTGAACGGTATACATTCAGTATTAGGGAGAGCCTATTGTCTCATATTTTCCCTGAGCCAATAGATAGCTTACCTTGCTTTGCCCCCTGAATACTGCTTGCGGACATTATTATTATCTATTTTTTTATTATTTATTATTATTATTATTATCATTGGGTAACTGTTGTGGTAGTTCTAGAATTGCTATGTTTTCACTGCAATAGCTTGGAAATCATTTCGAACTAGTTGATAAAAAATTCTGCAAAAAGCTGTCAGGTTTTCAATTCTAATGTTACCTGCACTGTGTCTTTGTCCTTTAGGGGGAAAATAGTCCTCGGCTACACAGAGGCAGAGCTCCGGGTTTGTGGCTCTGGGTACCAGTTCATCCACGCGGCTGACATGCTACACTGCGCAGAAAACCATGCCAGGAGTAAGAGGCTGTTTTCCTTCTTTGTGCTTTTTACTGCACCTTTCCTGAGCTGCATTTCATAACTATATGGACGTTCAGCCATGCTCCGATGATGAATGGTTCTGGTGGTTTTGTAATATTGTGGAGTGCCTCACTCTATTGCGGCTATGGTACACGTAGTCAACATTAGCATTTTTTTCCTGGAGAAAGAAGCACTTTTCAGTCAGACAATCCACAGTGTGGGATTGGCCCAATGGTTATAAAGCGCATCGTAGTGATAATTTCCATGTGTCCTCGCCTTTTCAGTCGGTAGATCTGAGTCCAGTTGAGAATTTATGAGATGTCGATGAGCAATGCCCTGGACAGCTTTTTCCAGTTTCATTAACTAAGTGTGAGGTGATTGGCTTTCTCATGGAGCAGCGATGCTGCATTCCTCTGCTAAACTGGCAGACAGTTATTCAAACTAACTTTTTGATTGTCACATCTGTCACCCTCCTGGATCCTCATACCGGAGAGTACTGATATCATGGCTTTCCATTCCAATTTGCATTGATCTCTGAAACCGAGTCTCAGAAATGGCATGTGCTACGAGCAAATGAATCGCAGTTGTGCTTAAAACTACATTTAAGGAAAAGTAGATTTTTGGAGACAGAAAACCTGAAAACGTGTCTCTTTTCTCTGGCTGTCTATCCAATATTCATGAGGATGAAGAAGGGAGAGTTTTTTTGATGAGGGCGGATTTGTGCAAACCTCAGAGGTCTGTCCTACCTAGATCTTAAAACTCAAAAACCCCACTATGACAACCATAGTCTCAAAAAATAAAGGCCACGTGGCATATCTGCACGTTACTCACCGAGAACGGATGTAATGATGACCTGCTGAGTCCAAACCACTGACTGAGCTGTCACTGTTTGGATTTATCCGAGGAGAAAGTGGGCCAGGGTCATAGTGGGCGATGGACAGAGATTGTTGTGGCCTGTCGGCATTTGGCCTGTCATACCAGCCCGGATGTTTACTCATAATAATCCCCCAGATTATAGAAGAGATTGAGCGAAGCCAGGGTGGATTTGCAAACTGGAGCTGCAAATCCACTGGCTGGAGTTTTAATTCCGATCCAGAGTGGGAGATCTGAAAATGATGCAATGATGTTAACATGCACGTACGTTCTGGTGCCACTGACGTATCAGGCTTATCTACAGGGTATGCGTTGCGGGAAGCTCACTGACTTGTTTAGGTTTAGGATTTTTAACCAGAAAATTCCTCTCTGTAGTTCACGCTCATGCAGTTATTTGCCTGATCTGAGTGCTTCAATTGAAATGAACTTGATTGGTAGGAGATTGCAGTGACTTCGACTTTAACTCTTTCCCCATCACTAACGCCTCTCGACGCCTATCCCTAAAACCTGCTCCAGACGGTGCAACTATGCCCGAGGCAAGTGACAGGCATGTATACTGCATCAGGCAAAGTTGCACCATCTGGGGCAGGCTTTATTTACCTTTTTTTTTTTTTCTGGGACAGGCTTTATGGGAATATTAGGGGTAGGCATCGAGAGGCGCTAGTGAGGTGGAAAGAGTTAAGAGAAGACTATCTGAGCTTTAGTTTACATGCCAATGCAGTCAAAATCCTGCCCCAGTTTTCAGTTACAATTAGGCAATGAGGTCATCACTGAATTCATTTGACGGACATTGCGCAAGTAACAAAACAAAGTTTGCACTCATTGACCTGGGTGGTGATTCTGTGTGAGAGGGATATAAACATGATGTCTGAGTGGATGTTAGACTGGAGCTGTTCAAGAACAGTGGGCACAAACTGTATCATTCAAACATTGGCATCATAACACTGTGAAGCTCAATCTGGCCAGCACTAAACCAACATTCTGGTTGTAACTTCATGTTAATGCGTTACTTTGTTCGAATTGCAATTGGTATGTTGAGAGCACCAAAGTGTTAGTAAGTCCATTAAGAGGCTCGACTGTGTGGGTAAGGTCTGAACAGGCTGGAATTGTGATGGACACTTCATCTGTGGCTAAATGGGCAAATTGCGGTCTCTTTAATGAGTAGCACTAGTATCTTGAGAGCAAGAAGGGGTTGTCATGCATGATCTGATATTGATATATCTGATATATCCATTTCTGAAATAAAAAACAAAACACACCTATTTATGTACAAACAAACATCTATATGCAGGATGATGGTCCAGGGCCAACATCTACATGATGATCCAGAACCAACATCTACATGATAGTCCAGGGCAAACTTGAGTTAGCTAATCTAACTAGGGTAGCAATGCTAACCGTTGCTAAGATTAGCTTGTTAAAACGGATGTAGCATAGCTAGCTAGCTAGCTAACGTTCGCTAGCTAACGTTCGCTACCAGTATTATATATTTCTGTGACACGTTGTGACTCAATCTAGGACGAATATATGATAATAACATAATAAAAATGCTATGGGGGTAGAGCTATGAGATCAAAATAATGTGATTGGTCCATTGACAGTAAAAACGATGTGATTTTAATGATGGTCCTGGGCCAACATTTTTTCTGTTGGTCCAGGAACAAGTCCAACACGACAATATCAGATTGTGCGGGTTGTCATCATGACTGAACTTGGTTGAACCCTCTGCTTAACCCTGTGGAGCCGCGGATTGGATGCCAGACCATG
This sequence comes from Gymnothorax reevesii, assembly GCA_029721435.1. Lineage (NCBI taxonomy): Eukaryota > Metazoa > Chordata > Actinopteri > Anguilliformes > Muraenidae > Gymnothorax > Gymnothorax reevesii. The sequence continues at coordinate 19,861,055 of CM056590.1, read as the reverse complement.
GGCCCATCGATGCACAAGGACTGTAATGGGATGAGCCTCCCAGCAGGACCCATTTGTTTAGTTGGATTTTTTTTTCATGTTATTAAGTGGCTGCCAAAGCTCTGGGGATTCCCTATGCGTTTAGCTCCGGCCAAAGCCTTCCTGATAATCTCATTACTGGCAAAGGTCACTTTTGAGTACAATGGCTCTCCATCGCCCTTTATTACCTGTGTGGGCTGTGCCTGTGCGATTAAGCCGTGCCATAAGGCGAGTAACCCATAGGTGTGAAATGGGGTGAAGAGATCAGTATAGGCAACAGAGGAGACTGGAGGAATGGATAGAGGCTAAAGGTCCCCTTCTTGTATTGGATTCAATTGTTGCCTCAGAGCTGGATTCAGATCGGGGATGCGGGGCTTTTTCAGATCAGGCAGCTGGAGTTTTTCCATGTTTCGAAGTACAGAGCAAGTGAGTGGAACACCCCAGTAAATAAACCATCCTTGGGGGGCCCCGGTGGCTCATCGGTCTAAGCGCGCGCATCATAAAGGCTGCATCCTTCCCACAGCGACCTGAGTTCAATTCCGGCTTAGGCTCCTTGTGACATGCCTTCCCCCATTCCTCTCCCCAACCCCCCTGTCTCTCTACACTGCATAACTGTCAAATGAAGGAAAAATTCCCCAAAAAAACAGTAATTAAAAAAATAATAAACCAGCCTTGACGTATTGACCATTGTTTCGTGTTTCTTACTCAGCAAAATAATCTATTTCCCTGAATATTACTTTTGCGAGTGTTAGCCAATTTAATATTTCTCTTATTTAACTTGTCTACTGGTCAAAATATATGCTACCCAAAAGAAGTTAAAGGTTCAAAATATTTGTGCTTACAAATATAAGCTCACAAGCTAAAAAGGTGACAACTAATGACAAAATAATTATTTGATGGCTTAAGGACAGAAAGCTCGGAGCAATAGACTTTGTTTAGACCCTGATAAAAAAAAATGTCATGCACCCCCCAAAATGACATTCACACAAGATTCAGAAGCTTCAGTAAGTTACAATGGGGCACCATTGCTGTTCACCAAGTATTGGAAATAACTTTGAGGGGTCGCTTGCCATTCTGTGACTAATTGCTTAGCCATTTGCCGGAGGATGATGGCAGGGATAAGACGTGATTGACTTTGCCGCTCTGGTTTATCGCACACGTGCTCAGTGGGTGACAAGTCGGGTGAATATGCTGACCAATCTGCGTGCTGAATGTTCCGCTTCTGTGGGAGGTTTGTCATCACTCTGGCGTAATGAGGTCTTACGTTGTGATCTCGGAACCAAGCTCCTGGTCAAATCTTCTGCAGAATTGGCATTACTCAAGGTTGAACAACCTTGTTGAGATAATGCTGACCAGTCAAATTTCTGTTGACAGCATGCAGAGGGGTTATGCGGTTTATGGATGCCCCCGCCCATACCATCAAATGTCATCCACCAAATGGTAGACGTTAAGCAACGTTGACATCAGAAACTCTCTCTCCTTCACAACAATAAACACGAGCCTCGCCATCACTGAACTGGAGCTGGAAGGATGGCTCATCTTTGAACATTGTCTCTGCCCATTGACCATGGTTCCATCAGATATGACATCTGCACCAATCTTGGCAAGCCCTTTTATGACGGTCATGTAGTGGTGGTTGGACAATAGGATGCCGGCATCACAAACCTGCGTTATTTGATTTCTAGAAAGGAATTGTCGTTTGGTTTTACGAAATGAACCAATGGCGACAACCAGTAAAATACAAAAAGGAGGCTTTATTTCTGAAGGGAGAAGCCCCCCAACAGAGCTGGCAACAGTACAAAGTCCACAATCCAAAATCAGAATCCAATGGGCAAAATCCAGAGTCATACACAGGGCACCAATCACAATCGTTGTCGGACAAAAAGAGGTTGAAAAAAACAAGAATACGGTACAGTACACGGAATTGGCAAAACTCGAAGTCCAGGACGGTCCAGTCAGAAAGATAAATCACAATGAATCAAGGCGAGAAAAGCGTGGCACAGGAAACAAGGAAAATAACCATCTGACAACAGAAGTGAAACAAACAAACCTCTTAAATACATATCCGGGTGAACACATGATCAGGGAAGGCAGGTGCAATCAATAGAACCACAATCAGGATTTGACACATGAGGAATAAATTAATAACATGAATTTGGCCGTAGCCAAAACGCAGACAGACAAGACAAACCTATGGACAGACAAACAGCTCCAGTCGCGGAGTACTAAAAGTGTATAGATTTGAGAAAGGAAAACGCAAAGTATTTGTGGAGAACCACAGAAAATAGCAGCAGAGATAATTGGGGAAAGGCAAGGAGGCGGAGACTAGAATAGGGCGGCTGCTGAGAGATCGTTACTCAATTATTATGTGCAGCTATACAATCCCGAGTGCTTGTTAGTAAGTTAGTAAAAATATACTGGGTTAGTGTGGGTTAGTAATTAGCGAAAACAACAACTTTTTAGTATGTGTTAGTAAGATAGTAAAAGAGAGAGGAAGGAAGAACACGAGATAATGAAAGAAGATTGAAACCCAGAAACCAATAAATCACCCGAATGAGTGGCACACAAGACAAGGGACCGTGAGCAAAGATACACACATGACAAGACTGGGAGACAAAGTGCAAAGCATAGAAATAAAGCATGGCATGGGAACAATGAAATATGGCAAAGACTATGAAACATGGCAAGGGACTAGGAATAAATCTGAACATTAAATTACCAAAACACTATACAAGAACAAAGAATAGTCAGACATAAGCAGAGGTCAAGGAATACGTGGGTCAATCCAAACATGGCACAAGGCCAGGCACAAAACTTAAGCATGGCATGGGGCAGAAACATGGGACAAGGCATGGAACAGGCAAAAAAGCAGAAACACAACAATTGTTGCGTTATTGTAATTTTTTGTTCATTCAAAAAAATTCACTGAGTGGTACTGTATAGCTGGAAACAGAAATCGATCACCAGAAGGATTTTTCATATCAAAAAAGGACTAGCAGCACATTACTGTTACTTCATGAATTATTGTTACCTTTCGTTTCTTGTGTGCTTTTGTATCCTTAAAAATCTTATTTTGAATATTATTTAACAGTGATTAAGACAGGAGAGAGCGGCCTGACCGTCTTCAGACTCCTCACCAAAGACAACCGTTGGAAATGGGTGCAGGCCAACGCAAGGCTTGTCTATAAGAATGGCAAACCAGATTATATCATCGCCACCCAGAGGCCCCTGGTGTAAGTGCAATCACCTAACTGGCAAGCACAGTGAACGAGAATGCGCATGCTTTTATTTACGCACCTGTTTAGTGCCATTAAAATGTATTTGTCCCTCTCCTGGTTATGCCTCCGCCTGTAGTTGTTAAATGTGGGCAAGAACCATACTGTTTTCCAGTCATCCGTCCACCTGTTCGCCTGTCCATCCCTCCTATTTTGCATGCTTGATATCTACTGAAGGAGTGGATGGATTTTGAGCATATCATGTGTTAACTCTCCACTGGGGGAGGCTGAACTGATCAGGTTTAAAAAAATTATTATATTGCTCACTGATTTAAAACTGTTTGGGCATCTGTAACAATTATGTATGGTTGTGCGGCGCCAAATCAAAGCCAGTTGTTGGTTTTTGATCTTCAATTGAGAAAAATACATCTATAGGGTCAAACAAAAATTTAGTGTTGGGAGAGTTTCTTTTTTGATTTTTAAATTTTTTCACTTAAATATATATTGTTATTACCTGGCCTCCCCCTAGGGGTGGGGGGGGGCAGGTTAAGCAATGATCATGTCTGTGTGTGTGTGTGTGTGTGTGTGTGTGTTTCTGTCACTCTGTCTGTCAGCCCGTGGCCATTACCTGCCCCCCCCCCCTAGGGGGAGCCAGGGTAAGCAATGATAATGTTACAAGGAGAGTTAGCTTGCTAGCTAGCTGCCCGGGATAAACTACACCATGCCACGGGGACCAGCGCATTGTTCGTCTGTCCTCGTATTAAAATGGAGGCCGCTGCGGCTCGTAGGCCTATTTGCTTGATGCCTGAGGAGCCTGGATTGTCGTGTATTATATTGTTTTCTATGTCTGCTTTGGTAATTTTTCTATTATTTTTTGCGAAATGAACATTATGTAGAATTTCTGTGAACGTTTGTGCTGTATGTAATTATTTCGCTATAAGTGTGTAGCTAGCATGCTAGCTAGCTACATGGAGCTCCGTGTTGTGACACGGACCCCTGCGAACCATATTCGCGATGCATTTTCATAAAACAGTATGCTAGTTTGCGTTAAATAATAATGTTTCCTAATTGTATGAGATTTGTCGGTTGTGATGTTACGATTGAATTTGTGCTTTTATTTCTATTTGCGTTGCATTATTCCGCATACTTTCGCTGCATACTGCCCGTTTCTCGTTGGCGGTCAAAGTGATCGCGTTGATGCGGATCTTGCATGGAATTGCACAGAGCACACGGGGTCCGCTTTCCAGCCAGCTGGGCTTGCTGAAATCACCGATTTTTTACTTTTTTTTTTTTAAAGATGGTATAACGTGTTCTATCGTCTTTTGTGTCTAGTTAGCATTTTGTTTTACCTAGCCGGACACAGCTAAGCATTTTTGTGGTCATTTGTGCAGTATGAATGAATTTGACTTATATTACAAGGAGAGTTAGCTAGCTAGCTAGCTGCCCGGGATAAACTATGCCATGCCTCGGGGACCAGCGCTGTTCACCGCTCTTCTTATTAAAATGGAGGCCACTGCGGCTCGTAGGCCTATTTGCTTGATGCCTGAGGAGCCTGGATTGTCGTGTATTATATTGTTTTCTATGTCTGCTTAGGTTGTCTTTGTATTATTTTTGCGAAATGAATATGACGTAAAATTTCTGTGAATGTTTGTGCTGTATGTATGATCGTGTGTGTGTGTGTGTGTGTGTGTGTGTGTCTGTCTGTCACTCACTCTGTCTGTCAGCCCGTGGCTGGGGCCAGGTCTGCTACCTCTGATTGCCTTGTTATATTTGAAGTCTAATTTTTTCAGTCGCAGATTTTGTTTTCAGATGAATTTTTCCAGTTTCAAAGCAAATATTTTGAGTTTCAGCTTTTTTCTATTGCAGATCTATTTTCACTAACAATGTGTTGTTAATTTATTTTTTGTTTACTGTCAGTCATCTGGTGTGGGATACGTGGCATAAACTGAAGAGGTGTATAGTTGTGACAGCTTGACAACAAGGGCGGAGGGCCTTACTCAATTGTGTGTCCTACAGGAAAAGCTCCAAATAGCGAGGTGGCAATGGCACAATGTTTTTTTTTTTTCATTAGAATGACCATTTTCCTCAAGGGTGAAATATCAATGCTGAAAGCTTATTCGATCAACATCAACCTGTTAGTGAAAGTTGAAAGCTCATAACTTTAATATCAGCAACACTAAATAAAAATTAATTTATGGTTGACTAGGAGATGGTCCACACCAGCTCCTTAGCATTGATTTCAGAGAATCTGAAAAAATATTGATCTGTGATTGTTAGACTGTCCTTTGACGAAACAATCATTTAATAATGGTTTGCACATTGTGTATGTGCATATTGGTCCAGCTCTGACCCATAAGGGAACAATAGTTGATGTGACCAGAAAAATTAGCTTTGTTGAAGAAATTTGTAAACGCTACGCCAGTAATGCTAGTTCTTGTATTAACCCCTCTGCCAAAACCAAATTCAGCTGTAATTTTATTTATCCGGTAAGTTTTGCAGACATTATCGGCTATACTATAAAATTAATTCTGTTACAAGTAGGAACATGTGAGCAAGTTGCTTGATGTTTGTAATTTGTTGACCTGTCATAAATTTGCGACAGCTTTCTGACTGATTTCCGAATTGCAGGGAGGAAGAGGGCGGGGAGCATCTTCGGAAACGCTCCATGCACCTGCCTTTCACCTTCACCACGGGAGAGGCGCTGCTGTATCAGACCAGCTATTCCATCCCCAGCTTCTCCGACAGCCTGACCAACAAGGGCAAAGGCGGCAAGTCGAAAAAGGGCAAGTCTTCCAAGGACGAGCCGGACCCCCGCTCTCTGCTGGGAGCCATGATGAGGCAGGACGAGTCAGTGTACGTCTGCCAGGCGGCTGTTGAGCCCAAGCTTTCCTTCCACGGTAGCCTGTTCAGCGAGCAGGGCGACGTTGGCGGTTTCGCCGGACCCTTGGCAGCAGGCGAGAGCTGGAACCTGGGGCCCAACGGCGGGGCGGAACCGGGGCTCGAGGGCCCCAGCTTTGACCCGCTCCTGGCTACACTCGACTCCCTCTCGCTGGGGGACGAGAAGAGCTGCTCCAACAGTGAGCTGTTCAGTGCCCTGGAGAACCTGGGGCTCAATGCCGAGGATCTGGAGCTGCTGCTGCTAGACGAGAGGATGATCCGTGTGGAGATGGAGCCTGATCACATCCCCTCACTGAACGACCTGCTTACCAACAGCGAGATCCTCTCGTACATCCACGAGTCCTTGGAAGGTGGAGCCGAGGAGAGCAGCCATGTCCGAGTGCCCTATTCCCAGCTAACTGCTCCTCTACCTCAGGCCACAACCTCTCTCCCCGAACCCTGCCCCGGTACATCCCAACAGGCTATATCCATGCCAGTCCCGCTCCTCAGGCAGCAAAGACAGCCGCCCATCCTGCAGCTCTCCCAGCAGATGCAGCAGCATGCGAGTAGGACACTCCCTGCAAGGAGAGCGGACGCCTGGGAGTCGAGTCCTGAGGCACAGGGGTCATCAACAAGCGGCGTCTCGCTAGCCCAACGTAGTGACTGTGGCACTCTGTCCTCTGAAAATGTCTTTCGGAGCTGGGGGCAGCCTGTTCACAGTAGCAGACACTGGGCTCCCCAGGATGCCCAATCGTGCGCTGGGATTCGAGAGGCCTTGTCGGGCAGCTGCCAGCGGCAGGAGACTCTGTCCACCAATGAGGCCTTGAACCCGGCACAGCTGCAGCACCAGACCAAGTGGCAGCCGAACCAGCATCTCCTGCAGTTCCACTCTCAGTGCCATTTCAAACAGAATGGGGGCATCAGTGGCACCCATCTCAATGGGGCGTACCCTCCACTCCACCAACAACCCATAGAACAGCAGCAGTGGGACGGCTACGGTTCGGGCCACCAGGGTTTGCCCCCGAGGCAGGGGGAGTTGGCTGCTAACAAACCGTGCCTGTCCAGTAGGCTGGGCGTGACTGGCAGGGAGACTTCCGACACCTCCATTATGGATTACAGCACGAGCGAGATCCTTGGTGGGGAGTTAATGATGAACGGGGTCCTGGGCAATGTTGGGTCATACCAAGGGATGGCGGCCAGTGCGTCCTCTTATCAGGGGGTGCAACTGAAAGCTCAGCAGCGGTCAACGCCGCCATGTTTCTCTCAATACCCCAACCAGGACTCCACCCTGGAGCAGATTTTGGGCCTTGGATTGTCCCAGCAGATGCCTTCATTGGAATCTTATGGACTGTTCACCCCTGCCCCACATCCAGGCAACTCGCATAAGAAGGTAAGGAACCAAACACACACTGCCCTGTTGTGTTTTTCGATGTGCTTGTGTCTCCTCGGTGGGTTTTCTCTTGAATTGACCTCAATCGCTAATACGCTAACCAGAAAGGCAACACTGACAAACCGTCATCGTATGAGGTATAAGACTTCCTTATATGAATGTTCTGCCTCTGTGTGATAAAGTTAACACTACAGAAGCTGTCCTGAGTTTTGTTTGGACTTCCTATACTACTGTATCCAGCACAGGAAGAGGGCAGGCCGAGTACGTGGCTAAGGGACAGGATAGCCCACTTATTGGTGTTGTTACGTCCTTTTCAAGTTGGTTTCTAGTGTCAGGTTTTTTTGTTTGTTTTTTTTTTGTCGTATCTTGATTGGAACATGCTCTGCGAACAAAAAAAAATGACAATATATGAGATGCAAACATTTTTCACACCTGGAGGAAAAGTTGAAAAACATTTTCTACGGATTGGAGCAATGAGATCTCACCACTTCGGTTAACTTATTCTTAATGATGCTAAAAAGTGCAAAAACCTCTCTGAGTTCAGACAGTTAATATGACGGCATACTGCTGAGGATTGCATTCTATAAAGGAATAGACAGGTAACCATCTATACTGGCGCAATGAGATCTCTAGTTGTTGAAAAAGCCTGTGCTTTGTTAGGGCTGAATTTTTAAGACCAGGTTTGGACAGCCATCGGCCTGTCCGTTACAGTGACTAAATTTAGAGCTGTGTGGCCAACAGTGATATTTCCACTTTGTGTCCCTTTGCACCTTATTTCCAAGAAAGTTGGGGCGCTCTGCAGAATGTAAATGAAAATAGACTGCAATGATTTGCAAATCATCTAAACTCTATATTTGGTTGAAAATAGTTCAATAGACAAAATCAAACATTCAAGCTGGGAAATCTTATTTTTCAAAAAATGTGCTCTGATTCTGAGTTTGATGCTGGCGATACATTTAAAAAATGCTGGAACAGGGGCATGTTTAGCCCTGTGCTGCATCACCTCTTCTTTTCACTGCACCAGGCTGTGAACATAAAGGGAACAGAGAGAGTTTTGAAAGCCAATGTTTCCTATTCTCGCTTGATGTTGTATTTCAGCTACTCAACACTTTGCGGTCTCTTATTGTTACTTATTTACTTATTAATACTAATTGTTTCATAATGCGCCAAATATTTTGAGTCAACGACAGGTCTGAACAGCAGGCGGGCCAATTTAACACCCAAACTCTTTTTATACAAAGCCATGTTGTTCTACTACGTGCAGAATGTGATGCTTGACGTTGTTTTGCTGACATAAGAAAGGCCGTACCTGAAATCGTTCAGCATTAATGGAGTCTTGATAGATGTGCGGGGTTTTGGTCCATCGTATGTCCCTCGTCTTCCTCATTCCGTCCTTTGTCATCTGTCTGTTAATAATTCTTGTCATTGCTATTCCACAAAAAATACAGCATGTACAGTAGTTGATCATCAACAAAGTCTGTATACAGGTTCCCCATATCGTCTAGTTGTGCACCACTTAATTTTTTGCCTTATTTGCATATTCAAAATGGCTGCTTGGTGGCAGTGTTGAATTAATTTGTTATGGCTGTTACTAGTAAACTACTTTGTGAATCTTTGCTAAATCCTGCATACCGGTTCCCCCCACTGTGTAGTTTTGTACCATGTAATTTCTTTGCCTCATTTTTATGTTCAAAATGGTGATCAGGCCTTCATTTTGAATTTTGAGACTGAGGTTTATCACTTTTCCCATAAAAGTACTTTATATATCTTTCTCAAATTTTGTCTACAGGTGCCTTCTAAAGTGTAATTGTGCGCCATGTAGGTTTCAACCTTATATGCACATTTAAAATGGCCGCCAAGTTGCCATCTTAAATTCATTCAGTTGACCTATTCTTGTTAAACTGCTATTGGAATTATGTGAAATATGGATGTTCCATCTGTTCCATCATAAGTTATATCCCTACACTTTTTGATACATTTCTATGTTCAAAATAGTCACCATGCTTCCATCTTGAATTATTTTCTATGAAGTTTTTTTTACTGCTATTCCATGGAAACTTGCGTGAGGAATCTTTCCACAATATTGTATAGTCACGATTCCTCGTGAGTGCAGTTTTTGCACTGAGTGATTTTTGACCTCATTTCTATATTCAAAATGGCTGCTTGGGTGAATTCCCGCCTAGAATGTACGTTTTTACAATGCACATTATTCGTAGAGCTCATTCTAACACATTAGAAAAAATAGCGCGCTGTCGCGAGTCGGACCCCTCAACCTTGCGCTTGCCCTGCCGTGGTGGCCATATTGATCATGCCAGCAGGACAGAAATCAATAGGGAGCTTCCTCTAACCACCCCTAACATATCACCAGAAAATGAGAGCATTTGGCCAAGGCGTTTTTCAGCTTTCAGCTTACGGTCCACTCTGGAGACTGAGGTTGTGGCGAACCCCACTGCTGCCATAAGGGCCACTGAGTGCCACCGGTCCAATGTGGATTTCAAAAAAACCTGAATAGGGAAGAGAGAGAGAATGAGAGAGTGAGAAATTATGAGGAAAAAAGCAAGGGTCGGTGGAAAAAAGAGGAGGTGAATTTAAAAGGCTGAGAGGGGGAGAGAGAGAGAGGTTACTGAGTGAGACAGACGAACAAGACGAGACATACAGACCGGCAGGCAGGCTCTGAGCTCGTAGAAAATGGGAAGTCACCCAGTTCTTGGGTAAACCCAAACTGGTCCACCCAAACGGCACAGAACATAGTCCATCCCTGCCTCCCTCTCACTCAGAATTTGAAGCAACCCCCTACGAGAAAGAAAATGGAGCATCTCTGGGCAACCAAGCGTAAGCTTCTCTGACCTACAATTCGCCACTGCCATTACCCAATAAAGCCCAGACCAGCTGATGGGGGTGGGAGACTGTTGCTGATTGTGGATGTTCAGTGAGGACATATTCACCGCGAAGAGGGTGTTAGCTGAGCCTTCACATTTGTCTGGACTCCCAAACCCTGCTTTTAAAATGACAGTCAGAAAACATTGTCCCATGGGGTTCTGCTTTAACTCAGTGAGCGCTCACCTGAATGTGATTTTTATGAGGATTTAGTAGGATTTTTATTAAGAAGCTATAGACTCATATAATTTCTCTCACAATCATCACTTTTGACCCATTGGAAGTGTGTGGCCGTGTCTGAATCTCCAGAGACTCTGCCATCTGCCTGTATCTTCTAATTTTACTACATGCATTTCTGGGCGTCAGCCTTTGGGCAGTGGGTGTGTTGCCCCCTGCCAATAACAGCGCGTCTTCAGGTGCGAGGTCAGGACTCCGTCAGGCTGCTTCACAAACTGTATGCATCCCACCATCCTGTGGGGATACAGATACCGCACTTCCATAATTATTGGCACCCCTGGTTAAGATGTGTTCTTTATCTTCTAATAAATTCAGTTTTTTTCTAAATAATATTGGACCAGAATAAGAAAAATAGGAAAATCCAACCTTTAATTCAAGTGCATTTATTCAGTAGGAAAAAAATCCCATATGAAGAAATAATTCTTTGACATCAAATCATGTGTGCCACAATTAGTAGCACCCCTGATGTTAATACTTTGTACAACCCCCTTTTTCCAACAAAACAGCACCTAATCTTCTCCTATAATGTTTCACAAGATGGGAGAATACGGAAAGAGGGATCTTCGACCATTCTTCTTTGCACAATCTCTCTAAATCATCCAGCGACCTGGGTCCTCTCCTCTGCACTCTCCTCTTCAGCTCACTCCTCAGGTTTTCAATGGGGTTGAGGTCTGGGGACTGAGATGGCCATGGGAGGAGCTTGATTCTGTGTCTGGTGAACCATTTCTGGGTTGATTTGACCACGTTTTTTTCTGTGGATGCCTCCCAAACAGCATGTTGGCATGTAGACAGCGCCTGATGGCTGTTTTGGAGACTTTGTGACCCCAATATGCTACCATTTGTTGCAATTCTTTAACAGTGAGCTTTGGAGAACTTTTTATTTCTCTTACCATCCTCCTCACTGTGCGTGCTGGCAAAATAACCTTGCGTCCTCGTCCAGGTTTACCACTGTTTCAGTTGTTTTAAACTTCTTAATGATTCCTCTGACAGTAGATATGGGCAGGTGCAGGCGAGTGGCTATTTTCTTGTAGCCATTGCCTGACTTGCGAAGGTCGACACACATTTGCCTTACTTGAATGGCGTGTTCCTTTGTCTTTCCCATGTTGAAGAGTGGATAAGAGAAATGGCCTCTGTGTCACATCATATTTATACCCCAGGGAAACAGGAAGTGATGATTTTCTAAATAAATGTTCCTAGATACTCTGATCAACTTTGTAAACTACTGTAGAAATGACAGAAATACTTCAGTTACATTTAATTCCTTGGAATTGTTAGGGGTACTAATAATTGTGGAACAGGAGATTTTTTGAAAAATAATTATTTATTAGTCAGGGATTATTTTTCCCTTAAAATTCACTTGAGTTGAAAGTTACATATTTCTACAATTTTTAGTGTGAGAGTATGCTTCTGCAATAAAAATTTAATTTATTTTATTTTAACACATCTTAACCAGGGGTGCCAATAATTATGGAGGGCGCTGTAACTGATGTCCATTAATAAAAAAACTGGTGGAGAGCAGATTTGCAGGAGCTTCAGTGGAATTTGTTGCTAAATGTAAATAGAAATATAAAACATGTAAAATAGAACTGTGGAAGTGCATTTCTGTGTGCACAATACTCAAGGCATTTAAGCAAGGTTAGAACCCGTCAGGCATTTTCAATCAAGGCGATCGCGTCCTTATTGAACACCCTGTGTTTGATATTTTTTCAATGTTTTTTTAGTTTCTCTTTTGGGTTGTTTAGACTTTTCAGCCAAATGATGGCTTTCCTCACGGCCAGTAGCAGCTTTTTGGACTACATTTTGAGAGATAACAGCTAAAGATTCGAGACGAAAATGCCACAGTTGAAATCAACTCAAGATGTTTTATCGTCTTGATTATATTAAAAAATGTACGCATAACAGACACCTTGTTGTGAAACACATGTGCTGCCTACTGTCCACTTTCAATCAGTCCGTTTTAATAGGGGAGCGTATTGAGAGTGTTATAATGCCTAGTCTGCTTACCTGGTTTGAATGTAAGCACCAGCAAATTAGAAAGCCAGGTGGCTCTTGTTGTCTCCTTGATTGGTTGATGCTAGCGAGCTGTGAACTAGCCACATAGCTAACTCTCTATGTGAATACTGCACTGTTAACACTCACAGTGAACCGCAGATCTGTGCATTCATTTTACAGTTGTTTGAGTCTGGGGTCCTTATTTGTTTTCCTGCGTACTGGGTCGATTTAGTGTCATGTGTTTCAGATAGACATGCTGTGAAATGAAGTAAAACCCAATACTCATAAAAAACAGCTAATTAGTGCAGTTTTTAAGGTAGAAGGTAGAAATATTGGATGAAACTGACTGTGGCGGTGAGTTCATGGTGGAACAAACAGACAAACTAACTACCGTGGACCCTTTCCATTCTAACCCCGGGACGTGACGTCTGTCCGTGCTCTGTCCTGTGTTTTTCAGCTGGAGAATGGCTGCATCATGAATGGTGGCGGCACGGCCTACCCTGGAAACTGTATCATACCCAACGGGAACGCGGATATTCCAGCTGGTGCCACTCAACCTTGCCCAGATGTACCTCCTCTACCGGATCCGCAGCCTTCTGGATTTTACCTCTGAGGACAGTGTGGGGGAGAAGTGTGATTCAGGTCTTCCTTTTTTTTTTTTTTGGTTTATTTGGAGATTTTTTTTCCCTCCATTTCTTTCCTACCATGTTCTCCGTTTTTGTGTAGGATAGGCATCATATTTTTCAGGGCAAGTCTGTGTACTGGACAAACCCCACACCAGGATCACGGCATTCAACCGCACAACCTTTCCAGCATTTTCACTTTTTTCCTGGATGTTAATATCTATTTTTCTCTATTTATGCAAGAATTGTGTCTCTTTTTGATATTGATGCAGTAATTTGGGCTGACAGAGGGCACGGTGTGTAATTTGCCCTCACTTGACCTCATTAAAGTGAATTAACACAATATTTTCATCGTAATCATTGTCACTGAATGTTTTCAAATGGGCAGTTTTCACTCGTGAGATCCTGCATCTGATCAGTATTGTTGCGCTCTGCACAGACATCTCTTAGCAGTCATTCTGATTTTTTTTTCTATGAGCGAGAATCATGGAGATGGTTTTGGGGGTCATAGGTCAAGGTTGGTGGCAGGTAGGGGGACATTGAATTGGAAATGTCCATTTTAGTTCATGGTTTTTATTGCTCTGGAATTTTAATGATTTGTGAACTACAGAAGACTGTTCCAGTTTTAAGAAGTGGTATTTCAGGATTCATTTTACTTGATCTGAGACCCAAGGTTACAGGAAACTTGATTTCTGTGTAGCTCAGAACATTTGAGGAGTCCGCTTGCAAAGCCTTCTAAGTGAGGTTGGTCCATTTTTTAGAAAAATCAGATTTTTTGGTCAGCATAGAAATTATCTTCCATAGATACCAATTTTCACTATACAGAAGCTATTAGCCTTGCAGTCATAACCCATGAGGCAATTCGTTATTTTTTTAAAGAAATGACTTTGATTTTGCAACACAAAGTTTTGACTTAGCAGGTTTTAAAAATGCAGTGGAAATTCAGCAGATTTTGACGGTGCTTGAACCAGCTTGTGTCTCAATAGGTGAAGGTATTTGACTCAGGACCCACTCTACATGCAACTCAGTACATACAGCACAGTGGTTGAATACTGTAGCAGTTATGACAATGACAAAATAAACATGAGTCCACGGGTTCATATCCCCCTTTTATGGTATCACTATTATCGCACTTTTCTGGACCACACAAACCAGGTAGGGCTCTAATTTCTTGGCGCAGCGTGGTGTCGCCCACACAGTGGTAATTTCGTCCGGCGCAGCTCGTGCAGTGGTAATTTTGTGCGGTGCAGCATCGTGTGCAGCCACTTTGGCAATATGGTAGATGGACGTGCGCCGAGATGGGTGTAGCGGCGTAGTAGGGGGAGGTGTCACATATTCATCATGACGCAGTGACAACTTAGTGGATAAAGGCTCCGCCAAAAGTGCACAGAGAGCTCGCCAGCTCCAACCTGGTTTACTTTCTGTGCAGTGATAATTTGGCTGACCGGCGCACAGTGCGCACACATCACCGAAACCTCACAGGCAGGTTTCCCGAATGTCAGGCACATTTCAATGCAATAAATAATTACAGCAACCACTTTTTAATGTAACTATCTGAATTAGCACATAAATTATAGTATATATGAAGAGTTTGGTTCCAAAACGCAATATATCCATTTTACACATTTTGAGTAAATTAGCTTTTTCTATGTTGGAACACATTGCATTTTATAAAAAATAACAAACTTTGGCTATGAAGAAATACACCTTATCGTATGAATTCCTAAAAACAGATTACTGCACCATGTGTAAGAGCCACAGGACTACCAGTCTATGGTATTATCTCAATTTTTGTAATTTTGGCACTTATTGCGTTTTGGAACCAAACTCTTCATATATTGATTGTCCTGATGTCATATCGAAGAGAGAGAGAGAGAGATGTGTGCATGTGGGCGCATGAGTGTGTGTGTAGGCTATGTGGGTATGTGTCCTTCAGCTGCTTTCACGTCGGACTTGAAACACATTTTTTTCAGGACTGATTACATTCAAAGTCAATGCAAATATGCGAATACATGCGAGTATTCGCATCTTTGCATTGACTTTGAATGTAATCTGTGCATGAAAAATTTGTGTGCAAGCGGGTTAATGCTATTATTGTCACTTAGGTTTTATCGTTTTTAGTGGGGGAAAGGAATACAGTCTGATTGCTATGATCTTGAACTGAGTTAAGATCACATTTTGAAAATAAATGAAACGTATCTTGCATTGTTGCCAAGCATGTTAATCCCAAAATTTTAAGCAGCAACAGAGTGTAATAATAGGAACACGCTATCTATCGTTTCTCTTCCCAATGATGAAGGCAGAAGAAATAAATGAACAACTGTCGTATTTCATTCCAACTTCATAAGTTTGAATAATTTGACGTAGTTTCGTTTTGAAATTCCATTCAAGTTCACTAATGGTAATAATTCGCGAATGCCCTCGCAAGCCAGCTAACTCATATTCGTAATGCTTAATATAGATTAAAGCGGTGCAGTAAACATGCCTGAAGCAGCGAAGTAAAATGCAACATTCGCGCATCATGCAGATATAGGACAGAGGCTTCATTATTCCAATTTTAAAGGTGAGGAGAGGAGCTCATTTTATTGGTGAAGATTTAACTCGGCTGTGTTAAACCCACTCAGGCCTTCTCTCCTCCCTCTTTGCCTCTTGCACCAGCAGGAGGGACAGAGGCGGGACAGAGGAGTACTTGCACCGGGTACGAAATTGCAAAATACGCCGGGATACACCCCGTTGGCACAGCGCTCCCTCCATTCGCCACGACTGCGCCTGGTCAACGAATTTAGAGCCCTTAGACATAGAGAAAGGCAAAGCTGAACAGGCTATAAAAGCTCGACTGTGATTGGTTCCTTCTAGCAAATGAAAAGGGAATCACGTTTCCACATTGGCTGATGACAGCAGAATTTGACATTTTCCTCCTTGACTCTGCGGGTTTTGACAGAGTTTCGCTTTTTCTGTTACAATTTATACATGATTAAGTAGGTTTTGAAAATGGAGCCATCAGTGGGATACCTGCAGGTGCCTGAAAGAGAGGCTAAGGGAGATAACTAATTTATTTTCAAAACTTGACTTAGCAGGTTTTGCAAGTCGACTCCTCATTTTTCTTCACTGTAGGACTATTATTGTAGTGTGTATGCTTTTCAGTTATTGTTTTATGTAAAGACCCTAGATGGAGGGAGTGGCGGCATGAGGGTTCCAGAAAGTCTGGTCGTGGAGCCATTTTGTTTTCTTTGCAGTATCAAGCGCCGTCTCAAAGTGAATGAGAGTTTTTCCATTTTCTCTCCTCTTGTGTCCAAACATTTCCCCTTTTATGCTTGTCGATATCATTGCAGGCTGGCATATTGTTTTTCCTCCGAAATTAAGAAGTTTCCCTTCTGAGAAAAGAACAAAGTTTAGTGTCACTTGGTGGAAAGAAAATGGCTCCGATTCTGGAATTGTCGCAACTCCCACTATCTAGGATGTGTAGTTGTATGTAATTAGGCAGGGTAGATACGGAAGAAAAGCTACAGGCAACATCATGTGAATTGACACTGGTAGGGCCTAGGAAAGGAGGTGGAGGTGCTTAATTGGTTGCTAATAAGTTATTAACCCTATAATGCCCAGACACAGATATCATACAGGAAAAATATGACCCAGTAATATTTTTGAAGTATTGAAGGGTAGTATTCAGATCCACTGTTCATCATTAGATTTTGTGACAGCAAAATATACATTGCTGAACAGAGCTTCTTCTAATTCCAGGAGTATCATATCTGATACAGCCAAAAATCAGCACCCCTCCAGAACTCAACACTCAAAATTTCAAATTATTTATGTGCCCTCTACTCTCTCTAGCTATCCCTAAACGTATAAGAATACGTTTTTGTGTAATATTCACCTTGGAATGCCGAACTTAACTGCCATAGTCCAAGGAAATTCATGAATTCCCATTCACATGGGAGCTACTACCTTGAAGTGAGTGACCAGGGTGTAGCACTGTGTATCAGATATGATACAGTGAGCAGTCGCGGTTGTGTTGCATCTTACCAGGTGGGCATGGTCCTTCAAATTTGCAGTTCAGGGGGCATTATAGGGTTAAAACTTCATTGTAAGGACTGTTGTCTCTGCACTGTTGGTAAATAAGCTAATGCCTTGGAATTCAAACTTTCATGAGCACCTCATGACTTTTCCGTAGAAATGTTAAAGGAACTGTGTCACGATTACTGCACATGCCCGCAACTTTGAACAAAGTAAATCCGCTTACCTGCAAGTCAAAATCGAGAAGGTATTTTTCTTCTTCTATGATAATTGGCGATGGCAACTAGCTTTTTTTCTCCTATCCCTCAGTTAAAGTTTAAAATAGCATTTTTAATCCTCGAATTTCCATATGCCGGAGTAACTGAAAAATACGCTGTATAAATACAATACAAAATGAAGACGGATTGACGAGGATGGAATCAGATTATGACCCGCTGTCAAGCAGGTTCACTTTTCTTGGGATGTACATTCTGAGCATGTGCAGTAATCGTGACACAGCTCCTGTAAATTATGTTCCAACTCCAATGACTGATCCACTGGAAGTATTGTTAAAAAAGTGTTTGGTTATTTCATTAAAAATGTCATGATTTTTGTTTTTGTGCTGTTTGAGCACCACAAGGCCCATGTCAGTATTATTTTCAGAATGACAGTTAGACGAGAGGGAGGACAAACACTGAATTTTTTTTTTTTTTTGCCTATTCACTCTTTACTTTTCTTACTGGATTATTGGAATGTAAGATCGAGTAGTTGCAGTTTTATGCATGGCTGTACCCAGACAAATCCAAGACAAACTGTGATCAAATAGTAAGCGCATTTGGAAAAAAAAAAAAACTTCTTTAAGTGTCGTTCAACATTTCATAATCGCCTGGGACAGTTCTTTATTGCCATTTACTGCTCACTTTTTAGACCAGTGGGCGCACTGATCCGAAAAAACAAGAGTGCGTTGTCAGTATTGAGATTCTGTTTCTTCTAGTTTGACGAATTGTTGAATGTTTTGTGCGTAATGCAAAGGAGTTCTAAGCTATCAAAATTTCATCTTGAAGGTGGCGAATGATGATCGAGTTGTTTCTGTCGTTGATGACAAAATATCGCAAATCAACACGACCAGTCTTGTGTTTCCAGACTCGCCTTCTATTTTTTTCTTTTCTTTTAATGTAGCGATGGTTCTTACTTGTGCGTGCAATTAAACAGTGACCTCAAAACTATATGTGAGAATTTGACAATCAGTGAAATGGACTTTTCATGTTACAGGTATGTAAATAGTCAAAGAAGTGATTTTTATTACTTATGTTGAAAGCACTATTTAAAAAAAAAAAACACTTGTACTTAAGGAGTTATTTTCTTTGGAACTAAATGTAGACCTATAGAGGGATTTTTTTTTATTTGATTAAAACCTTCAGTACTGTATAATTTTCTTGTCATACTTTGACAGAAAGGTTTGACCCTTTAGATCTGAAGAAACTGGTGCCATACAGGTATTATTCATTTTGGAGAGTTCGACATTTTCTGTTTTGAAATTACGTTTTGTCTATGTTTAAATTTTTTTTTAAACACACCTACGATTTATTCTAAAATGCTAACACAAAAGTTATTCTAGCTGTAAAAATGAAAGGAAACAGGTAAATGTCTTTTGACTGCTCGTTGAAGTGTTCTCAAATAAAGGACTTGTGCAATCACATTAAGGAAGTCTGTTGACTGCGTACAGTGAAACTTCCCCTCTATCACCCATTGATCGGACACAAGAGCTGAATGCATCATTCACTTTCACACAATTCAGGGGCTATTTCAATCTCGTCAAAACACTCATAGCTTCAAGGTATTTAGCACCATTCATAGGTGAAAGAAATATTTTTACTGACGCCACCGCGGGACACACGGTGAAATTTTGCGGGGTGTTGATACCTAATGTTACGCTGTACAGAAGATCAAAGCTATCCCCATTTCTAATCAGCTCACGTCAAACAAGGCTGACATCTGTCACTTTATATTGACCTGCCCGAAATACCTAATGCTTTCCTTAAAACATAATGGTGTAATACATCAAAACAATACTGTGTACAGTATGTTTGAGTGAAGCCACAGTTTCACCAAAAGCAGCCATTGTAAAATCATCGCTAAGTGCTCATCAGTTAATTCAGTGATTCGTCCATGAAGGCACAGAGATAATCCTGATGCGAAAGGCTTTTCCTTGCTTTCACAGTCGACTTGGAATCACCTCATTGGACCCTGAAATCCAAATTCGGCCAATAACTGCCACTGTGGCTGGATTGTCTTTATACCCGACTTCCAGGTGCAGCGAGGGCAAAAAACTGGCTGTTGTCAGATCTCTGAAGCCTTCGAGGCTATGATCCTTGCAGTCGATGCAAAACTGGGACATTCTCTCGCCACTCTGGTCCTTCGGGAACCTGATGGCACAGGTGGCTGAGCTTTATGGGCAGTGAGCTGCCAGAACATCCTCGTCGCAGTCCCTGCTCTCAAGTAAGTGCTTTTATCTGTCGCTCATTGATGGTGACTTTTCACACCAGCCGATGTGTGAGTGCTCATTGACGAGTAGAAAACAAACACAGAGTAACATCACAGCTCCACACTGGTGACTAAAATAACTATCACCTTCAGAACAGAGACAGGAGTCACAGCAGGTTTCTGTGCTCAAGGAATGAGTATTTCTGATTTCAGCGCTCTCTACCTTGCCCTTTATTGCCATCTACATCTATGTCATACTTTTACCCTTTTCTATCCCTTCCCAGCAGTCTCTTTTTGGACTTGCGCTGTAAAACATGATTGTCCAATTAAGTTTTGAGAACTTATTTCTTCTCTTTATCTCCGCTTGTCACTGCAATTTTTAAAAACTTAACTCAAGTTCATGAATTTTCAAAGTTTAAACTTATGGTTTTCCATTGTCTTGACTAGTTGTGAGTTGAAACAAAGCTCATCTTCAATTTGAGTTTACTCACAATTATAAGGCAGCCTGAAAACTTCCATTTTTGAGTTTAGCCAACTTAAAATGTATTCAGTCAGATCCAGAACCTGTCAACCTCCAAGCTTACACTTAGATGATAATATTTATCAATTTTCTTAGTTTTGTCCAAAATATCAACAATATAGGTTTTGTTGAGGAACAAATTAATTAATTTATTGTTGATTAAGGTTCATTGCCTAATTATAGCAGTAAATCCCCACAGAGGTCGTGGGAATTGATCATTTTTCTGATTCCTGTGACACGCCAGGTGCCCAGAGATGTAACAAGGGCATTAGGAGAGTGAATTAGAGTGGAGGAACCAAACGCAAGGACGTGAAGTTTATTAAGATAAACAAAGTGTACAAGAAAACAGAAAGTAAACCTTCACAGGGAATAAAACTGAAGCACCGACCGGCAGTGCTCCAAACTAAAAGGTGTTACACTGTAAGGTTACCTGCCTTTGAGGGGGGGAAACTAAGGTATAAATAGAAAAGGGAATGACAATTAACTGATAAGAAACAGGTGTGACCATTAAACAAAGAGCAGAGGGATAATTCAATAATGAAGAGTGGGAAAGTATCTAAAGAGGAAAAGAGGTGGGGCATTACAATTCCATCCAAAATGCCAACGTGCCAAATTTGCATGTTCAGACTGATTATAAATAGCCTCATTGATTTTTTTGGTTATACTGCAGAGGTATCAATCACGCATACCCTCCCTGATTTTGAAACTCCCGCACTATTTTCGATGGGACTGTCTGAGTTCTGCCCATGACGCTTGCAGAAGTTTTTGATCTGACCCTGTTACAGTGAGCCATGTCCGTTCCAATCTCCCTCCGCATGAATTATTTTTCTGACTCTTTTGTTAATTCTCTGTGCCACGTTTTAAAAACAGTATTTTGTTATTTGACGCCTCTCCTGTGACCAGCAGTTATGTTTTTTTATCCAATTGCTTTCAATCACAAAGGTTCAGCTGCGCGTTTCCCAAAAGCGTAGTTGCTGACTAAGTTAGCAACTTACATAGCTCGTCCATTCGCAGTCAATGGGCCCTACTATGTAAGTTAGCATCTGTGATTTCGGGAAATGCACCCCAGATTGGGCCAACTCTTCTGGAAATCTCCTCCATACCTTTCACGAGAAGAAGCCAAGCAGACGTAATCATAGGTTCTGTATGAGCCAAAATGCCCGGAGGTTGAGAAGAGGCTTAAGTAATCATAGAATAATGGCTTGTTTGTTCGCAAACGCAGGGTGTCTCCTGCCAAACCTAAAAGTAGCCGAGCCGTCCTGCACCGTGCCACAGATTCAGCTGCTGGGACTAGGACAAATGTTCAGCAGAAATATAGGGACAACATCTCAGCCAACCAGCTGCCACTCAAGTTTTTGAAAGTTTTGAAGACTGCTGCAGACATGCTCAATAAATTTCATTCAGTCCATCAAAAAAGCTTTTAGTTGCTTGTACCTCCTCCGCAAAACATCTCGATGTCAGCTTAAACTATGTGCATGTAACAAGAATCTCCCACATATATAACAACTTGGTGACATTTGAAAGTTTTTTTTTCAATGTCTGACTCATTAATTCTGCGTTCTTAGACAATTTGTCATTCAGGGAATTTAACAGTCTTCAGTGAAAGCCCTTTTATTGATGGTTTGTTCCAGTGAGCTGGTGTCTCTTGTGCAACCAGTGAGATAAATCTTGCCTTAATGCTCTGCCAAAGAAGGAGCCCCAACAGCACTTAACAAGCATAAACACAGCGCAAAATAGGGCAATTTTTTCAGATAAACTGAGTCAAGCAAAAAACCTGACTGCAAGGAACAAACCCTAAACACTACAATGGAAGAGTTTTCACACAAGCTGTGAGGTATTATAGATATTGCAGTTTGCTAAACTCAAACAAAGGTGGCCCATTCTTTTCTGGCTTGATCACCTGAGGTGAATGAGCAGTCAGTCTTAACCCTCCATTGCTTTTATTATCCCCTCACCTGCGAAGTAGTCGGAGGGGGATATAGTGACGCCGCCGTCCGTCAGTCCTTCCGTCCTTCCGTCTGTCCGTAACAAATCTGGTTTCCGTTCAATAACTTCAGTAATGTTTGACAGATTTTGGTGAAATTTGATGTGAAGGTACTTGGTATCAAAATACAGGCTGAGTTCAAATTCGGAGTATGTAGGTCAAAGGTCATAGCTCATTAAATATGCGAAAATGGTTTCCGTTCCATAACTTGAGTAATGTTTGACGGAATTTCATGAAATTTGATTTGAAGGTACTTTATATCAAAATACAGGCTAGGTTCGATTTTGGAGTATGTAGGCCAAAGGTCATAGCTCATTAAATATGTGAAAAGGGTTTTGAGACGATTTAACAGTATAACATGATGACTGTCCAATTGGACCACTTTGTTGTCATGAATGCTGCTTCTTAATCACATGCAAGATTTATTTCATGCCATTACACTGTTTCAAATATTACACAGTACTAACCTTTGAATGTTCAAGGAAACGTTCATATTATGCTTTCACTTTTCACTCTTCTTTCATTTTGTCACCTTTTCATATGTGCTTTAATCTTCTGTAAATCCCTGATTTTATTCACATTCTTTTATTAAATCTTCATACCAATTAACATTTTATTTATTTTTTTAATGTTTATTTTCAGATCTTTTCATGGGCCATTCCATAAAGTAGTAAAATGAAAGGGTAAACGAAAGTTCAATCACGAGACGTAGGATTCTCAAGCAATTACGTTTAACCAATTGGCGCCTTCAGTCTTCTTTATATATATATATATATATATATATATGCTTCTGACGTGTTCCTGTCTACTGTTGCACAGATTCCGCATCGCCCACCACCTCTCCACCAACACTGACTTCTGACTCCGCCCTCTTCAGCATCTACTTCATCCGTGTGACCCTTCTGTCCAACGGGGGATGGCTCCGCCCCTACCTGCTACCCAGGCAGATCAGCGCCCCGCCTCCCTTGAGGGTCCTCGAGGACGGAGTCATCGCCAAATCCTGAATTTCTTTCATGTCATTGCATTGTTAATAAATCTCCTTTCCTTAAATCGGAAGTCTTCGTGATTGAACTTTCCGTACATCAAATCCCCGGGTATTAATAATTTCCTTGCCTAGTAATATAGAATAGTCTAATGAGACTAACTTCTTCTGACGTATATACACCTGTAAATGTACAACATTTGTACCCGGCGAGGGGATGCTACGCTTTGCGTTGCCCTTGTTTACCCTTGAATCAAGACAGAAATCTGGTTTGGTGGGTGAAGGAGGGTAATCAAGTTATACACAGACACACCAGTGGTGGCTGATGAACTGCCTACATGGGAGGCTCAAACCATCCCTTAAAATCAATGATTGGTCATGACCTGTGTTCAATCATTCATTTAAATGACCATTACAGAAACTCTGCAAACTCTCAACATTATCAGGTTTGGCCAGTTTTCGTCATTAACGCATCTGTCAACTTTCATGCACTCAGCGTGAGTTTAAGTGGCATATTTTCGTTCCTTTGCTGTTGTCAGCAATTATTAAATCAACACGAATGTATGTAATGTAATTGCCTAAAGACGTTTCAAATTATCTTATTTCATTTAAAAGATCATGATAAACATGCATTGCGTGAGAAAAGCGTGAGAAGTCTGGAGTCATAATCGGTATGCGTTATAAATGAAAACTGGTCACACCTGATAATGTTGAGACTTTCGGAGTTTCTGTAATGGTAATTTAAATGAATAATTGAAAACAGGTTGTGACCAATCATTGTTTTGAAGCCATTATTTGAGCTTCCCCTGTTCCCAGTTCGCGAGCCGACACACATGCACATACACGCACTCACGTTTCTTTGTCTATACTCATGGGGACCATAAAATCTCTGGTCGTATTTATGTACCATCAAACCTATAAATTTAGCCTAATCTTCATCCCCTCCCCAACCCTAACCTACAAATCCTATAATTAACCTTAACTTCTCCCCTTAACCTTAAGCACAATTCTTGTACCTAACCATAAAATAGACCTTATCCTTACCACACACCCTGTTGTAACACTAGAGCTAAACCAGCCCTTAGCCCTGACTTTACTTCACTGTGACTCTAAAATATGACCTCATGGCAGTATTGTTTCAGACTTCACTACACTTGTGGGGTCTCATTCAGGCACTGTTTCATTGTGTAGTCCCCACAAGTATCGATGCACATGCACATAGACGAATACATTCAGGCGCGCCGGTGCGCGCGCACACATACACACACACACACACACACACACACACACACACACACACACGCACACATGCATGCAGGCACGCACACACGCACGTGCACGACTCACACATAAACACTACTCCCAAGTGGCCCCTGAAACCAGGTCAATGTACTTTCAAGATTGCTTACTTCCCAGCAAATTAGCTTTACTTACATTTGCCATTAAGGAAATTACATGCTCTGCATAAAGATGCATTGAATATTTATATTTATTTCTACACGATGAGCCATTGTGTATGTGACTGAGGTACAGCAGCAGTATTTTAATGTTGGAGAGAGTGGTTTGCCCTAAATGAGCAGTCTTTAACTCTGAGTCTATGCCAAGCACATGTTCCATTACCAAGGGACACTCTGGGGTAGCTCACCACACTGATGGAATTGCTGACTCCCCCAACTAGGGTGTATCAAACAAATAAAATACTTGTCCCGTCCCAGCCTGTATGGGAGCCAGTGACTAAGCCAAACACATTAATGTGGACCATTTAAGTGGGAAACATGAGTCCTGGGAGAGTCTAACTAACGCCCTCCCCATCTCATCCAAAACCAGACACATGCATAAATATGCAGAAACGCACACATACATACACACAAAAACACACTCACATACACACACGCGCAGCCGTACACGCACACACACATACACACGCATACAAAAGCACACATGGATACACACATAAACACGCACAAATACACACACATATTCACTCACACATACACGTACACACACGCACACACAAAAGGGCGTACACACACACTAACGCACACAGACACATGCTCAAACACACAGACATAGAGACACAAACACGCACTACAACATGTGCACGCGAACGCGCGCAGACAAACACAAAAACGTAAACACGCACACACCCGCACACAAACACACACACGAACAGACACACACACGCGCGCACACACCCACACACGTACTGTGCTACTGTGCTAAGATGATGAAGAGCATTATAGACGCAGGAATGCTTATATTTCCATTCTAGAGAACTGATAAAAGCAGGACAGATACTTGTGTGACATAAATGAGCTGCATTCCTCTCACAGTTAAAACAGTGTTTTTTTTTTATACTCAAATCATATTAAACATCAAGGTTTTCCCAGTTGAATCTGAGTAGGTGATCTCAGTTCAGTTTTTTTTAGTCTTCTTTTATTGTACCTTGGTTTATCTTCAAATCTCTCTCTCGCCCCTCTCTCTCTCTCTCTCTCTCTCTCTCCCTCTCTACTGGTCCCACACCACATGCACTGTCGGAACAGATTACTTCCAGAGCAGTTCACACGAGCTCCCCTCTCTCTCCACATTCCTGCCAGCATTGACTCTGATGCTGGTCCATTTCTCACTGAAGCATAACACAAACTTATCACATCAAACAGAAATGAAAACAAGAGTTCTGCCGAGCTGCAGCCGTAAACTCTGTTGCTCGCTGGGCTAATGGGGGGCGATAGAGAGTAAAGTCTCCATTTTTGTTCTGCCCCAGGGATTATACTGTTACTTTCGCTGCTTTTCTTTTTATCAGCTGTAAAAATTGCAGCGAGGCTGTGAAAAGTGCGCACTACTGCAGCCGTAAGTGCTCAAGCAAGTCTCTCTGAGCCGGAAAACTCTCAGAAAATAAATGCTGGCTTTATTTCATCTAGTTATTTCAAGCAGTGCTGTGAAAGTGTGTCAGGTAATTTATTTATTATCTGCAGTTTTGGAATCGCAGACATTACTGAGTGGAACCAGCTGGCAGATTTTTTTTTTATTTTAGTGAATTAAACATCTAATTTTTAGCATGAATGAGACCCAGGGATAGAGAGAGAGAGAGAAGATGAGGTCACTGAATTCGCTGTACACCTTTCTTCTCTTCCTTGTCAGTCTAGTGTCATTCAGGCTCTCTAAATGTTTTCACAGCTGACGGCTCTCTGATTCTTGATGCCTGCTTACTTTCAGAATGCAGAGAATCCATTAAGCCCATCTTATTTTACTTACTGGGATCATCAAAGGTACAGTAACTGCATCTAATCCAACAAAAAAATCACATTTCCGCAGCTGAGAATGCATGAGCTAAAGAGTAATTCTCAAAGCTTCATACAGGTGTCACCGAGCCCGAATTTACCCTGAAGGTTGCTGCACTGTAGTATGTGAAGCAGGTCTGTAGGTCTCCGTAAAACTGTTTCCAGTGCAGCAATAGAGCAGACTCATTACTTTCTCCTACCCAATAAATCCATAAGGGCCGCGTAGCACTAACTGAAAGCCTGCCTTTTATCAGCAGCCACCCTCCGTTAGCTAAAAAGAGCCCGTATTTTGGATGAGAGCTTGGCCCAGTTTCTGTCAGATGTGCTTTCTGTCAAAGAAACCCACAAGTGCACTCAGCAGGGGTGCAGGACACCTTGGAGTGGGCAGGTAAGAGCTTGCTGTCCATTAGCCTTTGTTGAGAGAGAAGAGAACCAACTGAGGTCTGATTCCTAAAATCAGAGGAGTTTCGATGCCCTTGAAACCTTGACACATGCCGCTCTGATATTTGAGTGCCCTTCTCAGTTTTCTGTTGTGTGGATCAAAACAGAAACATCATTGGTGATATGATAATCCCACAGCCAGCAGACAATGCACAGTCCAAAGCATCATGAAGGTATAAATTGAATTGATAAGACCCTACAGATACATCCGTTTTCTTGAAATTTTACACCATTACTGTCAACATATTGCAATGCATGGTGTTTTACATAGAAAAATTGACATTAAACAGATTGATGTAGCGCATAATTAGTCATTTGTTCATAGGAACACTCCTACCCGAACCCCTGACCAAGGAACTGGCTTTAGAACTGGAGTTGGTCCCCGGGTGCTGCTCTGTGGCTGCCCACTGATCCCAACTATAGGATGGGTTAAATGCAGAGGACAAATTACTCCACGGGGTTCAATAAAATATATCTTATCTATCTATTTCTCATCTAACTGTTTGCCAGAGAGCAATGCAGCCTGTCCTCACTGACCGACTTAACCACAGCCTCTGAATTTTTCGATGTTTTATAGCATTGTAGGAGGGTCTGTCATATCTCAGCCGGTTTCAGAATAACCCCAGACTTTAGACGACTTATTCTTGAAAATACTACCTTTTCTCTCTGTGTCTTTCTCTCCATGGGTTCTTCTGATGAATCCCAGATAACACCTTGCAGTTTGTTACGCATTTTACCTAACCAGGCAGGGCTGTAAAGTGACTGCAAACGTGAGCCCTCTTACTGCTCAATTTTCTTCCATCTGTACACTACCATTCTACATTCTGTGATTTTTTTTTTCTCTCCTTGTAAACCAAAAAAATTACAGTAATATTACAAAAATTCCCATTAAATTCAAATAACAGATTTTATATTTGCTGTTTACGAGCCATATCTGCGGTTTCAATAAAGACCACAACAAGTGTTAGAGTAATGTTGCTCCACCAGCGAGCCAGTGGTGAAGGGAATTTCTTTTGACCAGTAAAAGGGTTAAGATGCCACAACAGCTTTGCTCTGAGTTTCGGTAGAAAACCCTGGTGGATGTGAACAGGAATGATGGCATCAAATATTAACATGACTACCCTTAAAATCCCCCCAGAACCAGATGCAACCTCCCAGCCCTCCTTCATATCAGGAACGAGGAAGCTTTTATGGCCAAGTATGGATACATTTCGAACAAGGTAAGAACACTGTATCGTCCACATGAGTATCCCGTCTGGCCTTTTAATTGGGTTAAACAACTACTCTGTAGTCTAAACAAGCCGATGAAGAGCGAGGCCCGGAACCTCTGTCTACTGTGTACCGAAGGCTTTCTTCTCATCCTTTGTGCACTTAAATTGATTCTCAGAAGAGCTTTCTAAAGTTCCTCGTATCCTCGTCGAAGCCTTTCCCTATGTAGTGCTGCGGACACAGACCCAATGAAAGCGTATTTTCCATAATGGCTCTGAAAAAAGTGGGCCAGTCAAGGGAATCTTTCCTTTTAGTTTTGCTTTATAATGGCTGACCTAGACTCGCTAGACTCCTGCGATTACGAGAACGCCAGAAGCAAGAATAAACAATGAGTGTATGTAGGAAACACAGTCATAATATTTTGATTGGGCGTCCCTGAGTGAACACTTCACTGAACTGAATCTATAGCCCTGCCCCGAGGACACAGAGCTGGCCAATCAGCTTCTCTTCGAATCTGAGCCCTAATTCACATTATTACCGTCACCAAGGAGGTTATGTGATTGGTCACATTAGTGGCTTTGTTTGTTTTTTGGTTTGTTAGCAAGATTATACAAAAAATAATGGACAGATTAGCACGAGAATTTTACCAGACGTGGGAGTTAATTGGATTTTGGGAGTGATCCGGATCTGGATTCAGATCAAGAGTTTTCTTTTTTTTTTTTGCGGGATTTTTCACCAATGCAAGATCGGGCAAAATTTCGCATTTTGAGTCACATCTTCACAAATACATAATGATTTGAAATGAGAAAAATTGGGGCTATACTCTCAATGGAAAATATCACAGACTGATGAAGATCCAGAGATCTTTCCGGATCCGGGGACTGTATTTATGAAAAATTTGGGTGCGTGCACATACAGTATGTCAGAATTGCAACTAACTGCAGTACAAACTTACTACAAGCTGAGATTGTGTACATTCACTGGAGCGCCAATAGACTATGAGTGCTGTACATAAAAAGAATGGAAAATATGGAAAATCTTTTGTGGGGGAATTGATAAATGGAGATTGTTCTGCCTTGGTGGATGTTTGCAATCTCAGATTTCCCTTGCTTCCTTTTCCAATATCAAAGAGCTGCGCAGGAGTCTTTTTGTGTGTTCTTCACGTGGTCATCCATGTCATTTATAGGACTGCAATAAGCTTTGGACAATTCTGCTTAAGTCATAATGATGTTTGTGCATCAGCACTTAGTTTCTGGCCATTAGCAACTATAATCTTTTTGATTTCGACCGCTTGTATATCTGTTCATTATTTGCCTAAGAGGTCTCCTTAAGTAAAGAGTCCTTGGAGTCTGAAATCCCATTTGCGATGCCCCAGATTTCTTTGCGGTGCATTGAGGTGCCCCCTTGTACAGGGTTGATTGATGAGAGCAGTCCAGAGATTCAACAAACATGTCATAGGGCAGGGAAGAAATTGTTCATATTGACTAGATTCATATCCCCTTGAGTAAAATTCCCAAGGGTAGAAAAAGCCCAGGTCAACTCATTCATTTCATCATCAAAGATATTTTGCGCTCGCTAGATTTTGTGCCTCCAAATCCTAGATTTCATAATTTAGTCACAAGTAGGCCAGGAGGGATAGTAATGATTTGCACATTGCTACATGTGCGACTTCATTAATATGTCAGTGGCTTGCAGTGTGTAAACTTCTTCCAAACATGCAATAGAACTTAAGATTATTCAAAGTCACTTCACGTGCCAGAGTCTAAAAAATGACTCAAAGTCTGTTTATAATCATGAAATAAAAGCAATGCATTGGTGAATAATGCAAATTCACCAAAGATCCTGCAAGTATTTTATTTAAACTCTGAGGAATTGTTGAACTGAATGTTCCCCAGCGGTAAAGGAAGACAGACCTCTACCTTTCTTATCTCTTGGGTGACCAAGAAAAATTCAGAGCATGAATTAGGGCAGCATGATTAACTGAATTGGGATTATTTTAAGCTCAATAAAAGTATCTGCCTCTATGAGGCAGACAGACAAGCTTGCTTACTACCTTCTCTATGACACATTCCTAATGCGGTCATTAGAAATGATTCCGGGAAGAAAACTGTGATTAGAAGTCCGCTAATTCCAAACGAAGTTGGACAGCCTCCATCGCCTTGGCATAATTAGCTTAACTTAAATCATTTCCTGTGTACTTTGCCTAACTTGCAATCAAGCTATTTATTCAGCCAACTGACTAATCAAAACCAAAATGTGGCCAATAATGAATAAGAAGAGATAATGAGAAGCAGACAGATCTCATCAGGCTGAATTCCACCTCTCGTAGAATTTTTACATACCATTAAAAAGATTTCTTAAAAATGAAATCATTTTAAGATGGCCCTGGTTTTTAAGCGTTTCAAAATATATGCGAAGTGGAAAACATTTTTGTGAAGCATATCGAACTTGAAGTGAGAGAAATTATTGCATTGCACACAATAGACAAATGCAGTGAAGACTATGCAAATAATAAAACATACATTAATAATACATCAAAATTCTTCGATCAGCGGTGGAATTCAGAGGTCGGCTATTTATTCAAATCGTTGACATTCTTTCAATCTAACATGGTAGCCTGGTTAGGCCAAAACCTCTTCAGCATCGTTCGGGCATTTAGACTCTTGTTCATACGATCCATCCGTGGGCTTGGTAATCCATCAAAAAAAAAAAACACTGTACAATCCAACCAGTGGGATTATTGGTAGGAAGAATGCACAACCAAGCTTTAGTGGTATAACGCTATGCAAGTAATGGACGTGTCCATGCCCGACCAGTGGTGTCCCGGGGCAAAAGCCCGGTGGTGTTAACCCTCACTGAAGTGGGACTGTAAAACAGCTGGTCCAAAGGGTTGAATAGGAAATCAGTCTCGATCCTGGAGAACGATCATAAGGCTTGGGAGCTCGTTCATGCTAAGAAGGCTTCAAGGAGTAATTACGGATTTCACAATCATAAAGGTTATAGTAATTTCTGAAGACCACAATATTAAAATCGAAGATATAAAGTAACTGGTAGCCTTAGGGAATAAAGCACAACAATCCAACGATTCTGCAAACTAAGAACTAAGGCGTATACACACTACAGGAACACAAGGGAGCAGGGAATACAAATGGATTAAACCTGAAAATGGGAGGCACACAAGGTATCTAACTAATTAATACTTCTAAAATACATGCAGGTCTCAACAAAGGAGCAGAGAATTAGAGAGATAATAGAGTTGTGAGAGGTACCTTGAAAAGCTCCAAAAGAGCTGTGCTTAGTCAACAGAGTTTGAAAACATGCACGAGACATTTATTACCTTCAGGTGCAAGTAAATTTTTTTTTTTTTAATAGATAACCAAGCACTGCAGGAGACCCGTTTTTTACACTGGATATGAACTAACATTTAGGTACTATTAAAATGAATAATGACGAGTTAGAGGACAAAAAAATAGATGACAATATTAAAAATGGCAAATGGCAAATTTTATTATTTAATCGATAATGGTAAACATAAACACAGTGGGAAATATACTCCGTTCGGTTATTACAGAAATACGCCCAAATCCTTCACGTGAAGTTGAATAGGAACAATCTAATTTTGCGACAGCAATAACGCTATTAGCAGCTGTGACAAAACGAGCCCGGTGGTGTCCGAGAGCGTTTCTTCCCTCTGCCAATGAGCTCACTATATAGTCACCTACTTAGCGAGTCCCTTTATTGTGAGCAGGTAATAGGGAATGAGTGAGAGATTTCGAACACAGCCAAAGACATGGGTTTAATCTTTGAGACATGAAACAATGGGTAATGTCAATGAGGAAGGAGACAATGGATGAGGACAGTGCTCTTGTTGTGGTGACTGGGAGTGAGCCTCTTTAACGTCCTAAAGCAGGATATCTGTCATTGGCGAACACAGGTCCTGGCAGGAGCTTGACAGCGACAGCAGATGCTTTTCTTCAAGAAGGTAGATACATGCTTGAGTAGAAGTGCACAGGCTCTCTTCCATCCCCAGTGGGCATGACAAACCAGGAGCGGAGCAGAGGGAGCTGTCACTTGTCTCTCCTCTGTCTGGAGCAAAAACTGGAAAGATGGCACCCCCAGACTCGCAATGGGTATTGAGTTGTGAGGCAGTTCTGACCAGGGAAGAAGATCGAACCTGGACTACCTGGAGGGGTTACCTCGCATCAAGCAGCGCAGAGTTTTGCCCAGCTCCTGGTTTAGCCTGTCCACGTGACCGTTGGTTTCTGGGTGGAATTCCAAGGACAGGCTTTCCAAAAGCTTCTGGAAAACTGAGAGCTGTGGTCAGAGACCACATTCTGGAGGACACCGTGGAGATGAACCACATGGTGAAATAGGAATTCAGCAGTTCTCTTAGCCGTGGGCAGCTTTGCTAATGGCACAAAGTAGGCCAGCTTGCGAACCAGTCCACAATGAAAGGCATTACAGAGAACCTCTCTGACAAGGGAAGCTCAGTGACGAAATCCACGGGAATGCCAGCCCGCGGCCAGTTGGAAACCTCGAAGGGCTAGAGCAGACTGCAGAAGTATTGATTACTGGACTTGAAGCAGGCATATACAGAACAGGCTGGGGTCCCAGGTATCTTAGCAGAAGGTGGCCCACCAGAAGCATTTACAGAAGAGTGCTAGGGTGCATGAGATGCAGGGATGGCATGCCAGCTGAGAAGTATGGGCCTAGGATTGGACACAACTCCTCACACTGTCAGGGATGAAGAGATGTTTGGGTGGAGTGTCGGACGGTGAAAGTCATGACTAGAATACCTCTTCAACTTCATACTCAATCTGCAGCTTGGTGACTACCAGAAGACATTGGCCTGGGAGTATGGTCTCCGGATGATTTTCAGGCACAGAAGGGTGAAGAAAAGACAAAGAGCCTGTTTTACTAAGACCTTTAGCACATGCAAAATCGTTTTGCCAGTGCAAAACCAGAAACCTTGCCACTGATTGGTGCAAGGCAAGTACCCTGGCTAATCATGGGCAATGTTATTGGTTTTGCACGGGCAAAAAGATTTTGCATGTGCTAAAGGTCTAAGTAAATCAGGCCCAAAGAGTCATGCTTAGTGTTTTTGGATCCAGGATGACTAAGTTAAATCTGGCAAAGAAGAGGGACCAACTGGCTTGCCTGGGGTTTAACCTTTCGCTGTTGAGAGGTGCTCCAGGTTGCATAAGTCTGTCCAGACTAGGAGGGATCCCTCCAGCCAATGCCTCCACTCCTCAAGCACCAGCTTCAACATCAACAGCTCCCAATCATTGCTGAAATAATTTATAATTTATTCATAATTTGATTTTTCAGCTAGAGACAACTCTTGACTCTCTCTGGATTTTGTTACCGGCTGCTCGCTGGGAGAGGACAGCCCCAGCACCCACATTGGATATGTCGACTCCAACAATAAACTGGTGCTGACGGTTTGGAAGCATGAGGATGGGAGTGGTGGTAAATAGCTCCTTAAGCTGGTGGAGGGGGGGTCCAATTGAAAGTGCTCTTGATGGACATGAGTGCTATCAAAAGAGCTGTCCTTTTGGAGCATTCTGGAATGCTCCAACAGTAGAAATAGGCAAACTAGAAGGATCACTGCAGCTGTTTATGGTCCTTAGGGTCTGTCTAATGCAACACATCCTGTACCTTATGGTGAACCATTATCAGGGTGCCCTGCATCACAGTGAAACCCAAGAAGGAGAGAGTGGTGCAATGGAATTTGAGTTTTGAGTTTTAAGTAATGGCGATTCTCCAACAATCTTTGAATAACCAGGCAGATATAGTGGGTATGTTCCAGGTCTAATCAGGACGTCTTAGTAGACACTGACAAAGTGCGAATCCTATTGTCCCCTCCGTTTCCGGTAGGGGACAAATAACACGACTAAAAATGTTATTTTTGCTCTGTAGCCGATTAAGGCATCAGGATTTTATTGTGTTTATCGTTTGATCAAAAGTATAGTCTACTCGTTTTCATATGTGCAAATATGCATGTTTTACTGTTTTTTTTTAATTTACAACTAGTTATATAATTTAAAAGCAGATTTGAAGCACTGATTACTAAAACCCCACAAGTCAAGTCAAGTCAAGTGTGACTTATGGGGTTTTAGTAATAGGTGCTTCATTTATTGCTGCTGTGTTTCAACTGAAGAGGTATCCTTTCTGCTGACGATGCGATCGTGCAGATCAAAAATGTATAAATCGCTGTGACCCTCGTAGGTGCCTTTATATTTCATTCCTTTATATTTTCTCATTGAAAAGAGGGTAACAAGTTCACAGATCTTCATATTTCAGCAGTGACGGCGCTCCGTCTGCCTGTCTTATTGGATGGTAACCTACACCACTTCAGAGGACAAAGCTCCTTTGTCCAGAATCATATTTGTTCAACACACCGAAGGCGGTTCTGTTTGGACACCCACAGTTATGCTCTCTAAACTCCAGCACAGGTTCCTCCCGGGCTATGAGAACACTTTCACATGAGATGGGTGCCAACATAAACATGAACCAAAAAGAAGCTCATTGTTTAGTGCTAATGCTAAGGAATTGCACGAGTCATGTTTGCTCAAGATGAATCAAAGAAGCTGAATATTATTGTTTGTTAGCAGCAAAATGGAAAATAAGTAATAGAAACAGACTCTAGCAATTAGGAATTTCAGAAGATTAATCTTCTCACAGATATATGTTTTGAATTTTCTATGAGTTAAGTTTTAATCAATGCTGCAAATCCTGTCTGGCTACTTCACCTCATATGTTATCATTAAAATTTGTAGTGCTTTACAAATTAACAGGGGCTGAGCTCTTAACATGAATATTAAAATAAAGTGTGTATCAATATTTTAGTTACAGCCCAGTTAATGTTGTGTCTAGGCAGCCAATGCAAGGATACCGTATATTATATTATATTTATATTGCAGGGCACTGCTCTGTTTACATTCCGAGAAAGACCTGTTGAGATTTGGCAAAGTAGTATAACCGAAAATGGCAATCATTTCAATCAACCACCTGTCATGACCAAGATGGGTTTTACCGGAAAAAAATAGATAAATAAAATGGCAGAGTGACAGTTACTTGTCTCATTGACTATGCAGTAAAAACAGGCTTTTCGTGATCTTAGCCGGATTCAGGGAGATCTCTTTCCACAGTTCGCTTTCACACGTCTGCCTGTGCAGTCCAGAAATATTAGTCTGAACCGGCTCTGTGGAACGTGAGAATGCACCAAGATATTTCAAGTCAGGTATCCTCGGTACCTTTGTTGATTTCTTTTCTCTTTTTTTTGGTCTTTTTATGGATTCTATTTATACTGTCTTTTGCTCTCTGTCTCTCGCTACCTGTCTCTCTTTCTCTGTGTTTTGTGTTTATGTGGGATATCAGCTTCATTGAGGGAGTGTTACTATTCATGAGTAGTTCAATTCCTATGAGGAACCGTGGCAGGAGCAGTGATATTTGGGGTTTTTTTGAGACTAGACAAATATCAAGGACAGGCTGAGTCGATTTCAGTTTGGATCAGTTTTATAAGGGAGTCACTCTGCTGTCATATCTGTGCATCACTGAATGCTAAAATCGGGCACTTCAGCACAGAATAGACAGAGAGCTAGATTTGAAGGATGCTGCAGGATTTCATTTTTGGACAATCAACTATTTTTTTAGACATCAACATCATCAGGCTCAGCAGATTTTAAATTTGTAACTACCAGCCCAGTCGCAGGCTAAAGTCTCGCAGTGTGAGAGATATGGGTGGGAATTGTCATAATGGAGCACATCTGCAGGAGAAGCGCTGTTTTTGACAAGGGAAATACTAGACAATTTAGAGGTTTGTCTTGTGTCTATTATTATGGTTCCAGATATCAGCCGCGATTGAAGGCCCACTCAAGGATATCTGGGAGGTGGGGATGGGGGATTGAGTTCCTAGTCCCGAGAGAGTTGTGACAAATGAAAAGTAGGAAGCCATTTTGTTTCCATCTCATAAAACCAAGCCATAGCACTCAGGAGAAATGATTGGATTTTAATTTTTTTCATTTTTTTCTTGGAAGTGAAACATTCATTTCAGGAGAAAAACAATAAACCAGCCAAAAATGCTATTGATGAGCTTAAGAGGGGAAAATGTTAAGACATGAGTAAAGACAAAACAGAAAAAAAAACTAATTCACTTAGAGACAGCGCTGGATAATGTGATGAAAACAAAATGGCTCCATGGCCAGATTTTCTGGAACCATCATGTTGAAGCTCTCTATCTAGAGTCTCCAGGAATGGCTGCTCGAGCCTATCCCAGCATCCAATCAGCTACAAGCAGGACTGCACCCCCACAGCTCACCACACACCATTACCTCTCAAACTCAGGCCTATGGGCAATTTCAAGTCTCCATGTTGACAGCGCAGTCTTTGGACTCTGGACAATAGAAGAAGAACAGAGCACCCAAAGGAAAGCCGCACAAGTACATTGGGAACATCTCATTGCCACACACACACACACAAAATATATAGCAAAACTTTGTGTCCCTTTGGCATGGACCCTGATTTACATCATTGTTTATAAAATTCAGATGATGCATTTTTCACGAAAATGGAATCAGCAGGTTCCCAGTAATTTCACTTTTTTCACTGCTTCACCAGACAAACAGACCCAACACTGCATCCCCAAAACTAACAGAGTGACTCTGCTGGGCTTAAATGAGGCAAAAGTTTATAATCAGTTCCCTTGTGTAAGGATGTCCTTCTCCCAAGCTAAGCTGTTTATAGTCTGGTCCAAAATTATTGACACTCCTGATAAAATGAAGAAAAAGGCTGCACAAAATAAATATTACAGTATCACACTATAGAAAAGAGCCATGATGGTTTTTGGTCATTTTGGTTGTCCTAGCAAGGAGGCTGAGTCTTGGTCATACTTGGATTTTCCCAGCAGCAGAATGACCACACAGATGTAAGTGAACTGGTGAAGTAAAAACAACACACTTATTCTGCATCGGGCTTCTGGAGTCAAAACCTTGTGGTCTGGGCTGCAGAGGACGTACCCAAGGTGCACAAGGATCGTGTAAATATCTCATAGGAATATAGGAATCAGAAATTCTTCCAAATGTGCACTATATTAAATATTACAGGAAAATACTTTCATCTTTGACATTTGCACATAGCACTAAACTAGGTAGCACAAATAATTGAAGACCACAAAGGAAACATGATCAGAGTCCAAATTTTGTATTTTTTTGTATTTTATATATTGTATATTATTATAATACTTTGTGATAATTATATATTACTATAATATTTTATAAATTTTATTTTTTTGCATATTTTTTCAGTGCTTTGTTTCTAATGCCGTTTGGAATTTTTACTTCATCATTTCTCTACAACGTGAAAATGTTACTCTTATAATTTTTCCATTGTGGTCTTCAATTGAAGACCTGTGTGCAAGAAGTACTTAAATCACGTTTTGCAAAAAATGAGTTGACACCAGTATTAAAAGCCATAATGGCCTGAGCATCATCTGATATAAAAAGATTTCTGCAAGGAAGCACCCAAGTCTTATGTACTGGTGCGTTTCCATTGCCCATCGTCATTACCTGCAACATGTTTTGAAAACTTTCACCCCCAGAATCTTTGTATTATATTGTGACTTAGGTACTTCTTGCTCCCAGGTCTTCAATTGTAAAGCCTGTTTTAGGGGAAATTCATTTGCTATGCCAAAAATCAAAAACTTTGGATGATTTCAGTGAATCATAAGTGTAATCACACTAATTAGGCATGTTGGGAAAAATTACAATTTTTTTTAAATACCAGTATGCAGTATTTTTGCATGTTTATCGCTGGTGCCGATAATGTGGGACCTGGCTGTAAATATTTGAGAATGATTCATCACATCATCATGTTGATCTTTCACTGATGCTTTCGCAGCTATTATCCCCCATCTTTCCACTCTATTCTTTTCTCTTTCCATCGTTTTCCTTTGTTATTTTCTCTCCCTCCTTCTCCCTTTCTCTTTCTATATCACTCTCTCTTTTCTCAGGTTCAGTGGTCCTCAGGGTTGGCCACAGCCTGTTGTCTTGTTGATTCAGTGCCTTTACTCCCAGTGCTGGTTTTCACAGGAAATGGAACTCAGCTCAGGCCCTTTGCAGTCAAACATTAATTTTTTTTCACCTGCCAAACTGCTAGAAAAAGCCGAGGGACTGATTCAAGGCCTTTTCTTGGCCTCTTAAAAACTCTGTCAAACTAAGGGGTACAAAACAACTTACGCTCCTGGATCAAGAGAAAAACACAGGGAGGAGACATCCTGGAACTGATGACATCACAAGCCAGTAATGCAATTAACAACACACGGAAAAATCCAAAATGTTATTCTTCAACAAAGTAAAAACAAGATGTAAAAAATTTTCCGTGTGTTATATTTGAGCCAAGTTTATGAACTGAGGAACAGGGCAGGAATGCCACTATCAGCCCAGGCACATTTTTTTGTGATGTTGGATTTGATGGCAACACCAGACAAGATGTTATTTTGGCTCGCCTGACTCGGGGAATGGTTGTGGCAAAGCCCTGAACTCAGAACACAGGACCGACAGCGGAATAAACAGGCTGTCTTCTTTTTCTTCTTAAAATGAACCATAATCTGTTTCTCGCCGTATTGGATAAGAACCATAAACCAAAGTGCCTGGTGTGTAGGATCCTCAAGAATTCTGAATAAAGTAACGTACTCATGTTAGCATCATCACATATCTTTTTGTGCATAATAAACAGTATATAATGTATTCATATTCTTTAGACTTAATGTGGGCTTTTAGTGTTGTACCAGGCCCTGTCTAAACCCAGAAACTGGATGCGAAAACATTGGCCTCATTCTGTTGAGTCACTGGACAGGAGATATCGCTTCACAGGTCGTAGTCAAACTCTCCTTTCCGCATTCTGACTGTCACCTTCGCGCCTGCTAAATGGCACCTATTGTGCAACAGTAATCCACTGATCCTGAGCCCGAGGATTAGTCACCGTTTGCACGAAACCCAGGAAAGACCGCCTGTGTT
Organism: Gymnothorax reevesii; assembly: GCA_029721435.1. Taxonomy (NCBI): domain Eukaryota; kingdom Metazoa; phylum Chordata; class Actinopteri; order Anguilliformes; family Muraenidae; genus Gymnothorax; species Gymnothorax reevesii. The sequence goes on along the minus strand of CM056590.1, from coordinate 19,821,914 downwards.
TACCTTACAGTACACTGCTTTCATAGGTTTGATCAAATCTACTTAGAGGAATACTGGCCTCTCCTCTGAAGCCCTGAGGCACAGTAGCAGAAATTAGCCGAGCGTGGCTAACATACGTGCACAGCTTTCCTTAGGCCATTTTTGACCCCGTAAAGGTCCCCTATCATTTCACCTGGTGCACAGCCCATTTGTTTTTACAAGCCGTTTCAAAATCTGTTTCTTTGTGACATAGCATGGTGAAGTGACTGCCCACATGCAAGAGGGAATGACCAACTTCAGGCAACCAGTTACTCAGTTGCCTCATTTCTCTGAGTGATCCCTCCCCCTTATGATGTCACGGTGGGCAGATTTGAAATAGCTTGCAATGGCTAATTGGCTATGCAGCTGGTGACATGATTGGGGACCTTTGAACTCTAATTCCTTGCTCAAGTTTGCCTTAAGTAGGCTCAAAGTCATAAAAGCATTTTTTTTACAGTGCTGTGAAAAAGTATTTGCCCCCTTCCTGATTTTTTCTCTTTTTTTTTTTTGCATATTTGTCACGCTTAAATGTTTCAGATCATCAAACAAATTTTAATATTAGACAAAGACAACCCAAGTAAATACAAAATGCAGTTTTTAAATGATGAGTTTATTTATTAAGGGAAAAAGCTATCCAAACCTACCTGGCCCAATATGAAAAAGTAATTGCCCCCTAAATCCTAATAAATAGTTGTGCCACCCTCTGCGACAACAACTGCAATCAAATATTGGCAATAACTGGCAATGAGTCTTCCACATCACTGTGGAGGAATTTTGGCCCACTCTTCTTTGCAGAATTATTTTAATTCAGCAACATTAGAGGGATTTTGAGCATGAACGGCCTATTTAAGGTCATGCCACTGCATGTCAAGCAAATTTAAGTCAAGACTTTGACTAGTCCTTTTTTTTTTTAAGCCATTCGAAGGTCTCCTTCAGGATTTTCCGGTACAGAGCAGAATTTATAGTTCAATTATGACAAGTCGTCCAGATCCTGAAGCAGCAAAGCAACCCCAAACCATAATACTACCACCACCGTGTTTGACGTTTGGTATGCTGTTCTTTTTATGAAATGCTATGTTAGTTTTACGCCTGATGTAATGGGACACACACCTTCCAAAAAGTTCAACTTATGTCTCGTCATTCTACAGAATATTTTCCCAAAAGTCTTGGGGATCATCAAGATGTATTTTGGCAAATGTGAGATGAGCCTTTGTGTTCTTTTTGGTCAGCAGTGATTTTCGCCTTGGAACTCTCCCACGGATGCCATTTTTTGCCCAGTCTCTTTCTTATTGTTGAATCATGAACACTGACTAACTGAGGCAAGTGAGGCTTGCAGTTCTTCAGATGTTGTTCTGTGTTATTTTGTGACCTCCTGGATGAGTCGTCGCGGCGCTCTTGGAGTAATTTTGGCAGGCTGGCCACTCCTGGGAAGGTTCACTAGTGATCCAAGTTTTCTGCATTTGTGGATAATGGCTCTCACCATGATTCGCCATAGTCTCAAAGCCTTCGAAATGGCTTTGCAACCCTTTCCAGACTGATAGATGTCAATTTCTTTGTTTCTCATCTGTTCTTGAATTTCTTTAGCTCATGGCATGAAATGTTGCTTTTTGAGATCTTTTAGCCAACCTCACTTTGTCACACAGGTTCTATTGAAGTGATTTCTTGATTCAACAGGTCTGGCAGTAATCCGGGCTGGGTGTGGCTAGTGAAACTGGACTCAAAAAATGTGGTTAATCACAGTTAATTCATGATTTAACAAGAGGGGGGCAATTACTTTTTCACATAGGGCCAGGTAGGTTTAGATAGCTTTTTCCCCATAATAAATGAAATCATTTAAAATCTGCATTTTGTATTCACTCGGGTTATCTTTTTCTTATATCAAAATTTGTTTGATGATCTGAAACATTTAATTGTGAAAAAATATGCAAAAAAGAAAGAAATCAGGAAGGGGGCAAATACTTTTTCACGGCACTGTATACTGCAGGACATTGTTACATACATTTGCGTCTGCTGTTAGTTGCGCTTCACTGAGGCTACATCACATATACTATACTGAGGGAAATATTCAAACCCAGGACGCCGTGTTTTTTTGACCACAGCATCAGATCAAATGTGAAATATCTAGACCATGTGCATCATTTTAAACATCTTCCTGTAATTCAGTGGAGCATATTTGGGATATTTGGAAACCTTGGCATCTCCAGGACAATTTAAAACAGGCTTGAAGCTTGACTGGAATACAGCAGCTGTATTTGACGGACCATAAATAGGTACAAAGGTTTTATGGGGTTAAGGCTTCTAAGGCCCACTTACACACCAGTGCGTATAATTTTGAATTTTGACGAGAAAATTTGAAAAACTATGAAATCAAAGATAGACAATGACTTTCCCATATTTATGATTTTTATTATTATGTCGCACATTACTCATCTGTCGGACCGCCTTCCACATCATTTAAATGCTTTTGACTTGAATCGTCTTTTCAGTCCTTGCAAATACTGCCTTCAGGGCTCTGATACATCTCAGAGGCTATTATTATCCACCAAAGATCCTTAAGGTCAGGGAGCAGTGGCATTTATAATTCCTAGTTTGTCAGAATCACAGATATTTCAGGATTCATTATGACATCGACGCGGTTCGATTTGCTCACATTTGCCCATGTCTTGTCTTGTTTGCTGCACGCCAACTGACTTCCAGCGAGCACATGCCATTTACGAGCTTAGCCCCACAGGGTAATATTATTTGCTATTCTCAGCACAGTAGAGCCCTGTGATGAAAATTTTTATAAATGGGGAGGTAAGTATCATTTCTATTACTTTTACGCAGTTTACTGATGTGTGGTTATGTTAAACCCTTTACGTATGATGAAATTGGGCATGAGAAGGCGGTTCAGTACACTAAAGGGAAAAAGGTGATGCAGAGCTGACCCAATGCTTGCACGCTGATATGATCGTTTCTCGCCCTCACTGCCTCACTCGACAGTAACCATGACAACTCTGATCTTATTGTTTGCATGGCCTGGACAAGTTCTGATCAGCCCTGATTATATACCAGTGCAACCAGACAGAGTGAGGGGGGCTGGGGGGAAGGGCTCCCAGTTAATTCAGAGCTGGATTTGATGGGAAAAGACTATAAGTGAAGCGGAGTGTTTGTGGGTGGTTGTCCGTCCAATAATCTTATGGTAAAGAGGACAGGACCAGCTGAGGGAGTCGGTTTGGGGCTGGGAGTAGGTGTGCTTAGGAATATCAGCGTGTGGGTGTGGTTAAGGTGGGAATAAAATGGCGGCTCTGGCAGTAGTCTCTCATAACAAGGGGCATTGCATGTAAAAGGTTAGCTCCTATTCGGGTCAGTGGCTCTCCACTGCCCTCTGCTGGCGAATTCAACTGCTTCAGTGTCAGAAACATGGTCAAATCCTTGAAAGATATCTTCACTGACTGTTGCCTGGAGCTGCGTGTGTCAAGGATGTGTATTGACGACAGTCACTGCTGTAGGGTGTGTAAGGGAGGAGTCAAAAAGCACGGTGTAGTTATCTGTAGCTAGAGTTATCCTGTCAGTAAAAGTTGGCCTTTATTGCAAAGACTGAACACTTGCTGGTCATTCCTTCATAGAGTGAATAAAGTTTATGACTGAGTGAGACAGTTATCAGATGTTGCACAATGTTCTTAAACAGATGTCAGAAACAACACATAACAAGCATTCTTTAAAAAATCCTCATACTCAGTCAAAAACTTACGGGCAAAACACTTTGTTTTCAAGAAACTGCCAGAATTCCACCCATAAAGTACATTTGTAATACACTTTACAAAAGGAGTAATGTGATAGCAACACAAAAATGACAATGCAAAGGGTGCGTTATTCGCATATAATTTGATACTGTACATGGAATCAGAGATGCAACAGAGCGGATATCCTGTTTACAAAAACTGAACTGCATTATAATGCCTCTTCAAAATTTTCACTCCCAACAGCAACAATCTCAGGAGCAGAGCTCAGTTATACTTCAGATTATAATCCTTTCCAAACCGATGAGCATCCCCATGCTGGTGTCTCCCGACAATGTCCTGCTCACATGAACTGCTGCCAGAGAGCACAAAGGGCAATGTTTAGTCACCGGGGATGTGGGACAGACGCTGGAAACCCTCCACAAAAGCATCCATTTCCTGGACCTGTGTCCTATTGTCCATCCTGATTAATATTGCACAAATTTCCTGTCACTGTGCTTTCACTGTGAAGAGTGGTGTTATTTCACAGCTAATACTCTAGACCAGCAGCTTAAAAACAAAATGGCTGATCAAGAGAGAAGTTTCTTTGTTAATTTTGGCTGACACATAACCCCACATTTAACACACGATACTTCCAATGGAATTTCTTCCTGCTTTGTCTTACTGAGTTGTACTATCGGGCAGAAAAGATAAGGTTCCGTGATGGTTTTATTTCTGTTGTATTAAACCTTAATTTTTTGGAGCAAAACATCATCTGGGCATTTGTATCGCCTAATTTCATACAGAAACTAAAAAGATGGTGTAGTTTATGTTCAGTCCACAACCATTAAAATAATGGTGGGAGAAGCTGCATAAAATTAGATGGACATTTCGGCCTTTCATGCGCTTTACTATTTTCCAGAATAATCAGTTAAAATTCTCTTTCATTTTATAAAGTTGTGATGAAATAGTAGCCTGTTCCATTAATACAATTAAGTTTATAATGGGTTTAAAAAAATTGTGCTGGAATTGGGGCAGTTGATCCTTTCCTGAATTAAATCACCGATTTTCCTGCATTTTATTTGTAAAAGGAATGATTTGTGATTAGTGAAAATTTGTTGAAAAGAGAGTTTTTTATCTGTCATTATTTGGCAAAACTAAAGAGGAAGAGCTTGCCACTTGTACCCCCGTGAGGTCACTGACCCTGTACTTGCAAATGATCTTGTCTCATTCTCTGCTGAATATTTGGGAAAAAAATGGGCAGGATTCACCTCCGCCGTCACACCAGACTTATTCAAAAGGATGTCAACTGGAAGTCTGTGCAAGTTAAGGTCATCTATCACAAACTGTGAACCTGCAGCAGTCCCCAAAAATGTCACCTTTGGGAGTTATAGTTCACATTTTCGTTTTAAGTGCTGGATGGCAGTGCCTTCTTATCACATCCTATAATCTTGGAAGAGACTCGTGGTGCATCCACTTCATTATCTGAGGACAAATTCTGTTCGCCCGTTGCTGCATCTACTAAGTGCGCATTATACTTTAGACACAAAAATAAGAATTGATTTGAGACGACTCCCATCTAGTGGCCAAAAGTAGAACTGCAGTCTAGCGAAACCGGACAAATGGGAGGAGTAAGCCATTCTCAGCACAATTATGTAGTTATGATTGGCTGATTTTCTGTTTTAATGGCTGTGGGCATGCTGAAATTAAATTGCAGACAAGCTGACAGCTGATTATCAGATATAAGAAAACTTTGAAATAATGTGTCTTTGATAAGATGCTGCAAAATTGAGGATTAAGTGTCATGAAAACAGCACAATAGCATAACATAGTATTTCTTCTCACAAATGTATTGAAGCGGACGGACCATACAGCTTGTTGTCTTTCACCTGAGAAAACGTACTGAGGAAAGATTTTTTGGAATGTGTACACAGTATATTCAGTAAAAGGTTATAATGTGTGCACTTTGCATGATAACATTGCAGGCCCAAGAGACAGAGTAGCCACACAGTAAAAGTCATACATTTTTAATATGGTATTATACAGCAATGTGTCGTAGAACCAGGTCACGCATACCATGCATATGACTTTCTTTTCTTAGCCCACACATTCCTTGTTTGAATTAAGACAATTAAAAATAGTTGTTTTTTTTTCTAGAAATAAGGTGATCCTCCATTGTCCAGTAACATGAAATTGATTTTCCAAATTCATAAAATAGCATGTGTGCTCAAACTCATATCCTGTGTCGGAATTTGAAAGGTCATAGTGTAAAAGTCAATCATGTCTACGGTTTCTCTAAGCACTAGCAGTATGAGTAATGGCACAGAGAAGGATATATGCAGCAAAAATAGAGCACATGCCTCTCGTGAAGCTACAGCGGTGAAATATCAAACTTTCACTGTGTAATCACTGTCGCAATTTGTCCTCTCAATTTGCAAATTCCCAATTATATCCGCGCCAGTGATCAACGCCCCATTTTTTTGTGTACCTCCCTCCTCAGACACTTTGTGGTTTCAGGAAATAGTTGACAGCTCCAGTTCTATTGCTGTCTAGGGGCTAAGGGTGTGGGGCGAGTCTGTCAGCTGACAGCTGCTACTCTGATGCTTAGGTCAACCTCCAGTGATGTCAGCACTGCCCAGTGTAATCCGGGGAAAGGATTACAAACTCACTGGCTTTTTTTTCTCGTCTTTTTTGCGTTATCTCGCAGAATAGTGTTAACGTCCTGACTTATCCCCGGGGAGGCCACCATTGCTGATATTCTTAAATTTCTGCACGGCGAGATGAACCTCCAGCCCAGTTTATTGGGGATGAATGTAATGTAAAGCTGCAGTCCCATACTGCATTCTCATTATGGGTCATATTTTTTTCTGCCTGATCAAAAAAGCGACTGTACGGAAGAATTGACGTTTCCCATTTATCATGTCTTAATCCTACCTCTTCCGAAAAATACAAATTAGCATGGAATTCATCATTTTTTATTTATTCATCTTTTTTTTTTAATCCATGAATTAATCAGCTTGCGGCTCTTACTCAATGAGGACATTGTTTTGATCTGACTGCCTTGTTCAATTTGTCAGGAACATCATTCGAAGCCGTCTACCAGTGCACATCGAGTCAAAGCGAAGATTCAGAAACAGGAACTAAAACCTATGTGCTAATTATTCACAAATACACCAATAAAATACATATTTTAATCAGAGATAATGGCACCAAAATTCTACAGGAGTCACACAGTGACCATGTCCTGGTTAGAATTTATTGCAAAATATATACATTCTGAGTGAGGGGTGTGTCTTGCTATTATTTTGAGGAGGTAATCGCAGTGACAGCCACTGCCATGACGGAAAGCATAAATCTAGCCCTTCCACTTCAAGAATCGAGGCGCCTTCCTCCAAATCGGAGTGGCATAACCATACAACTCCCCCATTCGATCAAATTGGAGAGGATTATCCTCCAAATATTGCTCCTGGTAGTGATATGACAGCTGAAAGATAATAAATAAATAAACCCCATATCAATATCTCAGCATTATTCATGTGTTGCCCGTTTCTTTTTTCACATTTTACTTGAGCAGCTCTTATCCAAAACAGAACCATGCGGATTCTTTTAAAAACGTGTGAAGATCCGTTGTACTTCACAAGAGGAATCAAACGCAGTGTTTCAAAAGCAATAACGTCATCTCACCACAGTCTCCCACCCTCTTCTGAGGAGTGGACTCAATTATTGATGAGTTCATCCTCTCTGTTTCTCTCATCTGTCAGCCTCCCAGCTGCAGTAGATCCTTCCAGCTCCACACTGTCCTCACGCAGACGCCACAGACACTGCACACACAACCCCCCCAAAGTCTCACCGTCCTCAGAGTTTCACAACCGTCTTCGTGCTCTTGACTGCATTATTTCGATATTATGCCCCACAGAAATGTAATAGGCTTCAACAGTTGCTAAAATTGGAGAAGCTTATTTCATTTGATTGTTTTTAATGTCTGTTATTGGTTGTCATGAAGCTGGAATGTACGTGTGCTGTAGTTCTTTTGTTTTGTTCTTTATTTATTGTTGAACTTAATGTTTTAATATGGTTCAAGACTGGGCTCCGTTGCAGAAGAGAGCTTGCTCTCAATCGGACTCCAAGTATAAATAAACAAAAATAAAATAAATACTGTTTCAGGTTTATATGAACAGCTTAACCCAGAAATGCCCCTTGTGACAAATTTGTCACACGATTTTGGGGGTTGTCAAAACCACTGACCCCACATAAATTTTGCAACCGAATGCCCATAGTGACATATTTAGACCATCAGTGCTGCCATCTGATGCATAAAAGTGGAACTGACACTACAGTGGCTGCACCAGCTAACCTTTCCAATATGGCCGCCCCCATGGTGGAATCCACACGATAAATCAGTACCCATTCATCAGTGGATAAAGTAGACAAACAGGTAAGCTAATGAAAGATAAGCTATGCCTAATACTTCAGCCATATGTCGACTGTTTTATCATTCAAGTCATTTTAGCAATAAGGTCCCCAAAATGCCCATTGTGACATATATACTGTATTACAAAACTAAAAGGAGGTCGGTGTCTTGGGGACATGGGGACATTTTTTTTTAAATCTGAAAATAAACATTATAGAAGAATACCTTCTTCTTCCATAATTTTTGGCAGTTGGCAAACCATTTTGCATAATTAACATCCTTCAGCTAAAGCAGTAAAACAGCGTTTTGAAACCTCAAATATCCATATCAAGCACAATTCCTGAGTAAATAAATATATAAATACAATGCAAAAACAATGACGGATTTGCAAGGATTGAAGTAGATTGACTTGCAGTCGAGCTGATTTACTTCGATCAAAGTTGCGAGCATCCGCAGTAATCGTGACATGGCTCCTTGAAGTGATTCAAATGATTTTTTTTTTTTTTAAGTTGATGATAAGAGATTTTGATGGTAAAATTTAGAATGTATTCAGAATGAGGCGCATCACAAGCTGAAGGATGAGCGCCGCTGTCTCCTTAGCTGTGTTAAAACCAGCATTCCTGTTTGCTGATGTGCTCTGCCTACAACTTGATGGTGGCCAGTTGACATGCATCAGGAACCACAGACTTGAAGACCTCTTCTGGAATGAGAGATGAGACAGAGCATCAGGTTTAACATTCTTAGCTCCTGGGAAATAGGTGGGGGTGAAATTAATCCAGACATTAGCCCTCCCTGGCCAGTGCCTCCAACCTTAAAATGCCAGGTTAATGACCAGGAGCTCTCCAATGACCAATGCTGAGGCTCCTCGTTGCAGGGGATAGCCAACAAAAGAAGAAAGGACATTAGCTTGCCTAGCGGATGGTCACAGCGCCAGTGTTGGAAGTGTAAACTCCAACAATGAATTAGCACCAGGGGTCGGAGGGGCCAGGAGAGGAGCACTAGTGAATTTGTGTTCTTGCTAGTGAAGCACTTCTGCTTTGCTGAGACAATCCATCCCACCCACATCAAGATGCTTATCAGACACAGTGATTAGTGCACAGGTATACCTTAGACTGTCCACTTTTGCAAAGCAAAAGTGCTCACTATCACACATTTATTCAGATTTGTGAACAATGTTTGAGAGAAATGGTAATATTGTGTATCTGGAATGAATTTTAGATCTTTGAGTCCATCTCATGACAAATGGGAGCAAAAACAAAAGTGTTGCGTTTATATTTTTGTTGAGTGTATATACATTACAAAAAATGTTTTTTCAAGGTCGGCCGTGCTGCGCCCTCTCTTTGACTAACTTGTGCGCTGCCTCCGCAAAGTTTTATGGCAGGCCCCGCGCATACAGGCCACGGACCACCCCATCAAGATCATTTCAAGAAATGAGTTGGCCCTCTGCTGCCAAGCCAAGTAATGTGACGGTTGCCACCTCAGGGCCAGCATCTTCTTGGCCGCAGTGAGAACGGCCCACAGAATGTGTCTATGCTGCAGGGACAGATTTAAAGAAGAGTCGGCATTGAGCAGAATTAAGGCCGGGGAGTCTTATCCTGATTTTAAGAATGTCACTTAAAGTGAGAGACATTCCTTTCCAGAATAAACCACGCCGGGGCACTCCCAATAAACATGCATGAATGTCCCCTGGGCATCAAGTGGGCAACGGTCGCAATTCCGAGATGTTGTGATATTCATAGAATAACGCGTTCTGGGGCTGAGGTACATCCTATGAACATATTTGTAGTGTATTAATTGATGGCTGGGGTTTTTGGATTTAGATTTTTCCACACTGTGTCCCAGCAAATCTCTCAGTCTTTTACGTCATATAAATCTATTCCACATAACCTCTATTGGTAAAGGTTTACAGCGACCAGAAATGAATTTGTAAAGTCTAGTAACCATCCCTCATGTAGGTCCTTCTGAGGCGAGTATCCTACATATGGGGTACGAGGGGAGAGCTGCTCCCCCAGAGCACCGTCTGCCCGCATAGCTGATCTCAACTGCAGATAGAGGAAAAAAGATGAACCCATAAGATCAAATTCAGCTTGTAGATCGTTAAAAGCTCATAAACCATGTAGACTATAAAGATCTTTTAGTACATTCACTGCCCTATTCTTCCAATGTGGACATGAGAAGGGCTTATTACCAGTAAGAAGCGAGAAATTGTTGAAAATCGGTGTGTGATTATGCCATTTATAATCTGTGCCAGAATACTTCATATAGTACGAGAAGATGTGAGTAAAAATGAGATAACAGGACCAAAGTGTAGTTTGGCTCTTTTCAATGGTATGTTGCCATACACCAGGTCTTGCAACCTGTGAGGTAGTGCAAGATTCTCCTCTATTGGTCTCCAAGAGACGGAGGAACAAGGGTTGAACCATGTAGATAGAGGGCGTAGCACATAAGACCAGAAGTAGATTCTGAAATCAGGAAGATCTAGCCCCTCTTGTGTCGTCTCGCTGAAGAGTTGTGAGTTTTAGATGCAGTCTTTTTCCTTTCCATATGAATTTAAAAACTAATGACTGAAGTTTGTTCCAAAAGCCCAATGGGGGAGCAAGAGGGATCATAATAGAAAAATTAATACGGGGGAGTATGTCCATTTTAACTATTGCTATTTGGGCTTGAAAAGAATTTGGGAGATTCGACCAGTGCTCAAAGTCCTTTTCTATCTATATATATCTTGAAAATTTTTTATTGCAATGGAGGGAAAAATTTTAACTCTGAGATATCTAAAGCTTTTAACTACTGATATATGGGAGGGCAGGGGAACCGGAGGCGCAGCTGAGTTTAAATGCATCAACACTGATTTTGTCCAATTAATTTGTATCCAGAGAGTAAGCTAAATGAATCAAAAAAGGAAAGCAAATGTGGTATCGAGGTACCAGCACTGCCTACATAAAGAAGAATGCCATCAGCATACCAAGATATACAATGCTCTGCGTTACAAAAAGTGATGGGATGTACTCATGGGTGTCGTCTTATTAACCTGAGACACGGCAGCGGGTTACAGTAGTCCGTCATTCCGTGGGTCTGTCTGTCATTCCGGTCTATTTGAGCTCTGCTCGTGACTCAAACATTGCAATTTGTACATAGTTACACTTCTAATCTTCATAGAAACATTTAAAATATGGCTGATTTTTCGAACAAGCCTTCGTTCGGTAGAAAAAGCAGGCAAAAGCTAAGAAGCTTAAGTTTCGCTACACGTAACGGACGATATACCGGTACGCGATAATGTGGCCGTGGGGGGGGTCAAGAGTGGGTTAAAAGCTCACACCTTAGCGCCGAGGGTTTAGCACTTCAGTGCTCTAGTTTTCTGCGCCAGTGGCTCGAGAGAAAGGGCAAAAAGTTGGGGTGCGAGGGGGTAGCCCTGACAAGTGCCCCCAGATACTGGGAACTGGGCGGAACAGATGTGGCCTGTGCAGACCATCGCTGAGGTATTTGCATATAAAACCTTAATCATATTAATAAAATGCATACCTGGCCAAAATTTGTCCAGCATGGTCCAGAGATATTCCTATTCCAACTGGTCGAACGCTTTTTCAGCATCCAGCAATAGAACAGAGCAAGGGGGATCAATACTACTAAATGCATGAATGATGTGTAACAAGCAACGTTATCAGATACTAAGCGAGTTTTGATAAAACCGGTATTCTCCAGTTTAGTTATCTTGCTGAGTCTACTCTTATTAAGGTGGGATGAGAATGAGATTGAGGAGTTCCTAATAGAGCCCTTTATAGCATCCCATAAAAATCAAGGATCATCTACTGAGCCTTCATTAACATCTATAAAGGTGTCTAACTTTTCTTTCAGAAAAGTATGAAAATCTCAATTTTTCAAGAGTTGAAACATTAAACTGCCATCGTGGAGCTCTAGGGGGCGTAACTAGGAGTGTAAAGCACGCTGTGTCACATTGTGTCAACCAAAGCAAGTTAGATATGAGCTCCCAGGCTACATTTCATGTCATGGTTAACATGAAACTAAAACCAGTCCAAAGTAAAGGTTTTTTTTTATTTCACGTTACTTTTTGGAAAAAAATTACTCTGGAGAAACGAGACATGTTTAGTCCCCTCCAGAAAGAAAATTCAGCCTTTTAATTCAGGAAAGGCCCAACTCACCTGTCCTGATTAGGTTACCCAGCTGAAACCAAAATATCATTTGTCACCATATTTTGTCATTTATAACCTCTGGTGGGGTACTACATGTTCCAAATGTATGATATTTTAATCATGGCCACACACACAAAAACTATGAAAAATATTCTCCTTTAAAAACTTTTGGCAAATGTGAGGTGAGCCCTTATGTTAATCATGGATGGCAATGGTTTACAACTGGAAATTCTCATGTTGACACAATTTTCACCTTGTCTCTCTGAAGGTGGAATCAGGAAAGTTGGCCTTATCTAAGGCAAGCAAGGTGTACAGTTCCTGAGATGTTTGCCTGGGCTCTTTTGTGACTTTTCAGATGAATCATAGATGGTTTCTTGGAGGAATTTTAGAAGGCTGGCCATTCCTGGGAATATTCACCACTGCTCCAGTTTTCAAAGAGAGAATGGCTGAAACTTTGGTTCTCCTGAGTCCCAGAGCTTTAGAAATGGTTTAGCAACCTACAGTCAATATGCCTATCTCAAACAATTGAACTTTTTTGTAGGTTTTTGTAGGTGAGCTGGACAGTATGACTGGGGAGTATCGTAAGGCTCCCGTGTATTCAAATCCCTAAATTCATCAGCAGGGGGTGCAAAAGAGCTCCACGCAAACTAAATCACCAACTCAAGTTGCTCGGGATTCACTGTAACCAATGGTGCTTGGTACAGGAGAAGCTATTTGTGTCAAGAGGGCATTCTCATTCTCGGTTTGCCATTCTGTATGTGAGGGAGGCAAGAGTTAGCCTGAGTGTTATTCAGGTCAGGTGACTCGATGACACAACAATAAGGCAGAACTGCCGGCCTCCCAGTGCCATCCCTCACTCCTCCTGTAGTAGCATGGCTGACTTGTAGGCACACTTAAAATAGTCCCATCGTGGACAAATGGCCAGAGCTAATTCAATACAGCTCTGGGCTGGAAAAAGAATAGACCAACAGGTGAAAAACTGAATGAGGGCCATTTGCACACAGGTCTTTAGCTCTACTGTGTGCAGCTCTAAAACATCTTTCAAAAATACCATAGTAGTCAATATTTCCCTTTATTTTTGGACATAGAATCAAACAAGGGTGGCTGTTTTCGTGTTTTGTGAATTCTGATTCGATACCCCCTGCAAGTTGTGCATGTGTCTGGCAGACTTACCGCTTCCTGAGAAAGAAAAAAAAAGGGAAGTCCTTTTTGTGCTTCTGTTGTTTTTAACCATGTACTGAAAGTGAAAGAAATTAAAATAGCAATTTGCATGATGTTTGCATGCTTGTTTAACTGCTGGGTCAGCATCACCAATTGGAGTGGATTTGATTCAAACAAAACACAGCATTTTAGTACAGCTCCATAGTTGAAAAGCTAGTTAGACAATAAGCCAAGGAGCAGGTTTTCAGTGGGTTTAGATGTTTTTTTTTTCTTCCTCTCTGAAGTGAATTAGACAGAAAGTGATTTTGTCACGTCTCAAGCTTTAGGCAGCATTGGGACATACTGTAGGTCAGGTTCAGTTGGTGCAACTGGCCTCTCCTATTAGAACCCCACAGCGAAAGGATTGAGATTCATCAAAAGTAGACCACTGTGCTTTTAATAAATCACACCCTTAGGATGTGGGAACCTTCTCCTTATTTAACTTTTTTTTCACTGTGTAATTGTGTTAAATTGTGTCTTGTGTTTTCTCTTTTTTTTCTTTTTGTTTGCGGTGTAATTGTTTTATTTGTTCAGAATTGCTCAAGGAAGGCAATGCGTTACATAAAATTACCGATTTTAATGAATCCTCCATCTGCAACACAATCACGAGATATAACTCGGTTTATTAAAGTGCTCACAGGCAAACAACGCTGGGCATCATAAAAAGAGCTGGGCCAAACACGCAAGGTCTCAGGCGCAATCGCTCGGATAAACTACAAACACACCCAAACAGGAATGTCTAATGCAAGTCATACAGGGCCAGCATCGGCCGGGGCTTTATGGGGAGCAGCGATTAGACTGTTATCGGGCAGGTGGAGATCGAATACTGGGATTTGTGATTAGAGGCCCTGCGATGATGAACGACGGCAGGCTTGTGCGGAGGCGGTTGGTGGGCACGACGCCAATCGAAAATCTGATCAGAAAATCAGCAAATTTTTTTCAAAACATGTCCTTTGGTAGTTAGAAGCTGTCTTTGCATAAATGAGAGAAGAATAAAAAAAAACCGTGCCGGAAACGTGCATGGTTTTTGCAGATTAAAGATCTTTCACTTTGATTTGCTGCAGTTCTTGAGACGAATTACCCGAATAAACACCTCCCAGGAAATCTTGCGAGTTTGCTGCTTTAGGAAAGTCGTGCAGGTACTACGATTCATCAGCAGGACCAGGATTAAAATGTTTCTGCTGCACGAATGGAATATTGCACAGAGCTAAATAATCAGCAGCATAAAGCTACTTTCACACCGGACGCGAAACAAATTTCTCGCACGGTAGATGACATTCAAAGTCTTTGCATTGACTTTGAACGTAATATGTCGTGCGAAAAATTCGTTTCGCGTCCAGTGTGAAAGCGGCGCAAGAAAGACTGACAAACCCAGTCGCTCAGAGGAGACTGCATTTGAGCACGCCTGAACACAGCAGAGAGCACTTCTCCCCTGAGTCTGATAATGGGTGTCAGGTTGCCAAGGCAAAGTGGCTGGAGGAGTGCTGTGCTAAAGCACTCTGCTAAAGCGAGTATTCCTCACGATATGAAGCTGCTCTGCTCCGCATCCATTTTTTTCTGCTAACGCTTACATACTTTTGAGCCAAGAAATTAAGTTACGAGTGCAAATGAATAAAGGAATAAATACAGTCCTCCCTGATTGTGCTGTGTAAATAGGTTGTGGGCTTTGGCTCAGTCAGGGCAGGATCATCTTTCTGGGTGGCGTCACTCAAACCTCTTACTATAAATTTTTGTTTTTCTCCCTGGAGTCTCTTCCAGTCAGCTCAAGTACTAGTGAATAGATTATTAGTAAGCAAATTATTGGGTTAAAAAAAGAAAACATATTTTTAAGATTTTTATTATCACCTGAAGAAAATCTTATAAGATAAATCAGATTAAAATGTATCCCCATTCATATTTTACTTTTTCAATTTCACTGTGATGGTTTTAAAAACAAAAAAAACTTAAATGGTCCTGTTCTGCTAGGGGAATCAATATGAGGTGAAAGGTGGGCCAAATTCCCTTAGTCATCCATCACTGTGATTAAAACAAAAGATATAAGCAGGGATTTGTGACACACAGTTGTTCAATATGTTCTCATCATTAACATCTTTCGAATTCGCTGACAAGTTTGATGCAGATCTGAATGAGCTCCTTTGAGAAGCTAATTCAAGCATGACTTCTGTGAATCCAAAAAAAAGCACCAGGGCCACGTTCAAATTGCCTTTTTTGCTTCAAAAAGTTTCTAACTCCTAGAAAATAACCCAGACATCGCAGCCATGATAAGTGTGTTCAAATTCTCTAAATGTCAGGGAGAGATGATTTAGTGTCTCCTAGCTTATATCCTGTAACACAGGCTACACTGAACCATCCTTTTGGAAAAGAAAGGGCATAACGCCATCCCACAATTCCGAGTGGCAGCAATTTTTTAGCGTTGAGGATATAGGCGGCCAATCATAGAAACTACCATAACGAGTGAGAGATGCATGATCAAGTCGCCTAGTGCAAGCGCATTCAGATTCTCTAAGCACTGCGGTCGGCTTCCTAAGCTGTTATGAATCACCCTTTACACCATTCCTTCAGCACACAACGCTTTCACTGAGGTGAAAGTGGTTAGGAATTACACGATAGGATGTTTTTTGTTTTTTTTTGTTTTTTTTTTGACTATTCAAATGCAGCCCAGAATTTCACATAAATTCAAAATGGCTAACTTCCTGTTCGTTTTAGGTCATAGCATTAAGATTATTTAAAGCCTTGTGATGTTACAAGCACCTACAAAATTTCTATCATAGTTGAAACATACTACAAAGGGTCTTCCATTGAAATGTTAGGGGGGTTGACATTTTGTCACACCCATCTGCAAGATCTACAGAATATGCAATGTGTAATTTGTCAAGCACCCTTAGCCCCTAAAAATGTGATTCTTTTGGCAGAATAATATTAATGATAGTAATAATTCACTACATAACATTACATTACTGGTATTGCCGACACTCTTACCCTGAAAAACTTATAACACACAGCGTACTTCAGAAAGACCCAAGGTTCTAGAAATTTTATAAAGTGGTAGCAGTCCAAGTTCCAGGGGTGGCTGCAAAACGTTGATCGTGCAGTAATCTTACCACAAGAAATAAAGCCACAAAGAGCATAAAGAACATAATAACTACCAAAATTTAGAGGGTGGGAGAGAGGTACAGCCTGACAAGGATCTGCCATTCTGATCTAAGTGTGGATGTTAACCCTCTATTAACCACCGTAGCATATCTGCTACATAAAGTGAAAGGGTTAACAGCCTGGACACCCTGCTGGTTACTTGGTTAACAGAGGGTTTATCCACCATCTTGTGTTGGGTTTGATGAACTTTGGGGATGACCCCTAAGGAACCCGGTGTGCTACCAACAATGAACATTTGCTGACAGCCATGACAGGGAACCAACTAACAGGGAACTAACGGAGGTCAGCGAGAAGGAGAGTGATGTGAATGTGTCTGGGTAAGTCAGCTGAGCAGCAACATTCTGGACAAGTTAATTGCAGATGCTGGGAGATCAGCCAAAAGATAACTGCATAAGTCCAGGTGAGACATTACCAAGGCCTGGGCCAGAGGATGGGTTGAGTAGGAGTGAGAAAGGGGCAGATCCTCCGGATTTTCTACAGAAATGACTTGCTTTCTGGGGAGACCGTTGTAATGTCCTCAGAGAAGTGCAATCTGCTATCCATCACCAATCTGAGATTCCTCACACAGGGTGATGACAAAACAGAGGTCTCCCCATTGGAGAATGAGAAGTCTTGGATGAGAGGGGTAGGAGCAGGGAAGAGGATCACCTTCATCTTACCGGGATTGAGCTTCATATGGTGGTTAACCATCCAATTCTAGATGTCCTTCAGGCAAGTGGAGATGAGGGCAAAGGCATGCGTGTTAAATGGTGAAACAGAAAAAAAGAGTAGAGCGTCTTTGCATAACAGTAAGACTGCTCCGCCACTCTGGGATTGTGCCTGAATGATAACAATAATAATGACAACAATAAGAAGAAGAGGAAGACTGTAACAGCATATGCACAAGTGCTGCTGCAATATTCTCATTGTCCTCAGTCATCATCATCTTTCAACAACTTGCACAACCAAAGGCATCTGCATGTTTCATGAACATTATGAAATTAAATCATGTTTTGAAGGCAAAAAAGGTCAATATTTTCAGATCTGTCGGGTGTTCTTATAATTTTGGCCACCTATATATATATATATTAAAGACATACATGTATTTTTTCTTTCATGTATTTGTCGGTTTAAGCACTCTGAGTTAATGCTGAGCGAGAGTTTGTCTGGTCCTCAGACCATTATAGAAAACTGCATCTTCATCTGTTCAAAAAACAGCTATTGTTCATTTCTCTGTCAGGCATGCTGTCATGAATCCATATATGCTCACTAAAAAGTACAATCGTATTGAGTCCTGATGTTTAAGTAGCAAAATCAAGGAGACTTTTGATTTTCTTAATTGTAATCCGAATTGGTTTATTTTACAACTGCAGAAGCTTCCTTAAACATTTTATCTATCCTAACCAGAGTATTTTCATACAGAAATGATAATACCTGTTAATTTGACTACGTGATGATTAATACTTTCTTTTTACATGTTTTTTTTTTTTTTTTTCCAGAATGGCTTTTAATTTTGTTCATCAGAATTTTAACACAGAGGTTGCAACCCAGCTCACCTTGAAAAACAAACAATAAAGACCTGTTCATATACTATTGCCTATGTATGAGAGCATCCAAGTGTGGTCATCACATTAAATTATGTTAAATTGATGAATAAGATAAGCATTTAGTTTAGTTCCACACGTTCCTGACCTCAAGGGCAATTTCTAAAAGCTATCGTTCGAAAAAAAAGACGCGCCACTGATATTGTTTTTATACAGAGATCAGTCGCATGCTTTCTATTGAGGTGATTTGATCTTCAACTTGAGATGAAGCTGTGAGGGCTATTGCAGAATTACGACATAACTGAATATCTGGACGATAGCCAATTCATGCGCCTTCTTGGAATTGCTTCAAAATATCGATTAACTACGGTAAGTGTCAAAGAATGCCGTCCGTGTGGGGAGAATTTACTCTCTCGGGTTCACTCATTTTCCGCATACTTTCCAGAGAGTTCTCAAATTCTGCTGTGAAGGCTACTGCTGCAAGCCCCCGTGACATAGGCCAACTTGCAGATAACGGGAATCATCGTTCACTAGGCATGCCATTGACGTAATCGCAGCAGTCTTGAATTAATAATTTGACCAATTATCTCGGGATTACAATTATTTTTCACAATTGTGGTCAAGACACATCAGTGGATAAATCTGAAGATCAATTCCGGATAGACAACAGCGAGGGTTCCTAATGAATGCGAAAAGCTGTATTCTGCGACTTGCCATCGGCAGTAGTTTCCGCTGACGTCACGGGGCGAGTTCGACCCCTCCCAGTTGCTTTCCTTCGTTTGCAGGTGAGATTGACGTCACGGTGCTCTGGTGTTTCGAGTTGAGTTTTTAGACTACTGTGCGAAGGGGACTTGCTTTGCAGACGTATTCCAGTGGGACTGTCCGAGGAGATTGCACAGTACGGATCACTGACAAAAACTTAATATACAGATTTTGGTAATGTACAGCAAGGCAACTATGGAGCAAAGTGCAACGTCCAGATGATGCGTGGAAAGGGAAACCTTTGGGCAGATCCAATTAGGTTACCTGCCACCCAGCCGAGGTTGGTGAAATACTAAACTGAAAACTAGAAGGTAAGGAAGCGAAGCCTCTGTAAATAGTTCTGTTCAAAAGAGAATGATCCCTGCGTATCAGAATTTTGAAAACCCTTCTCAGATTGTGCTGTCTAATTTCTGGCAGGAGAGCGACAGCGGCTGCGCGCTCTTCGGCGTATTTGTGGATACGTCGCATTCATTTTTTTTCTTTGATTACTCGAATAACATCTAAAGCCGCTTTCACACTGGACGCGAAACGATTTTTTTTCGCAGCTTCACACGGACACTGCTCATTACGCGCGGACATTCAATTCGTTGCGTTATGAAACCATTCAACTTTGCTAGCTGTGTGCGGCTGGCTGCGACAAATGCATTCGTCGCTGCAGGGATGTCATTTGTTGGCGTAGTTCGAACTACTTGTAATTAAGACGCGTTTGTGAGCGGTTTTCTTGAACATTTGACGAATAAATGCTTGGATTCTAATGCTTAAAAGCTCAATGAACTCGACGCGCAAAAAGGACACTTCCGCAAACGTGCGCAAGTATTGTTTCTGTATAACTTGCAGTCTGAAGGTTGATATATTCCAAGTTGTCTGTGTAAACCTTGGACTGACGGCAAATGCCGTAAGTAGAATAGAAGCTAATATTGTGTCCATTACCGTCTCGGCTGATCAGTGTGGCAAAGATAAGCGGTAACACTCGGTTATCCATTGTTGCCATGCTGTGCTTAAAAACAAGCAATTTGTGTCCGTTTATTTCTGCTACTTTGTCGCTTGCAGTACATTATTTGTTGAGTTGTTTAAAGTGTTTATTTTATGACTTATTTCTCTCGCCCAACATAAGTATGCTGTTGTTTATTGGTGTTAAAAAAAATGGATATGTAGGAGGCCAATATTAACCCAATCAACCCGGTTGTTCGACAGCTCATTCATTTGGCCTCTTCAACACTTCTTCGATTGTTATTACCGCTGCTTAGAATCTAAAGCATATTCTTATATTTTTTGTATCCCGCCAATTCATACTGGTAGGCTTGTAGCACGGAGTAATCGTAATGACTAATGACAAGACTAATTTATATTTTAGTTGACTAGGTTTGTAAGTGCCGTGTTTCCTCTCGGCCGGGAAAAGAATGGTAAGAATGAACTTGTGTCATTATACTTGGGCTCGCCTGCCATTATCTGATAGAATGAAAGCATACAAATTTTCAATCTTGCTCAGTGTTCAGCCCTTTCTGTTTGTTGAGTCAACAACATGTTGGCACCACAGTATTTTTGGCTGATGGACAAGAGTTAAGTGAAAAGAACTGTTTGTAGTGACCATTCCGGGCCAATCTTAGTTGAACTGTCCCCGTTGTCAAGGTAATAAATGGGTGCAATGATACAATCCGTCATTAAAACGAGTCCCAGATTTCCAGATGTCATTTTAATGGGTCTGTTTTGGTCAGGTCTTCTGCTGTGCTGCTGCCTAATGCCGAACATTTAGAGGCTTGGTGCAGTTGGTATGGCTGTCTAATAGTGATTAAGGAATCACAGAAGATCAAAGGTTTCATGCCCATTAAGACTGGTTTTGTTGTCTGTTGCAACTTGAAGTGTGCTTGAAAATATGTTCACATTCATGTGGTGAAATGTAAGTCAAAGAAGTACTTCAAGTGAGGAGTTGAACCTGCGACCGTAAAGCTAAGTGCAGAAGATTGAGGTGCTGTCTATGAATACGAGCGAGCTGGCCTTTTGATGCAAGCGTCGAGCATGACATTTGCACAAAAAGCAGAAGTGCAACCGCTCATCTCTACTGTCCGACTCTGAAGATCGAGATCATGTTCTGCAGATGGTTCCAACTTGTTGCTCATTTCTTTTTCTTTTTTCTCCTTTATAGTGATGGCTAGCAATGATCGAGTGGCGATTCTGACGGAAGACGAGGAGGAGCTGAAGAGGCAGTATGCCCTCGCTGAATCGTTTGGCACCTTGTCCCTAGAACAGACCGGGGACTCGCCCGCAACTCCTTCCTCTGCGGCAGAATCCTCAGTCGAGTCGCCCGATCCTCCGTCAACTCAAAGCATGACGTGCTGCGAGAGGTGTTGCCTGAGGATCAACAGAGATCTCCTCATCTCCAAAATCTTCTACTTGTTTTTCTACGCCGCCTACGGCTCCCTGCACCCGCTACTGGCCGTGTACTATAAGCAGCTGGGGATGACGCCCAGCCAGAGTGGCTTATTGGTCGGCATCCGCTACTTCATCGAGTTCTGTAGCGCCCCTTTCTGGGGAGTGGTGGCGGACCGCTTCAAGAGAGGGAAGGCCGTGCTGCTGTTTTCCGTGCTCTGTTGGATCGTGTTCAACTGCGGCATCGGCTTCGTCAAGGAGGCCAGCATGACCTGCACGGAGAAAAACCCCACGGCTCCTCCCACGAATACCTCCGTGTCCCTCCCGTCGACCAATGACACCAAAGCCGCCCTGCTCCCACCAGCCAATAATAACAGACGTCGCAGAGACTTGAGAGTGGGTCCCTTTGACCTGCCCCAGAATTTTGACGATCTGAGTTCCCTGTATAGCCACCTGCACAGGTATGTCCGAGAGGCTGACGTAAACGCCACGGTTTTGCCCTCAGCTCTCGACAATGCTACGGAATCTGTGACTGAAGGCGGGGTGAGTACCGTCACCTCCTTGGCTACCACATCTACGTCCTCTGGCCCCCCTAACACAACAAAAACGGCCCTCCCTGTAAATCCATCTCTGTCTAACACCACTGTGACGGTTTCCGCCAGTACTCCGCTAAATGTTACTACCCATGTACCCACCACCTCTGCCCCTACCACTACGACCACCACAACCGCCACCCCCAAAGAGTACATCATTACCTACAACAAGGACCAGGTAGAGACCATTTTCCTCCTCATCCTGCTGGTCATCATCATCGGAGAGTTCTTCAGCGCTCCCGCCGTCACCATCGTGGACACCGTCACCCTGCAGTACCTGGGGCGACACCGCGACCGATATGGGCTGCAGCGGATGTGGGGTTCTCTGGGGTGGGGCGTGGCTATGCTCACGGTGGGCATCTGGATTGACCACACCCACATCAAACTGTTCATCGAGGGCGCTGGCTGCAGTCTGCCCGACTACAAGAACTACCGCATCGCCTTCATCCTGTTCGGCGTCCTGATGGGGTCGGCTCTGATAGTGGCCACGCAGTTTAACTTTGACGCCGGTGAGCGCAGGGCGTACGCGGAAGAGTCTGATAGCAGGGGAAACGACGAGGCCGTCGCAAGCGAACCACAGGCGTCCACGACGTCCGCGGCGGGCGCCGAAGAGGCCGCCGCTGGCGGAGATGCTGCGCCGTCATTCCATTACCGGGACCTGATCCGGCTGCTGTGCAGCATCCGCTACGGAACGGTCCTCTTTGTGGCCTGGTTCATGGGCTTTGGCTACGGTTTCGTCTTCACCTTTCTCTACTGGCACCTGGAAGACCTGAAGGGCACCACCACGCTGTTCGGCGTCTGCTCCGTGCTCAGCCACATCTCCGAGCTGGCCGCCTACTTCACCAGCCACAAGCTCATCGAGCTGGTTGGCCACATAAGGTACGTGTCATCTGGGCGTGCTGTGCTAGGCCAGGGAGGCGTGATATCCTCCGACTCCATGTCTATGTCTCAAGAGTGCGGTATCCGTTGACAACTATTTTGTGACCCCGCCTATATATATTGTGTATATACACTGCCCGGCTGAAAAACAAGTCACTGTTTGGAAATTAATGAACAAATTCTAGAATTGGATCATTATTGCGGTTAGTAATATGTTTCAGCTGGCAATAATCATTTTTCCCCTGACTGATGAAGCGCATCGCTACTCATTTCTCAAAAAATCATGTCGGAAGACACATCCCTTGCTGGTGGAAAAGATGTTACAGTATTTCAGAACAGGCAACTTATTGGCCTGTATTTAGCAAAGAAAATCATGAATGCAAAAACAAGTATGAGGAATCATTTCCACAAACATATTTGCCACCACAAAGTCCTGATCTTAGACACAGTAAAAGTTATTGGGATCATGTGCTCAAGAAAGATCACTGAGTGGTTCAACCATTATGTCGAGAAGACAAGATCTCAGCCAAAAATTATGGCATGTATGATCAAAAATAAATGTTCTGGCATTGCAGACAGTTGTCAAAACAATGACAAAATGAATATGCACTGTAATCAAAGCTACAGGGGTTCCAACTAAATATTTGAGTGTGCAACTTTTTTTTTGGCCGGGCAGTGTATACATATCATGAATGTGGCATAGAAATGTAGAGGGAGTGCGCACACTCACACACAGATTATCTCGTGAAATGGACTCAGAATTTGCGAAGGATGGTAAAGTTTGGGCTGAAAGCATTGTCCTACCCTAAAGGGTGCATGAAAGTGTTTCTGTCCTTAATTACTTTCACGGTCTGGTTTCTTTTTTTTTCCTGTCACAGTCGGCCCGCCACTGATCGAAACTTTAAGCAAAGTCAAAATGGGACACGCCTAATCTCGTTAGTCATGGCCTATGAGAGTCATCCTGTTTACACAAGATTTGTGGTGAACTCATTCTTATGCCTGGCAGTGGATTTTATTTCCAGTCAATTAAGTTGCTATGTACTGATCAGTTGGATATACAGTAATAAAGGTCTATTTGGCATCAGAACATTAATTAGTTTAGCAGATTTTTCAGCGAAGAATTATGTGTCATTGCATTATCAACTGGTCTTATTTCCTTTTTATGTAGGTTTGTCCTGTACCTGGATTGGGTGATAAATCAGTTGATGTATATCTCATAACTTTCTTGATGGGGAAAACATTTTTTGATGTATACCACAGATTTGATGGAGGAACCTCTAACATTTTATATTGTGTTTATAATGCATGACTGTGGTTATTTTATCTGTGGCTTGTATGACTTAAATAAATACGCTCAGCAGAGGATTTGCAGTTCACAAACTGGCTTGCACAACTGTGATATTGTGATTCAAATGGACGCTGTGCTAACTTTTTACTCCAGGGGCTTATGATTTGGGCACATTGTTCGAGGAACAAAGTAGCAGACTGATAAGGAACTAGTCATGAAACTCGTACAAGTGAAAGTATGGCGGCCATAACACTAATGACAAGCTTATTAGATACAACTTTGCTATTAAATGTTTTTGTTATGGAGCTTGTTACCAGCTGGAATTAAGACAGCAGTCGGAACTCGACTAAAATCTTACAGAGCCAGACTTGGGCAAAACTCAGCATAATTGATCAAATTGGTAAAATGGCCCTGAATTTACTGTGTAATGGCTTCCAATGCTGCTTTCAGTCGCTCTCTATACCTTGAGAGCTCTTTCTGATATTATCTGTGAGATTATAGACTTCATTTTTAGGGACCTACGTAAGATGTCAGACATAATGCCTTGATTTAATGTCGAAGAGCCATTCCTTCTCTTTGGGGGGGGAAGAAAAAAAAAATTCTTATATTGTAATATATTTATTACCATTGGTATCAAAATTTTGCAATACATTTTCTGCAATATCATCCCTCCTTACCCTGTTGGCATTAAAATTTTCCCAATCTGATATATTTTCAGATTAAGTGTCCTATACAGTGCGTATCAAAAAAAGGTAATCCAACTTCAGCGGGTTAATATACCATGTTTATATCGTTTCACCATTTCTATGCAATTTGCCAAGGAAGAGAACGTCCTCAGGTCTTCATGGATACCACTGACTGCAACATTACTGTTGCTCATGACTGATTTAAATGACCTCAATTTAAAAAAAATTACAGATTCGATTTTCATTTTTCCTAAGTGTTGTCTATCAATGGAAGTCAAAAAAGAGAGTCCATGAAAGTCAGTGAAAGTCAACACACTGCCCCCTGCCTATGCACTGACACCCTCAACACGTCCACCTCCCCTTTCAACGCAAAGCTGACGGCGACGGAGCACGTCCTCAAAAGCACGTCTCGCCATAACCGGATCATTTCACAAAGCCTGACCTTCATTTCGAATGCGCTCTTGCAGTTCATCAACATCTCTGGGAGGAGTCAAAACACTTTATTTTTCAAATGTCCCCAAAGGAAAAAAATCACGATTTCTGAATGTCTTCAATGCATTACCAAAACTTGTAAAAAATGAAATTCTCATCCACCATTTTCTAAGGTCATTTAATCAGGCATGCGCATCATTAATGTTGCAGTCAAGGGTATCCATGAAGAGCTAAGGACGTCCTCTTCCTTGGAAAGTTGCATTGAAATGGTGAAACTATGGTATGTTGACCCGTTGCATTTGGATTACCTTTTTTTGATACGCACTGTATTGAGGAGCTTAATGGGTTACAGTCCAAAAGTAACTGAAATTATTTCCTGGCTTCTGATAACCAATCTTGTCAGGGTACCAAATGGTCACTGTCACCCCTGAATTTGTGTCTGTCCCGACTTGGACTCCCGACAGGCCATCGATCCCCTCCATAATTATGGAGACCATGTCTTGGCTAAGTCGAAGTGAACATCCGCGCACATGGAGACAAAAGTCGGATTGTGGACACTGAATAGTGTTTCACTCCCTGGATGTTTTGTCGATTGACTCTTCATCACTATTGTAACATGAAAAGTCTTTGCCCTTTTGATTGCTGTCGGCGTGATTGGCAGTTGCTGCCTCGCCCCGGTTCAGCTGCCCTCTTCGCAATGTCCAGAGACACTCTCCTGCCCGCTGCTGCATTGTTGAGTGAGGGCCAGTGAATGAAGTGACCCACGGTGAGGTGACAGTAGGGGGAAGGAAGGGTGCATTTTTCTGTGACAGTGCGACTGGGCGAGGCACCGGCGTCTCCGCTGATTCTTGGCCAAGATGTGTGGTGCTTTCCTCAGCGGTTACCCAGAATCCTGCTGGGCAGACGGGACTTCCTCTTCCCAGCCAATTTGGCTCATGACGTGGTCATGAATTAGCTGGTTACCTCCACCAAGGGGGTTATGTTTTCACCCCAGTTTGGTTTTTTTTGTCTGTTCGTCCATCCATCTGTCTTTTAACAGGATAACTCAAAAAGTAATGAACGGTTGGGCACAAAATTTGGCAGGATGATGGGTGGTAGTCCAAGGAAGAGTTGATTTGATTTTGGAATTGATCCGGAACATATTCTGTCACCAAATGAACAGATATATGGCATGGCGGAGGTATGCGCTGCACTGTGTGCCCTCTAGTTTTCAATTTGTTTTTCAGTTTCTTAATCGGTCTCTCCTGTCCATTCCCATCATGCCAGAAGATGTGTTTGACTTCATCAGGTCTTCCTCTCATAAATGGCTGTGAGTGCAGCAGCTGTGGTTTTAAGAGGATTCATGGTATTTTTAAAAAAATAATCCCGTTGACGCCTCGAGCCAAAGAGAAATTTGAGGTGCTTCTTTCGTGAAGTGTTCTGCAGGTGGTTATGCTCCTGTTCTCTTGGTGGTTGTGACACTTTGTTCCCTGCCTTGCCTTCAACATGGCCTGTGTCATGTGCTTATTTTTGCTAATGTTAAGGAGTGAAATGAACCTTTATTTTACTGGAATGCCATGCAAGGCTAAGCAGAATTTGATACTTCCTTCTGTTATGCTTACTGACTTGCAGGAGCCCTTAATCGTGACTGTGTGGTGCTTCCTAGGGATTAAGGTTGTGCTATCATGGGAGGCTTATAGGAGGTTATAGTCAGCAGTGTGAGGGGCGAGCAGGAGGCCATAGTTAGCAGTTAAGGAAGACAGCAGGAGGTCATAGTTAGCAGGGTGAGTTGCTACCAGGAGGCTATAGTTACGCCAGTGTGAGTTGCTTGCAAGAGGTGATACTTTGCTGTGTGGGGGGGCTTGTAGGAGGTATAGTTGGCTGTGTGAGTTGCAAGCAGGAGGCTATAGTTACACCAGTGTGAGTTGCTATCAAGAGGCTATTGTTTGCAGTGTGGGGGGCTAGCAGGAGGTTCTGGTTAGCAGTGAGGAGAGCTAAGAGGAGACTATAATTGTATCCATATGAATTGCTAGCAGGAGGCTATAGTTGCACTGTTATGGGAAGCTATAAGGATGCTACTGTTTGCAGTGTGGGGGGCTAGCGGGAGGATATGGTCAACAGTGAGAGGGGCTAGCAGGAGGTTACAGTTAGTAGTGTGCTTTCTAGCAGGAGGCAATAGTCATGCCAGTATGAGTTGCTGGCAGGAGGCTATGGTTAGCAGCGTGGGGGACTAGCAGGAGGTAATTGTTGGCAGTGTGGGGAGCTTGCAGGAAACCATAAATGCAGGCAGGTGCCCACAGTCAGAAGTGAAGAGTTCCTATTCCTGTTGATGGGCAAAAAATAGGTTTTCTGTATGGGCCGTGCGCACGCATGTTTTGCTCACGTAGACGGCGTCAAACGGTACTTGTGTTCACTCTCAATCGTCTGGGACCCCTCATTTCACGATCAATTTTGGTTGCTGTCTGGAATCTTTCACGTACTGGCTGTAACTAGATGTGGCGCTCTTGAGCTGCCATCATCACTCGTGGCTGCTCTAAGCCGGTCGGTCAGGGACAGAGCCTGAGTTCCATTCTCATAAAGGCAGCCGACTGATTGTTGAACGGTGACAGTGCAAATGACGCACCACATCTCGCGGCTGAGATCTGCCTGTAACATGCCAAACGCTCTTTTTCTCTCTCTCCTTGGTCACAAGCCGCTCCATTTTCTTGATTCAGTAGCATTTTTAATTTTTTTTCTTTGCTTTATGTAGGCTATTGACCACACCAAAAAGAACAAGTCAAGTGTCACTGTACACATCACGAACAGCTCAGTGTGCTTGGCATGAGCACGTGGTGTGCGTCAGGATTACAATACCACATGCTTTTCTTTATTTCCTCTCGTGTCTCACTGGAAAAGCAATAAAAATCTATCGATTCTTCATTTTCCAGCAAATGCAGTATATACCTCACCTGTGTGTTTTTAACGGCGCTGAGTATATTTACGCCAGTGTTGGGGGATAGCAGGAGGATATAGTTACACAGGGGTGAGAAGGAAAAAGGAGGCTATAGTTAGGTTGGTGTGGGGAGCTAGGAAGAGGTTATAGTTGGCAGTGTGGGGGCTAGCAGGATGCTACAATTGGCAGTGTGGGGGCTAGCAGGATGCTACAATTGGCAGTGTGGGGGCTAGCAGGATGCTACAGTTGGCAGTGTGGGGAGCTAGCAGGATGCTACAGTTGGCAGTGTGGGGAGCTAGCAGGATGCTACAGTTGGCATTGTGGGGAGCTAGCAGGATGCTACAGTTAGTAGTGTGGGGGCTTGCTGGAGGTAATAGTAATGCCAGTGTAGGGAGCTAACCGGATTTTATAATCACCAGTGTAGGAGCTAGCAGGATGCTACAGTTAGCAGTGTGGGGAGTTAGCTGGGAGCTATAGTTAGCAGTGTGGGGAGCTAGCACAAGGCGATAGTTACTGCTGCGTGACACTTATGAGAAGGAGCCTCCTATTCTTCTACACACACACACCCACTCAGGAATTCCAAGCGTCACAAGATGCCCATTAAGTGTCGTGTCACGCTGACGCTTCTCGTGTTGTGAGAATTTTCTCTCTCCTCGCATGCCCAGCATTAGCGCTGCCATACAGGTCTCACTGTCGTAAGTGAATTTAGGCTGCCCAAAACAGGAGGACTGTTGTCATGCTATGAATGCGGGGAAACGCGGAACAGAACTGAGCATTGTGCGGGGGAAGAGCAGTCGCACTCTTCTCGCTGTCCTTTATTCCGTTGTCCGAATTTGGGCCGAGGGCAGAGGAGAAGAGCTGTGTTATCTGCTCCCCTGACCTGCGGTAACTTGACACAGCTGCCCCCTCTCTCCATCAAAAGAGCCCTTGAGTCGCGTCTGTGGTCCCTGGTGTCAGCGCAATCGCCATCTCTTCATCTGTTTTCAGAACGCAATGCTATCCGTTTCAAAGGAGGATGGTCCACTCAATGTGGCTCTGTCCGCATAGCTTCCCAGGTCCTGTCCATTTTATTGCTAACGGGCTAGCTTGCTTGTTTCAGTGGCTTCCATACACTCTCAGTTGGAAGCAAGTTGATGGTGAGAAGTACTGTAAAAATAAGTTGAAAAGGTTTGTGTTCCATGGCTACTTGGTTACCTGGTTAATGGGAAGCCAAGGGTCCCAATTTGAGATTCTAGAATGACTTTGACTGATATCATCCTCAATATTATTGAACTGGAGTGATCAATGATATATGGCTTACTTCCTGCGCAGGAGCTTGAGGAAGGTTTCAGCTTCAGATCTCAGGGAATGCATTGCCATTGTGTCTGACTGAGTGAATAGTGATCCCCTGCTGTAATGTTTCTGATAAAAGTTGTTGGACTTGCATACAGGGAAGTTGGCTTGAAATGTCAGTGGAATGAGTCGGCTCTCTGGCTAACCGTTTCCCTGTGCTGTCTGTGTGTGTCTCTCTTCCGTCTCAGGGTGCTGTACATTGGTCTGGCCTGTAACACTGCTCGGTACCTGTACATATCTTACCTGGAGAACGCCTGGATAGTTCTGCCCATGGAAGTTCTTCAAGGTGAGTCTCCATCTGGCCTCTGCAGGCTGTGAAATTCTGTTTATTTCGATCTGCGGGAGCTGGAGCGGGAGAGAGGGCATTTCAGGACAGACAGGAAGCCTCTCTATCTAATATCAAGCCCATTGTCAGACACCCTTTCCGGGGGAAATTCGTTTTCGTCCGCCCCCCCCCCCCCTCCTTCGCCTCCACCACTCAGCCCTCTGTTGTAAGAGCAAACAAACGCAGCAGTCTCTCCTCTCTACCTCCTGTTGCTCGTGGGTTATGGGTGGGGCCATGGGAGCCTTCGCAAACAGGTTTGGTAGCACCTGCATAGTTGTATGCAGAGGAGTGTCTCCTTTAGGCAACAACAGCAGGCCTCAAACAGGCCTCACACACAAGACGGGTCGCACGCGTTCTTAACACGCAGTCTTCTTTTGTACGCACCTATGCATGACGTCATGGCCTCTGAGCCCACGGAGGTGCTCATTTCACTGGCTATATAGTGGTCGCGCGGTCGAACTGTGAAAGCGGTTAAGCTCTGACTCAGACGAATCATTTGAATTCATATTCAAATGCAATTTTTTTTCCCTCCTCTCACATTCGTATTGATGTAGCCTGTGTGAAATAATTTGTTGATATTATTCCTTTACTGCTCTAAAGCACAACTTAGATCATCACCTCTGAAGCGAGTAATAATTTTGAAAATAAAGTGCCCGACTGGTTCTCTGGAACACAAATGTGATGATGTTTGGGCAGGGCGGCTGTCGTGCTCTGGTTTCATGTGTTTTTATTTGGATTTTCTTGCATGGCTGTTTGGAAGACCCTTCTAGCCAGGGCAATTTGCACTTGTGAATAGCGTCATGTTTACATCTGGATACCGTGGAGTTCGTGGACAGTCGCTAGTATTGTGTATAAAAATGGTGGTAACTTGTCAGACGATCTTATGATCACCCAAGAATAATGTAACAACAGATTGCTTCATGATTATAATTTTTTCCTTTCAATTTGCTGCAGTGTAGACGCAAAAAATAAATAATTTTGGCGCTGTCCAACAGTGGTAAAGGTATCCTTAAGTCTTGACGTTGAAGACTAGTTCTGTTACACTAAACGGCTGCCTGCCGTCAGTGGCTGGTTCAGTATGAGGAGCTAAGAAACCCCCACCCCCCCCGTCTGCCTCAGACCATCTGCTAACCGCCCACATGCATCTAATAACGATCTGTGACTGCAAACGTGTCTTTCACATGACGCCAGGCTGGCCTGCATTCCAAATGAACCCTCCAGGCACAGTCCTGTGACCCAGAGCCGTCCTTTAATATGAACTCAAATCTGTATCGGTTCAGGGTGTGCCGTCAGTTTAGCTCGACCTACACCTCCGAGGCAGTCTTTTGCTTCCTGCTTTTCATCTCGTTTCAGCACTTTCTGTTCCCCTGCACCGCGCACCCGCTGTGTTTCTCCTCATGTTCGATGTAGTCGCGGATTTGAATCGATGGCTGTTCTGGGGCCCGGCGCCGACTGCGGATTGGCAGGCCGTGGGGGGTGGTAGGGAGATGGATCTTTGTGCATTGTGCTCCAGGACTAATGGGCCAGGCCTGCCAGCTACTGACATTTCCCTCACAGTCAAGCGAATGACGTCAGGGTTAAATGATACACCACTGCTGCTGTACATGTGCTGCCCCCTGCTGGATCCCAGAGGAAATGCACAAATAGGAAGTGCTATTTGAAGTGCACAGCATTTTAAAGGTTTGATCATGGAGTGCACTTTCTTTTACTGCAGGGGAGATATGGTACATTTGTGCAATTAATTTACAAGTTCCCTTGATAAGTAACAATCACACGATATTGCACAAGAATTTAAAGATGATCTGACCGCTTGCTCTGCTGACAGTGTGTGTTTGTGGCTGTATGCCATACTGACTGTAAGCGTATTCATGACTTTGTGGTGTAGTGACCATATATTTGGGGCTGTTGGGCTCCACTGGTACTGTGTATGTTTGTGACTGTGCATTTGTGACTATACTGCTCTGATGCTGACTGCCTGTGTTCGTGACTGTGCCACGCCGACAGTGGATTTATATCTCACTGTGTGCTTCTAGAACAATGTGTTTGTTTTGTTTTGCTCGACAGGAGTGACGCATGCGTCTGTGTGGGCGGCTTGCATCTCGTACCTGAGTGCGGCTGTACCCCCCGACCTCCGCACCTCAGCGCAGGGCATTCTGCAAGGCCTGCACCTGGGCTTAGGGCGGGGTTGTGGAGCCATGGTGGGCGGAGTCTTGGTCAACTACTTCGGTAAGGATGCACTGATGCCAGCTCGAGTCACGAAACTTGTGCCATTTATAACTTATTGGGATAAATGAACTAGCATCACTAGAGGGTGTACGGAGTAGGATTTTCCGAAAAAAGATGTGTACACCCCTTCAAAAATAATTCCTCTCAATCATCGCTTATGACCCGCTAGAAATGTGTGGGAGTGTCTACATCAACAGAGACCCTGCCATTTGTCTGCATTTCATTTCTTTGTTCGGGATGTTTCTGGGTGTCAACCTTTGGGAAGTCAGTAGTAGCGTGCCAGATCTGAGGGCGGGTAGTGCTTCTCGTGTCATTGAGCTGCAGTGAGGGGCCAACTTTGAATGTAGTGTTTACAAATCACAATCAAAAAAATCCTTTTCCGTATACCTTTAAAAGCAGACAGAGTAACTGACTTTTAAAATGCTTTGCTCACCTTTAGCCAAATACAGAAACTTAGCCTAAAGCAGTGTAACACCCACAAATGTGATAACAGCCTGCAAACATAAAAACCACAAAGGTAACACAAATATGCAACTTTTAATGGAATAATCCCACAAGTTTCCCATAAATGTAATAGCAGTTGCCTTTTGCAAACATAATACAAAATTTACCACCAGTGTAATGACTATAACATTTGTAGGGATATGTACCGCTGGAAGGTAAAAATTGGTACCACTGCATGAGCAGTAGACACAAAAATTCAGAAAAGCTGTAGATTCAAATTAGGTTTGTAGACTATTATTGCGTTTGCGGGTGTTACAAGCACTTATAGACAATTAAGGTACAAACTTGAGTCTGAGGTAGTTATCAGCAGATTCAATGAAATAATGATATATACAATAAACCAATGGAAGACATTTTGAGTTGTAAACTTTTGAGTGGTTAACTGCTAAATGTAAATTCCTGTGCACTGACCTGTGTGTGTGTGTGTGTGCGCGCGTGTGTGTGTGCTGGCACTCTGGTACTGCAGGAGCGGCAGAGACGTTCCGAGGCATTGGCATGGCCTCCTTAATCATCCTTCTAATCTTCTCCTTCATCCAGTACATGATGGGACAGAATCAGGGTAAGGCAGAGTTTGTTGTGAAATGGGAAAGCATAACAGTGCCCTCTTTCCGAATGTGGTTGAGAGAATACAGAGGTTGCCACTTTGGTATTACACGGCATGATCGAGCACTGCTCTTCTGAGGTGTAAACACAGCCAGTGTAACCTGGAATGACCTCCATCCAGTGTTACTCATTGTTATTTCCGAGTCATTTTCAAATCTGCATTCAAATGACAACAACAACATTAGCACCATGACAACATTGCACTCTGTCACCTTTTATTCCATGTCCCAGAGGAAAAGATGCTGGCTGAGAACATTCCGGTTCCATCCAGTCCGGTCCCCATAGCCACGATCGACCTGGTCCAGAACCACTCGGAGCTAGCCTCCCCCAAACCGGACGTCAAACTGCCTCCAAAAAAGACCAAGCACCAAGAGGAGCAGGAGGACCTCAGCAAGCCCGCCTGGGTCATCTCGTCCTCCCCCTGGGTTACCATTGCCTTCGCTATTTACCAGATTCGAGAGATGGTCACCTTAGCCAGGAGCAACCCGAACACCGAGGTACAGCCCCTGCAGGTATTGTCACACCTGAGCAGGCGTTGAGGAGCATCTCTTACTTCGGTCACAAGGAGATACTGTAGCTAAATTTGGGACTTACGAAGTTGGTCGTAAAGGATCCTCTGAACTATGGCCAGCTGATGCAATAAAATATCAGAAGTTTCTCTTTTCTTGATGGCATAATGGACAATTTGATGGTTTTTAACCTACGCAAGAGGTTAAAACGTGCGGTTTGCATTTCGAAATGCAGTGAAAGTGCAAAATGGCAAATTTAGAGCCAATACAGGCAGTCTGTGGGTCATTATTCGGCAATGTTTATTTCGTTACGCAATGATGTCATATCGTCATCAAATGGCAAGTTTCTCATTGGTGGCGTACAGCTCATTGGGCCCAGGAGGTGAGAATTTAGAATAATTATCGCTCAGGGATCATTGATCCAGTCTTCCCACAGATGGTATCTTGCGTATGGAGGTGTTTGGTATAAATTAAATCAAAACTCTGGGTGGGCTGGGTGGTGAAGAAAAGGGTTTAGATGGTTATACATACAAATTGGTTGCTACCTAGTTCTGTGAACATTGTGGATACAAAGTTGGTTCTTGCATTTGATTTCTGTGATCTGCCTCTCAGCTGTGTTGCTGTTATTCCTGATTGGCGGCGAGGGCCTTCATATTTAATCCTCTGCAAATATATTCTTTCCATTCTTATTCACAGAATGCCGGTAGTAAAATGAATTATATTTCGTGAATTGTCTCTCATGGGCTGTGAAATGGGATTTGTAGTTCAGCCATTTTCAGTATAAATGGTATTCTGCGGTTCACCGAAATCCATGTCAGTTCTGGAACGGTCAAATATTGACACTATTTTCACACCATAAACATCTGTTTTTGATGGTCATTCCCATATCTGGGCGATATTGCAGTTTTCAAATGGGCAGCAGATGGTGTTTCGAAGATACAAGCATGCATTAGCACCAATTGAGAGCCTTGCGTGCGTCTTGACCAGAGCGACTCAAGAGTCTAGGTTCTGCGGGTCGCAAGTATAAGCTCCAACCATGCTGTGAATGACTTTGGTGACCTTATTCTCCCAAGCAAGCAGGTACAAAATCTGGCTGTGAAATGGAGTGCATACCTGCAGACACTGCGACCAGCAGGACCCAGAATTAAGTTGTGCTGGTCTGGTCTATTATGCCTGTCGTAGTCAAGTCTTGGTAAGGTCATGCAGAGGCTGGGTCTGTCATGTATTTCGGAATCCAGACCTTCAGATCCTTACCAGATGTGCTTATCTGTGGACTGAACGATTGAACTGAATGTGCTCTTTTCTTTTCTTTGCATGCCATTATGTGCCGTCAGAAGAAAGGTGAGAGAGACGTGTTTTTTTTTGTTTTTTTTCTCCACTGTGTCATGTCGTTTTGTGGAGGTGTGCCTACGCGTCCGTCTTGATCGAGAGATGTGAATGCACGACTCCGCCTCTTTCTCGCAATGCATTTAAAGGGAGACGCCACAGGGGGGCAGTAAACGCTGACTCAAAACGTAGAAAATTGCCAAATCCACGCAACGTTTGGCTGCATTACCTCGCTTGGTCTCGAAGGCCCGTCAACCGCTGAACAGACCGTACTGTACCGAAATCGTGTCCGCTTTGCTTCGTCTCACAGGACGCTACGTAGGCTTAATTTGATGCTGAGACAAATGGCAATATGCTGATGCAAATCGGAAACCATTTAAATGCCGAGCGAGATCATCGCCACCTCTAAGTGCATTGCTCTATGCAGTCTGTAATGTTCTTCGCTTTTGAAATATAAATTTCTGTTTAAAATGGTTAAATAATCTAGAGATTTTTGTTTAAGGCCCACAAGACAAGGTATAAGAGTCTTATATACTATACCACATAGTAAATGTCTAGTGGTACCTACACCACAGAACTCTACAGTGTGAACTAAATGTACAAAGACTATCTAGACATAAAGTACTTTGAGGAAATTGTGAAACTTAAACGTTAGCTGTATTAATATTTAAACGACTCTAGGAGAGAATAATTGGGCCAGGTCACGTGGTAATGGAGTTACCAAAATGGTGTATTTTGTACCATCGCTTCAAAACTAGGCAAGATAGTTACAATTTAAATGGCTTTGTGTAGCTATTCCCTAGTACTTCAAACAACAAAATAGCCAATTTTGTTAATTTGTTTCATTTTGGGTGAAATCGGCAAAAAACTGGGAGGTTACTGCGTGACCTGGCTCAATTACAAAAATAAAAACTTATTTTTATTGAATGTTTGACGGGGTGTTTCGGTAGCGGTGGTGTGTAACTGCGTAGTTTTTGTCTTCATGCAGACCATCAGTGATCCTGTCACTCTGTGTCCTGTGAAAGAGGAAACTCGCCGACCACCACGCCCCCCACCGCAGCCCGACAGCCCCCAGCACCTCCCGCCCACCCCGCCCCCCGAGGAACCTGGGAGGAATCTTGCGCCACTCCCCAAAAACTGAGGTCCCCTCTCCTGTGCCGGCAAGTCGCCCATTTTCACCAGTTGAAGGTCGGCTTTGGGACGAAAGCCTGAACTGCCCGACACGTCTGTCTGATCGCATTTGGGTCTGGAGCCACAGGAGGACAGTCGCATTGAAGCATGATTGGCGACTGCGTAAAACAAAGTTCCCGACAGTCTTCTGCAAGACTATGGAAATCTTCCGTCCCACCCTTTTTGGGTTCGGCCTTTGATGTATCAATGCTGCACAGTAGAGCTGGACCCAGGCTCTCTACAGCTGGGCTGTTTGTACAAGCTCAGTGAAGCTGAACACTGCCACAAGCCCAAGTTTATATTACCTGCTGGACTTCCGATTCAGTAGATTCTCAAACCAAACGGAAAATTGTTATTTTTTTTTTTTTTTTGTGCGGGGATTGTCAAGAACCAACATTTTAATATCATGGCACCTACGTCCACGGGCCACTTAAATCAGTGGGTTACATTGCTTTCATTCTTAATCTGGACAAAGATGCATCTAGTTTAGCATGGATTATACAATATGGGGACTTGGAAATGGCTAGGCAATAGCCTGGTTCCAGCTGTAATGGGAAAAAGAAGCACTGAGGCTTTTCCGCAAATGCGACGCGCCTGTCACAGCCGGATACCGCCTTATTTTACAGTTACTCCCTGGAGTAACTGACCAAGCTGATTAATGTACAGCCGTATTTAATGTTATTTAAACTGTACCTGGACCTACTATTCTGGAAGAACTTCACCTTGTGTGCTCTTAGCAATGCACTGCTTGTGCTGGTAAAGATTTGTGGAATTTGAAATGAATGGTGAAACTTCTCCCCCCCCCCTTACCTTTATTTCTCACCACTTAGCATTTCAAATACTGACCTCACGGCACACGTGGATAAACTACTGACTTTGAAATTGGAGTGTTTCTAAGAGCCTGACGAGGGATAAAGGAGGAGGTGACCTGCTGACTTCCATGTAATAATGAAGGACATGTCCATTATTATTAAGGACATGACCGTGATTTTAATTGCACTTGTTTGTGTACTGGACTTTGTGCCTTCTACTGTATTTACTCATGTGTCGTCACTCTGGCCCTTTGGGACTGTACCAAAAGCAAGCCGTTTACATAAAGGGTTTTAGAATGTGCTAGAAAATACAAACCAAACCAGAGAAAGTGTCCTGTTTTATTGACAGTTTTATGAAAGAAATGCCAGCAGACCTTGCCTGATAGGACTCACTTATACCCACTGTCCAAATAGTCAACATGTTGCCATAATTGACAAAAACCTTTAAAATATTCAGTAAAAGTAAACCAAATGCCTACAAAACAGGTCTTATCTAAAAATGTTTCCCCTGAGAGTATTCAAATGTCTTTTTAAAAATCATACTTAAAAAATCATCCGCGCACACACAAAGTACAGCTGGTGGTTGGCATGTCATACCTGAGTGTCACAACAGAGGACAGTACAGAATAGTCTCTCAGAACTGGACAGCAGGAAGTGGAAGTTCTTAAATCTCCAGCCATTTTTAACTGGGAACATTAAATTCCCTACATGCAGAGATTTTCCTTATGGGTTTTTCCCCTGATTTAGTGGCCAATTTAGGCCTTAAAAACCACATTTGAACTTCCGAACGGTTCAATGACATTGGTAAAGGGCTAAACCACCCATTCCAGAAAATAACAGCCCTCCGGGATCTGATGGTACATTTCGACTAACCATGGTTCTGGTTCAGAACCAGTTTCCTCCAAGATGCTCTAAACCTTGGTTCTTAGTAGCGAACAGGCCCACGTTTCCACTGGTTTTGAGCAGAACCACTGTAAACAAGGACACGTCAACAGCATGCGTGATTTGGCACTGCACACAAAGGTGAACAGTCAGTCTATATCCAGCAACACAAGACAAAGCACTAGAATAATTGGCAAGTGTTTGTCCAGTTACTTCAGGTTTTTCTGTTTATCCGTACAAGAAACCTGGCCCTGCAACTCACAATAATAAAAAAACCTGGGCGACTGTTGCATGCAAGACGATTGGTATGTAAAATGTTTTCGGGTGTCACTTGGCTTGAACAAATTAGAAATAACTACCATCTTCAGGTTAGCTCGCGGTGAAACTTTCACGCAACTGCAAATTGGTTGAAAAACTTAAAACTATCAAACTTGAAACTTGTCTGAAAACCAGAGGCAAAGGTCGCACAACCCTAAACTTTAAGAAACTGGTTTTATCACAACAACCAATAAAAAACGCAAATCGTTTCAGGTCAAACAATTGATCCGTATCAACCACCAAACTTTAGCTGACATTAGGCAAGCTAACTGCTAAAAGCTACTGTTATACCAAAGTAAAATGATACAACACAATATAGTCTTTTGGAGGCTACACACATTCAAATGTAAGGGGAAGAATTCTGCATTTAACTTTCACCGATATCAAACAAAATCAATACTTTCTTGGGTTACCTTGATGTCAGGGTACCCAGAAAAACATCTGAGTGGGTAAACATGTCAAGCGTACATCCAGTCAAGAAAATAAAGAGTTTATTTTCTAGTGCTGCTATATGTGGTAATATCATCATGGCGGCGGCCATGTTACTGATGACACACCGGATTGCAAGGGCAGGCGCAGCATATGCATTTGCGATATTAAATATTGATATTAAATTCTAACCCCCAACATGTATTGGCGAGTAGCACCTTTTAAAATCATACTGGCAAATAAGTTGAAAAAGTAAAGGTTGGATACGGAATTCTTTCTGCTGAACCATGTCAACACACCAATGCTGTGGCAAATGTATTCACGATTCGTTGAAAGAACCTATTTTTTTTCTCGCTGGGAACCAACTTCTTGGGTTCCGAACCAATTTATTTTGGTCGAAATGCATGCGACGGTTCAAAACTAGGTTCGGGAACCGGCTCCGTGTCAGTTCTGTGTCAGTGGAAATGCACCATCAGAGCAAGAATCCCATTGAGCTGGATTGTAATCGGCTGGAGAGGATAAGCGATACTCCAGTAGGACCCCTAGCCCTCTCCTGAGTTCCTCCTCAGCAGATGAACCATGCGCACCTTCGATTCGCAATAACTGCATCCATGTAAAACCAGTGATGGATAATCCTGAGGTGCAGGAGGTGAAAGTCTGGACCCATATTTCTTCCACTCATGAGCTCAGTCAGCTGTCTACACTAATGGCTCTTCGTTCTTGCAGTAGTGTAGTGCAGAACAGTAAATCAAAGTGATCGGATCAGTACAAGGGAGGACTTTCACTTCCTGACACTGGATTTTCCACTGGCAAAAGACTTAAGGCTGCGTTCGAAATGTACACACACTCACTACACACGGCACTTTGTAGTGAATGTTCTGCATTAAAACTATATAAAGCAGTGGTCACCAACTCCGTTCCTGGAGGGCCACTATCCAGTAGGTTTCTGCTCTACCTGCTGTTCACCACACCTGATTCAACTAATTAGCTACTCTAACAAGATCACGAGCTGGGAAATTGAGTGGCTAATTAGTTGAATCAGGTGTGCTGAACAGCAGGTAGAGCAGAGACCTACAGGATAGTGGCCCTCCAGGAACGGAGTTGGTGACCCCTGATATAAAGCGAGTAAGTGAGCGAGTGGACAAGTGTACATTCTGAATGCAGCCTAAGATTATGTGAATATGTACACAGGCCAATATTAATTCAACAACACATGCAAATGTGGTGAACAATATGAAGAGCCAGTTCATGCGCAGAGTGTCGGTGTTAAAAAGGTGCCGTCAGAAGGGCTCCAGATCGTCACTGACCGAGGTTTGTGAGTAGGGGGTGTAGGGGAGGGCAGGGTAAGGGTAGACCTGAGGGGTGTGGGCTGGAGGCAGCGGGACCGCACCCCCGACAGGGAGGGAGGGGGCGGGACTACGATGAGGGGCGAGGCTATGGGGAGGGATGGGTGGGGTAAGAGGGGCCTCGGAGTACTCCAGCTCGTCCTCGCTGAGGTCGTCTCCTCCCCCGTGCTGAGGCGCTCCCCTGCTGGGTGGCTGCCCCCTGACCTGCCCAGGGAAGATCATACACTCGAAATAGGCGCCCCCCAGCCCATACTGCTGATCATGTGACTGTGACTCCTCAGGACTGATGTGGGAGTCGCCCCGCAGGAAGCTGGCAAACCTGAGGAGGAAGTGGGATGTATTGTAAGCAAGCTCCGATTCTGGTGACTCGAAGCCCCTGCGCCAAGACGAACAAGCAGCGCGCTTACCAGGGCACATGGACTAAAACGTGCAAGCTGCTTTCGCAAAATCCAGACTACCACAGTCCTATTATGATTGGGCTCATTAAGCAGTTACAGCCATAATGGAGCTCGCTTATCCAGTGAAACTTCCTGGTCGCATTCAGAGACGCTGCTCACTAGATCCAGTGTGGTTTGGCCCAATTATCAGTCTGTGACCCGATCTTCTAATTAAGTCAATGGAAACTTTACAGTAAAAATAAAGTTATTTCCTTTCCCTTAAGAAAATATACACTCAACAGCCATCATATATCAATCATTTTGCAAATCAGTGTGCAAGTTTCCTTGTAAAACTTTACTAACTGAAGACTACCGTGGCATTAATCGAATGTTCAGTGGCATTTGGTTTCAATCATATGAATTTTTTTTTTTTTTTGAGGAATCCCAATCGATAGTAAATTGGAAGTGCGCTTCGACAACTGCCAGATCACCACTGAAAAAGAGACTTTGGTCTCAATTGGTTTTATCTGATTAAATAAAGGATTGAATGAACTTCAATTTACATTGTACATAATTGCTCAGCCTCAGCAACATCATATAAGGCACTGGGACAACCCTTTGGGCAATTTCATTTTACCCCATTGAATATGCATATCCTATCCCATTATTCCAATACCTCTATATGCTTTCAGTGATTCTAAATACAAGCCTACCAGTCACCCCGTACATGTCAGCTTGGATTTACAGTGGCTTGACCATAGAAAGCATTTTTCTCTCCAACTAAATACAGGCACATTAAGATGCATGTATAACAATCAGTAACTTTTTAAGGAACTGTCATTTTGAATATTCTATTTTAGGCCCTTCTTCATTGAGAAGCCAAGAATGAAAGGGAAAAAAACTGATTTCTTATTTCTCTGATTATGTTAGCAGAGAACACCGTGGCCCATGTCCGATTAATGTACAGTTCTGCTCAGCTGAAAAGGCAAAGTAGCCTCCTGTGTTCTCCAGCAATTATTGTGCTCCGGTCTCTCCAAGACTAATCACAACCCTCCCTCTGGTCACCTCCGCCTTCAAAGCAGTTACACTGTAGTTCCACTTCAGCTGAGGTACTGGAGCGTGTCCAGCGCTAGCCAGCTTAGCCTTGGTTATCAAATGGCTTGTGCCAGACAGCTAGCAACAATATGCAATTCATGTCAAGTTTATTTTGGTTTTTTTTTTTGTTTTTTTGTTTCAAACGTTATTGGTGAATTTCCATTCTCCAATGTGATTAAAATAAAATTTTTATTTATATTGTTTAATTCAGACTTCCGTCCAGTCGTAGTGTTTTCATCGTCGTAGTTGTGACATAAATTTTATCTACAGCCAGCAAACGCTTTCTTATATCCAGTGGAGTTGCGTTGATGTTTGCCACCCGAACGATTTGACTGGAAGAATTTTGAAATAGGCTTGACCTTATCAACTGTCAAGGCAAATTCGTATGAATTATGTTGCAGGCCCTACAGAAGTGATTAATTTATACAAGGCCAATGACACAATTCCTTTCTGTCACATTAATTAGTAATACTCTGCTGCTTGAGAAGTAATCATTTCAAACATAATCCTCAAGACACAACTAATCCAGAACTCGCCACATCCAGGGGCTGACCGATCATAAGCCAATACAAATAAACATTGACAGTCAACTTAACTCACTGCGCTTGACCGTATAACTGGATTACCTCACATGACGCCTTCATTAGGAATCTATTTTCAAATACATTTCATATTAATATATTGCCATCTCATTATTAAAAGTATACTTTATTTTCATTTAATATGGACTTTTAGGAAGTCTTTTGGTTGTTGAAATGCTCTGTGTTTCAGTCCAGGGCGTGTTAATTTTAATTGTGCATCTATTACTGAGGAGTTTTCGGTAATGTGTCATTTTTATTTTTTTTTTTGCAGATGTTCATTTTAAAATATATTTCAAAAGGGACGAATACCTATCTTCTGATGCACAGGTTTTTTTTTTTTTTTTTTACAATTTTGCTGTAATTATTGCTTAAGTTATGGGCAAAGAAGTCGACATGGTCTACAACATCCCCCGCCAATCGTGCACTTCTCATTTTCAAACTCAATCAAGGCCTTTATGGTCTGAAGCTACATACCAAATTTGGTTACTGTATCTGTAGTAGTTTCTGAGTAAAGCCGTCCCCTTTATCTCGGACGGACGGACGCACACACGGACGGACGGACGAACGGAGGTCAAACCTATATCCCCCTCCCACTTCGTGTTGGCGGGGGATAATAAGTAGTGGCTCCGTGCATCCGTTATCCCTTGACTGAGCCCCCTCTAGACAAACGTGACTACGGTATCTTTAAAAGTAGCGGATCACCTTCCGATCAGACGCTAATTGCACTAATTCAATTGAGAACTGAATAACAAAAATGTAATACAAAAAGTTTTTTCTTTCATTCATGTGTGTTACTGCGTATAAAAAGTGTTAACAGCCGTATTTTGATAACCTCAGATAACAGCTAGAAACCAGCCATCTGACCTGGGTCTACTTTCAGCTTG
Organism: Gymnothorax reevesii; assembly: GCA_029721435.1. Lineage (NCBI taxonomy): Eukaryota > Metazoa > Chordata > Actinopteri > Anguilliformes > Muraenidae > Gymnothorax > Gymnothorax reevesii. The sequence continues at coordinate 19,779,123 of CM056590.1, read as the reverse complement.
ACCACATGAGGCGGTGCACAGTCATCTTTGGCAAAGACCACGATAATGGCCCCACCGTTATACAGCAGCTATCCAGCTGGTAACAGGAAAATTGACTTTTCTGCTGAGCGAAACTGCAGTTTAATTTAAACAAAGGTTGAAGATGGAAGACAAGCTTTACATGCGCTCTCAGGTTCTTGTAAATTTCCCTTGCGTGTCCAAACAAGTCTACCTCGTGAAAAGTTTTATTAATCATAGCTTATACGATACGAGTTAAATATGAGAAAATTAGATCGTAAGTTGCTTGATAAATTAGGCCAAATATGTTATTACCTCTGCCAAAAGAAGTTGGCTGGAGGGTATGTGATCAGTGCCGTTTGTCTGTTTGTGAACAAGATGACTCAAAAAGCAATGAACGGAAATCTCTGAAATTTTGTGGGTGGGTTGCTATGACATCACGGATGGACCCTGCTGATTCTCACCACGATCAGTCAAACAATATGGCCGCCACGGCAGCCATCTTGGAATCAAACCCGGTTTGCACTCAAGGAGTGCCTCTAATTTTCAAATAGTCTTTACGTGTGCAGATTTGAGAAGCTAGTATGCCATTTTGACAGTGGAGAAATATTCAGTGGACAAATTGGGAGCAGGTAACATCACTTTACACGCTTCATGGACGACTCCTCAAATTTTGCAACTTCCATTTTGATGCTGAAATGCTTACTGCAGAGCCGAAGAAAGCTTCACAGTGAGCCATTGGTCCGCTGGTTGGGTTTTACCCCCCTACGGTCAGTGGTTGTGCCTTACCGTTGTGGAGAACGAAGCCTGAGAACTGTGTCCCAGGCGGGGAAGTCTGGGCGAGAGCAGTGCTCTCTCAGTCCCTCCAGGGCAGTCCTGGTGTGCACCTCCCCCTGCTCCCTGTACTCCTCCTCAGTCAGCAGTCGAACCCGGGGCTGCCGTCTCCACCAGCGTGGCCTCCCGAACAGGCCCAGGAAAGAGCGCAGGAGCCACACAATTAGTCTGTGAGATTGTAAAGGACACAAAAACTAAATATACCATTCTTACAAACTACACCCAGGAGCCAAAGAAGAAAAGTGATTTAGATTGAAATTTAGGCGCAGAAAATCGCATTCATCCCTCCACAGGACTTGGTTCCAGTCACAGAGATTAACTCATGAGCACCGCTCTTTAGCCAGGGAAGAGGAGTAGCACAAATTATTTAAATCAGTGGTTCCCAAACCTGGTCCTGGGGACCCATTATGTATGCTGGTTTTAGTTCCAGCTACACTTAAAATCCCAGAGTTAACAAGCTATGAATTGGTTTAATTAATTGTTCCTCAGGCCAGAGAGACATGTCACCAGTTTGAACAGCTTTGACATAAGAATGAAGCCTTTTCTTTTTTGCCTTACCTGATAGTGATTTAAGAACTCGCTCAATGTTCAACAGATAATGATTGAAAACCTGTCGAGACTCGTCATTATTTTTATGGGAATTTCCTGCGCATACTTTGTTCAGCTCATTAGCTGCCACTGATCATCACACATTATACTTCTCTACTGGCCCTGTAATTCTTTCAGTCAACTGACTAGAAATGCATTGATGGTGAAATATCTGGTAAAAGGACTATTTCAGTTAAGTGTCAACTATAACAACTGAACAATGAGGAATATGAGAATAGAATTTGGGGGACAAAAGGAAAACATTACAAATGACCAGAGTCCTTCACAACCCAAACATTTAAGTGTTTTTGTTTTTTTTTTTTAAAGACAGGCTTTAAAAACATTGTTACACCCAGGGCCTGATTTACCAAGACCTGCAGGACTCTTCTGCGCATGCTAAACTAATAGTGACCAATGATTGGTCACAGTATTTTGTTTTGCATCAATCATTGGTTAATTTACTAATTTCTCAATTGGCACAAGGTCATTTGAAATCAGGGGCTGAGCCGGTGTACCTGCAGATGGCGAGCAGGAGACTCCAGAGATGAGGGAAGCACTTGTACATTAGTGCAGCCCCCAGTATACCGTAGGCCGCCGGGGGGTAAGTGACGCCGTAATACACCAATCCCAAGGCAATAATCTGCAGTGTCCATGTCATCAGGTTCAGAGTTCGCTCATCAGTGATTGGACCATTCTTGTAGCAGACCACGAAGCTAATGAAACCAGACGCCAGCAGGTATCCTGAAAGAAAGAGTTTCATGGTGGGAAAACATACCAAACCATTCCACCCCGCCCTACTCTCAAAATATAAACCAAACACCAATCAGCCACAACATTAAAACCAACCCACCCCGCCCTACTCTCAAAACATAAACCAAACACAAATCAGCCACAACATTAAAACCACCTCACCCCGCCCTACTCTCAAAACATAAACCAAACACAAATCAGCCACAACATTAAAACCACTCCACCCTACTCACAAAATATAAACCAAACACCAATCAGCCACAACATTAAAACCACCCCACCCCGCCCTACTCGCAAAACATAAACCAAACACAAATCAGCCACAACATTAAAACCACCCTACCCTACTCTCAAAATATAAACCAAACACCAATCAGCCGCAACATTAAAACCACCCCACCCCGCCCTACTCTCAAAATATTAACCAAACACCAATCAGCCACAACATTAAAACCACCCCACCCCGCCCTACTCTCAAAATATAAACCAAACACCAATCAGCCACATTAAAATCACCCCACCCTTCTCTCAAAATATAAACCAAACACCAATCAGCCACATTAAAATCACCCCACCCTTCTCTCAAAATATAAACCAAACACCAATCAGCCACAACATTAAAACCACCTCACCCAACCCTACTCTCAAAACACATAAACCAAACACAAATCAGCCACAACATTAAAACCACTCCACCCTACTCAACTCTCCAAACAAAACCAAACACCAATCAGCCACAACATTAAAACCACCCCACCCTACTCACAAAATATAAACCAAACACCAATCCGCCACAAAATTAAAACCACCCCACCCTACTCGCAAAACATAAACCAAACACAAATCAGCCACAACATTAAAACTACCCCACCCTACTCTCAAAATATAAACCAAACACCAATCAGCCACAACATTAAAACCACCTCACCCAACCCTACTCTCAAAACACAAACCAAACACAAATCAGCCACAACATTAAAACCACTCCACCCTACTCAACTCTCCAAACAAAACCAAACACCAATCAGCCACAACATTAAAACCACCCCACCCTACTCACAAAATATAAACCAAACACCAATCCGCCACAAAATTAAAACCACCCCACCCTACTCGCAAAACATAAACCAAACACAAATCAGCCACAACATTAAAACTACCCCACCCTACTCTCAAAATATAAACCAAACACCAATCAGCCACAACATTAAAACCACCCCACACTACTCTCCAAACATAAACCAAACACCAGTCAGCCACAACATTAAAACCACCCCGCCCTACTCTCAAAACATAAACCAAACACAAATCAGCCACAACATTAAAATCACCCCACCCCGCCCTACTCGCAAAACATAAACCAAACACAAATCAGCCACAACATTAAAACCACCCCACCCTACTCTCAAAATATAAACCAAACACAAAATTGAGGTTCGGGATAACGAAGTACAAAACCCAAAACCAGTGAAGTTGGCATGTTATGTAAATCGTAGATAAAAACAGAATACAATGATTTGCAAATCCTTTTCAACTTATATTCAATGGAATACACTGCAAAGACAAGATGTTTAATGTTCAAACTGAGAAACGTCTTTTTTTTTTTGCAAATAATCATTAACTTAGAATTTAAAGGCAGCAACACATTGCAAAAAAGTTGGCACAGGGGCTTTTTGGCACTGTGTTACATCGCCTTTCCTTTTAACGACACTCAGTAAACGTTTGGGAACTGACGAGACCAATTTTTGAAGCTTTTCAGGTGGAACTCTTTCCCATTCTTGCTTGATGTACAGCTTAAGTTGTTCAACAGTCCGGGGTCTCCGTTGTCGTATTTTACGCTTCATAATGCGCCACACATTTTCAATGGGAGACAGGTCTGGACTACAGGCAGGCCAGTCTAGTACCAGCACTCTTTTACTACGGAGCCATGCTGTTGTAACACGTGCAGAATGTGGCTTGGCATTGTCTTGCTGAAAAAAGCAGGGGCGTCCATGAAAAAGACGTTGCTTGGATGGCAACATATGTTGCTCCAAAACCTGTATGTACCTTTCAGCATTAATGGTGCCTTCACATATGTGTAAGTTGCCCATGCCTTGGGCACTAATACACCCCCATACCATCCCAGATGCTGGCTTTTGAACTTTGCGCCTATAACAGTCTGGATGGTTCTTTTCCTCTTTGGTCCGGAGGACACGACGTCCACAGTTTCCAAAAACAATTTGAAATGTGGACTCATCAGACCGCAGAACACTTTTCCACTTTGCATCAGTCCATCTTAGATGAGCTTGGGCCCAGCGAAGCCAGCGGCGTTTCTGGGTGCTGTTGATAAATGGCTTTCGCTTCGCATTGTAGAGTTTTAACTTGCACTTGCAGATGTCGCGATGAACTGTATTTACTGACAGTGGTTTTCTGAAGTGTTCCTGAGCCCATGAGGTGATGTCCATTACACACTGATGTCGGTTTTTGATGCAGTACCGCCTGAGGGATCGAAGGTCACGGGCATTCGATGTTGGTTTTCGGCCTTGTAGCTCACGTGCAGTGATTTCTCCAGATTCTCTGAACCTTCTGACGATATGACGGACCGTATATGATGAAATCCCTAAATTTCTTGCAATAGCTCGTTGAGGAATGTTGTTTTTAAGCTGTTAAAATGCTCACGCATTTGTTCACTTAGTAGTGACCCTCGCCCCATCCTTGTTTGTGAATGACTGAGCATTTCAGGGAAGCTGCTTTTATACCCAATCATGGCACCCACCTGTTCCCAATTAGCCCGTTGACCTGTGGGATGTTCCAAATAAGTGTTTGATGAGCATTCCTCAACTCTCTCAGTCTTTTTTGCCACTTGTGCCAGCTTTTTTGAAACATGTTGCAGGCATCAAATTCCAAATGAGCTAATATTTGCAAAAAATTACAAAGTTTACCTGTTCGAACATTAAGTAACTTGTCTTTGCAGTGTATTCAATTGAATATAGGTTGAAAAGGATTTGCAAATCATTGTATTCTGTTTTTATTTACAATTTACACAACGTGCCAACTTCACTGGTTTTGGGTTTTGTATTAGACAAGTTGCATAAACTAAAGGCAGATAAGGCAGCGGATCCTGATGGCTGATTTCCTAAAGTGCTCAGGGAAGTTGGTGAAATCATCTATAAGCCGCTATCCACAATCTTCAGGCGGTCTTTAGAAACTGGAGAAATACCAAATGATTGGAAACGGGGCAATATAATACAAATATATAAGAAAGGGAACCGTACCGAGCCAGGAAATTACAGGCCAGTCAGTTTAACTTGCATTGTGAGCAAAATATTGGAATCTATCATAAAAGATGAGCTGGACTTATTTCTTGAACGTAACAGTATCTTGGAGGATAGCCAACATGATTTTTGTAATGGAAGGTCATGCCTGACAAACCCTCTGGAATTTTTTGAAGAGGCCACCAAGACTTATGACCAGAGCAGGGCTTATGACATCATATACTTAGATTTTCAGACAGCATTCGATACAGTACCGCATAAGTACCGCATTTTAAATTGAGCTCCATTGGAGTTACAGGAGGTATTCTGGACTGGATTCAAAACTGGTTACAGGACAGAACCCAAAGAGTGGTGGTCAGTGGTATCTCATCTGAGCTAGGTAAAGTGGGGAGTGGCGTCCCCCAGGGATCGGTGTAGGGACCCCTGCTGTTCCTCATCTACATTAATGACCTTGATGGGAATATTGAGAGCAGATTAGTTAAATTTGCAGATGATACTAAATTGGGGGGTTTGGCAAATAGTGTAGGGTCCACTAAAGTGATTCAGGATGATTTGGATAGAATCCAGAATTGGGCAGAAATGTGGCAAATGAAATTTAATCTAGCAAAATGTAAAGTTGTACATGTAGGTAATAAAAACATTTGACGGGATTACTTCATGTGAGGTTTAAAACCGGAATGTGCTGTACACAAGAAAGATCTGAGAGTGATTGTTGACCAAACCCTCACAGGCTCTAGCCATTGTGCCGTAGCAGTTAAAAAAGCCAATTGGATGCTGGGGTACATTGCCAAAAGTATCGAGTACGAATCTAAGGAGGTGATGCTTCTTTTGTACAACACATTTGTCAGACCACATCTGGAGTATTTTGTACAGTTCTGGGGACCAGACTTTAAGAAAGATATAGTCTGGCTCTAGAGTACAGAGAAGAGCCACTAAGCTTATTCCAGGTATAAAAGATGAAAGCTATGAGAAGAGGCTGAAGATCCTTAATCTCGTTAGTCTTAGGAAAAGGAGACTGAGGGGTGATTTGATTGAGGTCTTTAAATATGTTAAAGGGATTAACAAAGTGAATTACGAAGGATTCCTTCGACCAAGTGTTGTGAGTAGAACTCGGGGTCACAAATGGAGGTTGACCAAAGGTAAATTTAGCACTGATATTCGGAAATATTTCTTCACCCAAAGAGTAATTTAAATGTGGAATAGCTTGCCTGACCATATTGTTGAGGCAGAGACCTTGGGGGTTTTCAAGAGCAGGCTTGACATAATGCCAGATACCATTGAGTATCTGAAGGGATATATTCACAATAGTATAAAGAAACTGGTGAGCGTAGTTGGGCTGAAAGGCCTGTTCTTGCCATTCATGTTATGTTATGTTATTAAAACCACCCCACCCCGCCCTACTCTCAAAATATAAACCAAACACCAATCATCCACAACATTAAAACCACCCCACCCCGCCCTACTCTCAAAATATTAACCAAACACCAATCAGCCACAACATTAAAACCACCCCACCCAACTCTCCACACAAAAACCAAACACCAATCAGCCACAACATTAAAACCACCCCACCCTACTCACAAAATATAAACCAAACACCAATCCGCCACAAAATTAAAACCACCCCACCCCGCCCTACTCGCAAAACATAAACCAAACACAAATCAGCCACAACATTAAAACCACCCCACCCCGCCTTCTGTCCAAACATTAAACAAACACCAATCAGCCACAACATTAACACCACTCCACCCTACTCAACTCTCCAAACATAAACCAAACACCAATCGGCCACAACATTAGAACTACCACACCCTGCCCTGTTCTCAAATCATAAATCATACTGATCACTCACAATGTTAAAACCACCCCACTCGGCTCTACTCTCAAAATATAAACCAAATCAGCCACAACATTTAACCCACCCTGCTCCTCTCAAAACCTAAACCACAAACTGATCAGTCCGAATATTAACCCCAGCAAAAGATTAACGCAAGGTCTCAGTACGAGTGTAGAGCCACCATGACTACCCAAAACAGCTTTAAAGACCCTTGGCGTAGGTTCTAAAAGTGTGAAGCTACAAGATGGATAGAAAACTTTTCTCCTGAAGTGTGGGCACTGGCCCACTTGCCGAGAATACAATGGCTCATCTGATCACAACACTTTTCTTCAGGTTTCTAAATGAGCAGCATTAGTTTGTGCATGACTGAAGTCTCAGATGTAAATTTATCATTGCAAGAAGGGGTATACACAAAGCTACAACAATTACTCGCTATGAAATTATCAATGAACAGTTACTGCTGAGAGTGTGATTATATCACAGCTTCTAAACTCACCCAGAATTTCTCTCTTATATGTAGACATGACCTCTTCCCAGTTTGCTAGTAGCTGCTGGAACCCAAAGTAGGACAGGCTTGAGGTTGCGCCAAATAGAATCAGAAATACCCCCCTCTACAAGAGTAGAGGAGAATTGGTATTAAAACCATGAATGCAGTTGGTTGGTACGGGCATAGCTGCACCTGCACACGGTCCATAAACATACCTGAACAAAATCTGCAAATATTATTCCATTTCTCTGATGATTTGCGAAGTGATATTCTCAACGGCAAAACTAGAAATTATTTCTTCACATTTTCTATGAGCTCCAGGAATTCAAGAACACCAAATTTTATTCATGAAGAAACTGGCAAACAAATATGATTGAATCTAATATACTGTTCACATCAATGCTGCATGCCAATACATCAATCAGTAGTCATCCTGAATCTTATAAAATGATGTTGGCACCTTTTCAAAGTGAATGGAAATCATCAGTGGAGTTTGGTGGATTACTTACCTTAGGTAAAAAATTCCTCACGACTAAAAGAAGAAAAATGAATATTGAAATCACACCGAGAGACACCCCAGCACCATAGTAAAACAGGGAACTCCTGTCAAGGAAAGAAAATGCAGAACTTGTAGTGTGCAATAAAACTGATTCACATGAGATAATTTTTTGTGTTTTGGGTTTTTTTTTCCACAAGCCGCCCGGCAGTGATGTGGCAGTGAAATCATCAATCAGGACATTTTCTCATATTGCTGTTAGAGTATAAGCATTGAGTAAAATACATAGTCGATCAGTAACCACAGAATGCATGTTTTGCTTCAACCTCAAGCAAGGGGACGTCGCTAGGCAGGGTGGCAAGAATTCTACCATGCTTGGAAAAAAATAAATAAATAAAATCTGGCATTTTGTTATAGTGGAGAATTTGCTACTTTGTATGGTGGACCAGGGTTCAGTCTGAAATCTGATAAGGCTTCAATAAAATCCCTTAATGCAAGTGTGTAGATGGACCCATGTAATTAATAGGGGTGTAACGATTCTGAATCGATGTTTTTTTAAAACGCAGTAACACCACCTGCGACTATGGGGCGAACATCCGAGCTTTCCCTTTTCCTTTATTAATCCCTGTGATGTCCAGAACGAAAGTGCTTAATATCAAAGGGCATGGGAAATGCTTCCGGACAAAACTTGACTGACAACAGCATTTTTCGGCCACGTGCTGAGGGGAGCCAAGCAAATGAAAACAAAATCGTCATCCTATTAACCAACTAGGCAACTCTAAGAAACATATACCAGTTCCCGTTTACTTTGCCTGATTAGCAATCAAATGGTGGATTCGTTTACTCTTTAAGTTAAATGAGTAGAGCTGTTTGACAACATGTTTGATTGCTGCATTTTGAAATTTAAAAGGGCATGGAACAGCACTGCTTGAGCACGATTGCCATTGCCACATCATTTTGAGCGACTGTGATAATTTATATTTCACATTCATGTTTCATCTGCTTTTCAGAATGTTTTCCACCTTGTGTATTTTTTAGATGCTAAAACTCCAGGTTGATCCTATAACAAATCTGTTTTAAATTAATCTTGAATAATGTCCTAAAATGCTACAATGAGAGATGTAATTCAGAGGAAGATTTTTTCTAATAATTCAAATTGGCATTCTTTCAATCTAACACCATAGCCCAGTTAGGTTTGTCTGCTTTTCACCATCACATCTTAAATCGTTATAGGCTACTGGCTAAATTTCTTGATTGTTATTTTGTAAGTTAAGTACACGGAAGCAGATTTAGGGAAGGGTGGAGCACCTGCAATTAGCCAAATCTAAACTCAGGCTTCTTCCCAACGGCATTTTAAATTGTTTTAAGCCACTTCAGGTGTGTACGTTTAAAGAAATTACACGCGACTGCCTACACATCCCATGACGGCAAGTTGTCTCATCACACTTTTAAAAAATCCTCGTTCAACATCACCACATCCCAACTCAGCATTTCATCTCTCATTGTGGTATTTTTTGGAGATCCATAATGAAAAAATAAAAATAAAGAGATTTATTTTCAGATCGCCCTAGATTCCAGGCGTTTAAAATATACACTAGGTGGAAAAGTTTGAAGCAGATGAAACGTGAATGTGAGCTATAAATGATCACAATCACACGAAATGGCCAAACACGCGCTCTTGCAAATCTGTGCCCATTTAACTTTCAGAATGCTGCAATCATACATGATGTCTTAATAAACAGCTCTACTCATTCAGCAAAGTAAAAAAGAGAATCGCTGGTTTGATTGCTAATTGAGTAAAGTAAACAGGGACAAGATTAGAGTAACATAATTGCCTAAAAGGATACGATTCTGTAGTCCTTTACTTGGTTTCGTGCAGCATGTCACCGAAACGGTCAAGTTTTTTGGTTTTTTTTTCCCGGAAGCATTTCTCATGCCCTTTGATGTTGGCACCTTCGTTCAAGACTGCGTCAGGTTTAATAAAGGAAATGTTTAAACTCGGATGTTCGCCCCATGGCGGTCCTTTGCCTTAAAAAACATCGATACAGAATCGATTCAGAATCGTTACACCCCTAGTAATTAACTGAAATACAAAGATGGTTTTTGTTTTGATTTTGATTCTTCCTAATGCTAGGTTCCCACTGTCAGGATTCGCGGCACGATTGAAATTGTGGTCTTAATCATGGAGTGATCGTGGTGATCCTATCAGATCTTGAGGTCAGTCGTGGCAGTCGTGTTGATCGAAGAAAAGTTTTGGACGGTTCAAAAAATTTCCTATGATCAACCCGATTAATTGTCAATCGTGATCATCGCATCACATCGCATCCAAACCTGAAATTTTAAGCCGCTTTCACACTGAATGTTAAACGAATTTTTCGGGGCAGATAACATTCAAAGTCAACAGGTGTATTCATGTCTTTGCATTGACTTTGAATGTAATCTGTCGTGCGAAAAATTTGTTTCGTGTCCGGTGTGAAAACCGCTTCAGAGAAGTTCCACAATCGGCTACGAATGGCCAATCGTGGCGTTCGTAACTGAGCACATGACAGTGGGAACTAAGCATAACAGGCAAAACACTTGTTTCAAAAGAACTGTGGATTATTATACCTCAATTATCAGGTAATAAGTTTTCACAGGCATTTGTTTGATTGTTCATTCGTGAAGTAATAGGTTTTCCCAGTTATGGCCACATATCAATGATTGTGTGTTGATAGATACTATGCTAAGAAGGAGGTGATCGAATTTTGGTCAAGATCCTACTCGTGTTCTTGATCAAAGACCCAAAAGAATGTTTAAAGATGGTACTGTCCAGACTCGTCTAACATTTAACGATCAATGACAGTTCTTCAGCCGAAGAATTTCAAATGGCGGAGACTCTCCAAGAGCCTTCTATTTTGCTTTGTATTTTCGATTAATAATACTTACCTACACACAGCTCCCGCAAAGATGAAAAGGGTAACTCCAATTATAAACAGGCCGAAGAAAAATCTGTTAAGTTCTGAAAATGAGTATACATGGTCATATATTAATATGTGGATTAATCCACACAATATAACTTCTGTAAATATTAGGGTACCGAAGATGAGTGATGTGATCTTGCTTACTTTTGTCAGAGACTTGCAGGTTGTACTTAACGTTTGACCTTTTGGACTTAACAAAGAAACAAACTTCCTGGTCAATCAGGGGAATGTCCAGACTTTTTTCTTCAGTGAAGTTGGATGGCCAGTAGTGCTCGAATAAGCATATGGACAGCGTGATAAAGTCCTCCGGCTGATGACAGTCTCGCGTTTCCATGGGGTAAACAAGGCGGACACCATCCTCACCATCTACGCTCACCTGGAGCAAAGACCAAGCAAGTTACAGCATGGTCCTGATAGAGGCAAAGGAATGGTCCAACCAACACACATGCATTACAGCCGTATGGTATACGATGTAACCGTTCAAATTAAACGGTTTTTCGCAATGCTGATCTACTCAAAAATATTTTAGAACATCAGTACTTTCAATGACCAGATATGAGTATTCTTACAATAGCAATGAGATACACCTTAACAGATGTGATGAGAATAAAGTCTTTCACGTAGTTCACAGTCAATGTGGGGAAAAAAGCTTAGAACTCCTTTGGAAAGTGATAGGGCCTTCTGTATACAGCGGATTGTAAAAACGTTTTCACTGCCCAATAGTTCTAATGTTCCTCTGATAATTAGCAAACAAATTAAGATGATTGGCTGCTTTACAAACCAAATATATCCAGGTTTTCTCCATGCATCCAATAAACTTTTCAGATAACCAAAACAAACTGCGCATGCGCGGTAGAAACATCTGCCCATCAACACAAGTCTTTTTTTTTTTCCTACTGTTTCTGTGGATTTGGGCGTGTGCGGTGAAGATTTTGGTCAAGAGGAATAGAGCTAAATTGAACATCTGAACACAATTTATTTTTTTTGGGGGGGGGGTCCACCAATCGATATACATATTTATTTCGGAATGCAGCTTACTGAAGGATAACAGTCTGGAGTGCCTGGAGAGCAAGAATTTATTGGAAAGTAGGGACGATTTATATATTTTACGAGACGTTTTCTGACATCTAATATTGATAATCCCATCTGAGTCCTAGGCTGCCGTTGCGTGCAGCGATCAGAACACCTGGGCAAGGAAAAAAGTAATGAAACAAAAGCTAGGCGAAGAAACACACCTACAAAGCATATTCAGCAGCATATAAAAGACATGTCTCAATAGCCTACATTTCAAAAGAGGAGGTATGAACACTGTTCGCTACCTTAAAGGTGGACCAGTAATCTTTCCATTTAATCACCGCGCTGGAGCGGTAGCAAAAACATCTGCCGCCGTAATGCGATGATATTCCATTCCCACTTAGATATGTGCAGTCTGCAAGGCAACAGCATACATTACAGGTAAATAAACAATCGTTTAGCTTCACACTGCTCACTTCCACTTCTGTTTCATGTCAGAATAGGCCAAATGTACATGTACGTTACATTTTTGGATCAAAAGAACGAATCACACGCGTACACATCTTTAAATAACCAATAATTTGGCAACATGGCTTTCCATGGGACTCAGATTTTCGCGGAGCAGACTGAAGCCGCTTTCACACCGGACGCGAAACGAATTTTTCGCACGGCAGATTACATTCAAAGTCAATGCAAAGACGCGAATTCGCGTCTTTCCATTGACTTGGAATATAACCTGTTGTGCAAAAAAAAGGCGACTGGAGATTACGGCCACCTCCCGGAACGACTACCGAGGCATTACAGAGTCGGCTCGAGTTGAGTATATACAGTAGTGTGGAAGCTGGCTCCACTGCCTCGCCGAGCAAATCATAGCTCTGCAGATTGGGAACACGGAAGTTTCACTGGAGTTTGCCTTAAACATGCAACACTGCGTGGCTAGAGTACATTTTCATACTACGGAAGTCATGCACTCACCTGCATACGAATATCCATAGATCGCCTCAGAACGATGGCAAAAAATAAATAAGAGGCCTAGTTTCAGGAGCATTCCCCGCACCGCACCATCGCTCATATTTGCAGCTGTTGCAAGATAAGTTTCAAATTCGGAGGTATTCCTCGCCTGGCCAGACAAAATCAAACGATTGAACGATGGCGCCGCACAAAGGACGACACCTGTCGCCAAAGTTGCACGACAAGTCAAGGCATTGTAAATTATAAAGGCATTCACAAACTTCTGTATTCTCATAAAATGTGCCAGAGAGCCCCAACTTCGGATACGAATTCATTCCAGTTTAGTTCACTATCGATGTTGTTTGTGCATATCTTCTAGTTAGGTCTTATTAATAATGTGACTCGGTCCGGGTAACCAGCTAACGATAGACATTAGCTATACTTTTATATAAAATGGACACATAATACTAATCACATTGTACTATCGGCTACTAATTATTTCCGTTCACTTATAACATTACGTCTGCGAATCGATGCCCCCCCCCCTACAGATCATCTCTGCTTTTTCTGAGATGTTAACTCTCTCCAGAATACAAACTGCGCGTTTTCACCGCGCCCTCTTGTGGTGTCAGTGACCGTCGGTTGATCATGGCAGGTCGTTATGGTGCAGCATTCAGCAGCCACTGGCTTCGTCCCAATACCCACACTTGCGACCTTAGTAATAAGTTAAAGGTCCCCTACTATGTCACCAGGTGCAGAGCTAATTAGTTATTACAAGCCATTTCAAAATATTTTTCCTCTTGACATCACATGGAGAAGTAACCAACCAGAGGCAAGGAGAACTGATCACCTTCAGCCAAGCAGTCAATTGAATATCATAATTCTGGGAGGTCGTTCCCCCTTGTGATGTCAGATAGGGGAGACATTGAACTTGGTCATATTGGCTACATAGCTGTTTACCTGGTGGCATAATAGGGGACCGAGACGTTGAACTTGGTCATATTGGCGACATAGCTGTTTACCTGGTGGCATAATAGGGGACCTTCAAGTGTCCACGTGAGTGGCATATTTCCGGGATCTGTTCGAAGTGTACAAGTAGGCGTTAAAGACTGCGAGACGTCTCGCGTCAGACTGCACTTAACAAAAGGAACATTTTTCCAATTGTGGCAGCAGTTGGAGGAGTTTATGAACCAAGAATGTCTCAAAGAAGATACATATTCTGAATGAATTTGCAAATAAAGGCCCAATTCTCACTCCAAGCATTAAAACAACAAACATAGAAACATCATCCAACTTCATTCATAAATACAACTATAAATCAGCTAATAACAGCATCAATTTAAAAAAAAATCAACCAGTTAGATCTCAGTTGCAATATTTATACTGACCAAGCCTATCTCCCACTAACTGAATGTTCAGTAACCTGATATAACTTTGTTAACATTGGAGTATTTTCTTTCTCGTCATTTTAATAACCACTCCTTCCTTTCTGAAAACAAAATCCAGATGCATCATGGAATGCACTTAGTGCTTAACTCCATAAAACCTGCAGATCCATATGAGTCCATCAAATGCAGCTGCTGTATTCAGACTAGCGGAACTTCAGGCCTATTGTAAATTCTAGTGGAGATCCTTAGGCTTCCAACAATCCTATATACGTTTGGTTGAATTACAGGGAAATGTGCATGAAATGATGGTCAAGATCTCAATATTTTTTCATTTTATGTCATGCTGTGGCCATTGATTTGTGGCATCTTGGGCAAATATTTCTCTCAATATGAGTGTGATGGAGCTTAAGTGAAGTGCTGCAACCAGCAGATACAGAATTAAAATGCTTCATTGTCCGGCAAAGTAGGGGGAAAAATGCTTTTTAAAAATGTTAAATTTACTTAAGGGAAAACTTAATTGAAAAAGTCAGTGTTTAAGGGGGTAATACTGCTTTGAAGAGCTATCAGGAGAAGAATTCATTAAGTGCAGATCAAATGCACCTTAGCTTGTGCATTTTCAGAAATGTAACTGTTTTCCACACCCTTACTCGGAGGCTGGTAAACTCTCACTCAAGACTGTAAATATGGGCATTGGGATGAAGCTAAAATCCTGATGCATTGAGGGACATACTTATCCCTTACACTGCTCCGAAGCGGTATCACGATAAGGGTTCATAAAAATGTGGACAAAGCACACCGGAGTGTGAACATTTTCAGAAAGGTGACTGCTTCCACACTCTACTTGGTGGTGCATAAATGCAAACTTCAGATCCCAAGACGGCAAGTGTGGGTATTGGGACGGAGCCATTTGTTATTTTCCATCAAGGTTAAGGCAAAGTGGTCAGGAATTAGAGGACAGGGTATAATTTTCTGACAATTTGAATGCTGCCAGATTCTCTTTGCAAAGGGAATCTTTTTCTAAATTCTCATGAATTCTCCTTTACATCTCTCCATAGCCTCATGTCATTTTCCACTGATTTGATGAAAATTGGTTTGGAATTAGGTGATAGGTTTTTTTTTTAATTTATTTTTTGACTATTCAAGTGCAGCCTACGTCTACTTTGACACTTTGGCGGGATCCTGGAAATACATCCCTCAAGGGGCCACCTGCAACTGTGGGTACTGGAAGAAAGCTGTTATTAAGATGACATGTAAGAAAATATTCAAATGTAAATAAAGTTATAGTATCAGCCCTCTGAAGCTGCTGTGATTGGACAATGGGTAAAGCGGAAACAGAGTTAAATGCCTTTTCTGGAGTGCTGCAAGATGCTGTCCTACTGCATTCATCATAGACAGAAAAGGCAACGGCTTTACATTGTCCATTGACGCACTGAATCGTGCTGTACCCAAAATTTTCAAAAGCTTAACATCATTAGCATGTGATGTAAATGGTTTCATTTTTTATTTTTTTTTGAAATGTCGTAATGAGAGCACTTTCAGACTTTTGCAAACTCTAGAACTACAGTGACCTTAATACATTTTTGCCTAAATACATTAATAGATCTGCTTGCTTGGGATGAACCGCAACTGTCATATTTTCTGAAAAAAGACCAGTTCCGTGCACCTGCCCCGCTCCAGCCTGACCTGAACTCCCCAGAACTTCTGTATTTACCCAGCTACATAAATAAGGGGTGGTTGCACAGAATCCTGACATTTTTTCAAAACATAAAGGCTGCAGTAAAAATTTACGTTAAATAATTGTGCAATAAAGGTCTTCTCCAGTCACAATGAGATCTTTTTTTTATTTTTTTTTGGCCGGGCACTCAATTTGTTTGAAGATATATTGCAACATTTGGCGGCAATATGGAAACTTTAGCTTTGGCTGATATTAATTGTTAAAGTGCCATTGAACAATACACGTAGTCTACATTTCTTGGACAATGCATTGTAAGAGAGACAGTGTTCCACTACGCGACTATAGCCATTGGCAACACGTAGAAAATTTGTATGTGTTCTTTTTAAGATCGCTTTATTATGATTATCACCTGCCACGAAGCGGGACGGGGATATTGGATTCTGGTCCGTCCGTGCGTGCGTCCTTCCGGGCCACAATTGGGACAAGATTTGTCTGAAACTACTTTGCCTAGATTCGTAATATTTTGTATGCTTAGTAAGCTAGTGATCTACATTGAGTTCGAAAATGGATGTCGAAGCATATTTTTTATGGAGTTATGGCCCTTGATCGTGGCGGGGAATAGTGGTGAAACCGTCGTCTTGTTACTATTATTCCAGTCAATAAATAGTTTCTAATGTTTTACATATTTTATATGATGGTCCATTAGGATAATTTACAGCTTCTGTAGCCACTGGGGAGCAATTTACCTGTCAGAATATTGTCAGACTCAGTGATTCATTCTGCTGTTGCGCGGCATGGCCGTTTCACAATTTAATCAGAGCGCTTTCATTTGGGGATGGCCCTCAACGTGTGTCTGAAGTTGGCTGCTTGCCTCACTGAGAGAGGCGTTCATCAGACTTGGGCGTTAGCAGTAGGATGTGGTAAATGCCAAAGCTGAAGGTGGGCGTGCATATTAAACAATTTCAGAATGACCTAAAGCAGCGAGCGCAGCGCGGAGATCTCCAAAATTGCTGAAAGTGAAAGCGTATTTACTTGTGTTTCCATCTCGCCATCCCCCCTATAAGAACACAATGTTGGGTGGTACGTAAAGGCTGCAGGGCAGAACAGCCTTTTATGGAGGCATTTAAATAAAATCCATAAAAATTGTTCGATTCAAAGTCCTTTTTTTTCCAAGTTACGAAACTTAAAAACCTGATTGGCTGTATGGCCTTGACCCCGTTGAAAGACATTGGCTGTGTTCTTTTTACCTGTTTGGTCTGTCATTTGATCGAACTGACATATGGCCTTTGGGGAAGACCTATTTGATCTTTCAAGAGAGGAAATGCCGAAAGAAATGCGATGCGAAGTTTAAAAAAAGTCGCGTTTAATGTTCACTGACGTCACTGTAGGCACAATAACATGATTCCTTCACACAGATAAGAGCAGCTCAATTAATCCCACTGTCTCGCTCAAAAAAGTAAAAGTGAGATTTATCGCTGTTTTCGAGATTTTGCGGAGCATTTGACAGCGATTAAACAAGACAGCTTTGGAGTCTTTTGATGCTGATAATACTGATACATAGCAGTGGGAAATATGTAAAAAAAAAAAAAAAAAACTCGCTTAAAAGAGGCCTGTGTAAATGTCACTTGCCTGTGTTCTCTTCCTTCTGTGAAATGGTGAAATGGTAGGGGATTTTGTGTGGTGGGCGTGTAGAGCAGGCTGCCTTCTCGTTTCTTCTGGATGCTGATCCGACAGCATCTTCTCCCTAATAGGTACTCCCACACACTGCAAAGGCCACACTGGCGTTTGCAGCACCCGAAATGGAGTCTAACCTCTGACTAACACTCCATAGCCCCTCTGACGAATTCTGCTTCTCTGGATTTTTTTTCCTTAATTTTTTATTTTTTTTTAAATAAAGAAAACACACCTTTTAACACCTTATTCTAAACCAAAATGGAAACATGTCTCGGTGATATTATGACTTTCCGAAAGGCAGTAGTACAGATGTCACTACACTAATGATTCATGAAGCGATGGAGAGTGAGGTAGTAAAGTGGCAATATTATGCCTGATGCAATGTTTGGCTTACTTGCTTTCTGTGAGGTCACACCTTTCAGAGGCAGTGAGGATTTGTGAAAAACAAATTAATGGTTCATATCATTGAGGAAAGACTTTGAAATCTGAGAATCTTTTGAAATAGAGAAAATCTGCTCACATTGTCAATGCTGCTTATCGGACAGTGCCTTCAATGATTCTTGCTTACTTATTGTATGAATAGCATGTTAGTAACTCTCGAACTGAAATTTTCAGCCAAAAATATCACGATAATGTTGACGCTATGTTTTTAAAATGAGTGAAGCAGTATGTTCTGAGACGCTAATAAAAATGGCTCCACCTTAGCAAATGCTTACTGTAAGCAACCCTGTTTGTTAGATGTTCACAGGAGACTCATTCACAAAGGTACAATTATGCTGAGATGAGTTTTCTATCTTGTTGTCAGTGGTTGGCAGGAGTCTTTAACAGCATTAAGAACAAGGTTTCATAGGATTATTATGAGTGACATCTGCTCATGTCAGGCTCTCGTCATACATTCATTTTAAATGCCTTCCTGTCCACAGTCTCTCCTTCAATTTTGCTCATTTATCCCCTGAGTGAAGATTTTCTGTGACATACCTTCTCATTTTCTTGCAGTGTATGTAATACTTAACTTGTTAGAATTTTGTAAACACATTGGTCACGTTACAGTACCCTGGCTAATGTGAAATTTAAGCGGTTTAACTTCTGTAAATAACTGCAAACTGCACAAGGCAAGGAATAAAAGGTCAGAAGTTAAAAGAGAATTGTTTAGTGCGCAGGGTGGCATCTGATATTTTGGATGTCATAAGAAAGCTGTCGTCCTGTTTTTATTCATATAGGTTTTCAGACTTTGATCATTTTTGGTAAATGAAAATGTTTATTTCATTTTTTTTTTTAAATCGCTGATTTGTTTGAAAAATTTGGTTCTGCTAAAACACTTATTGCCACTGTTATGCCCACATGGAAAGAATCTATATGAACATATATGCGCATATATGCAACCTATATGCCGCATACATACAGCATATATGCTGCATATAGGCCAAATTCAGGTACATATATGTGCTTATAGAGGGCATATAGGTCTCCTATATCGCTTCTTTTTTTCCACATATAGGCCCTATATGTGCATACAAGGTATATATCTCCTATATAGCTGATATACCCAGTGGCAGGTTCTGTTTGTCATACCTATTGTATAGCTCATATCTCACTCTTGCAATTGTCATACAGGATGCCTAGCTCATATTTTTATTCTCAAGGTAATATCTGCATAGTTCAAAGTCCCTTCCAGAAATAACAAGAATTTCACGCAATAACTTATTTATCGCAAATTAACACGTGAAATTGGTATCACATTTGATCCTAAATACATGTTGACATGTGACAACGGCATGTTATGTGTAAACCAGTCATTATTAACTATGGCAAATGAGAGGAGACAAAAAGCTATGATATCATCACAAATAACTAATACTATTTGTCACATTTTTTTCTTGAAACATTAACAATAACAAGGTCATCAATTCTTTCTTGACCATATTTCCATTCTATGAAGAGTTGTGTACTGTGGAAGATACAGACATGTATAAAAACAAAATGGTTTGATTATGTTTATTTCATCAATTAAGCATTTTTTTCAAGTTTAAGTCACTGCCAGATTCACCACATAAGATAAAATTGGATTCACATCAATACAGCTCATACACATTCGCTGAAAGATTATACACTACACTGTTAAATCCACCAAATGCAATGTTTTCTATCTAGTCTGTAATGCAGTTTCAAGATGAATATGGCTCAGAGGTCCTTAGTCTAAATGTAGCAAAGTAAAACAAAAACAACAAAATAAAAGTACACAGAAGAACATGCATTCAAGTAAACATGACTTACAAAAGTCATTTTCATCCCCACATGTATTTGAGCGTTTCACTGTGGTTAATGAATTTGAAGACAAAGTCTACATTCCTGTACACAATTTTAATGAACAGACACTTGTCTTTTATCTGAGATGCTTGTACAGCAACTAAAGGTCCCAGACTTTTTCCTAAAGGGATGAAATAACAAGGATTCTTATATTCCCACACAGAAAGAACCTATATAAACATATAGGTTTTAATTCCCGCCTCGCATCAACCAGCAGTGGTCGGCAGCTCTTTTCAGAAGTAGTGCGCAATTGGCCAATGTGCTACAGGGATGCAAATTGCGAAGGGCCTGCTGGGAAGGGTTATGTAGATAAGAGTTCCCTTAGGCGCGTCCTGTTGGCTAGAATGGTGCTGATAAAAAGGATTCTGGCTTCTTTTACAACAGAGTGACTTTACTCCATCCATGTTCAAAATGTGAAAACTTACAGCTAACGGATATGTAAAAAGCAGCTGCCCAGGAGTGCATGATCTGGAGCTGGACCGCGAGCTGTCAGTCATCAATAGGGGGCGATATATGTGAAAAAGCCTATGTACCTGTACGTAGTTCTCTAACTGGATTTCCCAGATTTGGGTGGGATGCCAATTGCCAAGAGTTTTAATGTAGTGCCACATATAGGTTTTGCTTATATGTGATATGTAATATAATATATTTAATATATTATATCATATATATAATATATACTGTATGAAAATGGCCAATTTTATGTATGTCGCTTATATGCAAAACTTATATGTGGCCCTATATTAAAACCTATATGTTTATATAGGTTCTTTCTGTGTGGGTGTCTTTAGGCTGAAACTCAATTTTCATTGGCTCTGTAATCCAATGTGTTGGATTTAAAATAAACAATAGATGTGAGGTTTAAGAGCAAATTAGCAGCTATCTGATAATTGTCATCATTTTAAATCATTCCCAGACCTCAAAACCTTTCCTTGATTGTTCTCAAAGACTCATCTGTTTTTCTTAAACCCCTACCTATCACCATTGCCTCTGAAAGAAGTGACCCTACAGAATCCTTCTGGCGAAACATATTGCATCAGTGATACAGTTATAAGTTATGTGTAGCTATGCTGCTTGGCTGCTTAGCATGATTAGTTCATGCACAAAAAAATCAAGAAGTCTGAAGTCAATTATTGGTGTGATTTGCATTTGAAGTATGTTGCTGTTGTTTCTCAATATGATGACTAATGAAAAAGGCCATGTTGAGGCTGAAAAAATGGGATAAATTGATTGGATACATGGATACAAGTGTGTCAAAATGTATTATTAGAAAGCTGTAAGGCACAGTTGAGTAAACGAGTTGTTAGGCCACATAAAACCACTGAGTCGATGACCAAGCAGCCAACTGTTGAGAAACATCCTTTTTCAGCAGTTGCACCGATCAACAGCACTTCTTGAAGTGCACAGATGTGTCAGACTACCTTAAAGAGAGAACCCGGTGTCAGACTACCTTAAAGAGAGAACCCAGTGTCAGACTACCTTAAAGAGAGAACCCGGTGTCAGACTACCTTAAAGAGAGAACCCGGTGTCAGACTATCTTAAAGAGAGAACCCGGTGTCAGACTACCTTAAAGAGAGAACCCAGTGTCAGACTACCTTAAAGAGAGACCCCAGTGTCAGACTACCTTAAAGAGAGAACCCGGTGTCAGACTACCTTAGAGAGAGAACCCGGTGTCAGACTACCTTAAAGAGAGAACCCGGTGTCAGACTACCTTAAAGAGAGAACCCAGTGTCAGACTACCTTAAAGAGAGAACCCGGTGTCAGACTGCCTTAAAGAGAGAACCCGGTGTCAGACTACCTTAAAGAGAGAACCCGAGGGGCATGCAGAGGGATGCGTTTTCCCACTGTGAAAGCACTTGGTCAGGGAGTAATTCCCTTCAAAACTACACTTAAACACAATCTGAAAAAGTGGCTTGGTAAAAATGGAATCTGATCACAAAATTGTCCTGCATTGAGTACTATCCTGTTCCATGTGATCTGTATGCTTTTACCAAGTAACCATATGATTTATTGATTTAGGATTTATTGAACTTTGTGTTATACCCAGTTACAGCTGTTTTAAAATGTCTCCTATATTTACTTTTATGATGTGCTTTTATATTTTTGGTCGTCCTGTGACACCAGGCAAAGGTACTGCCAATGGTAACTAGCCTTTGGCTATATTGAATGTATCTACATTTTGTTAAGAAATTTTCAGCACTGAAAAGCCTCGTCCCCTCATAATTCAATAAACACACTAATCCAGCATTGTGTCCGGGGGCTTACCGCAAGATATAAACTTATGACCTCAAGAATGGAAAATCTAGCTTCTAGTTTGTTGAAATGTATGTTTAAAGGTTTAATGCACAGTAGACACGAGTATTATAAGGTATGAATGTGATTGAAAAAGGTGCAGAAAGCATGTTTTTTATATACAGTATATATCGCAAATAATTTCTTAACTATCTTTTGAATTTTGCTAAATGGTCTATTTTCTTCATTTTTGTTATTATTATATTTATATTATAAATATATTATAAAATATAATATTTTATAATTTAAAAATTAATAATTATTAATTATTATTATTCATATGATTATGATTATCCAAGAATGAAATATGAGTTTGTGTGAATGGATGCTATGATGAAAAGGACACGGTGACCTTTGCAGTAGAGAAGAACTTCCTGTGTTTGCCTGTGTCACTTAGCTCGAACATGACCCCCGCCCCCCCCACCACACACCCCACCACACACCCAACAGGAGCGCCCCACTGCAGTTGCATTGATGTCAGAGCCTTGGTGGGTGTGTGGGAGGGAGCTGCTGATGTGGTCATGATTATTGTGCTGTGGAGGAATAGACCATAACGATATGAGCTAGGCGCACTGGTCCACGCCCCCACCCACACTGCCTCCCTTCTCCCCCCAGCGGAGGTGAGGTCTCTCAACAGAGAAGGAGGAAGCCGAAACACTTTACAGCTCTTCACATTATCTGACGCACAGCACAGTTACAGCCAGTTAGCCCAACGTTAAATAGTAATAGCATTGCAGAGCAGACAAGGGACATGGACTGGTATAGTTCAGCCTGCAATTACAGACAACAGTTAGTGAAGTGACTTTAAGCAGACAAAGCACAGTGTGTCACAGATTCCAAGGGCCTTATTTGGCTGGAAAGGTTGACTGACAGCCCATGTGGATTGGAAAAATTAGTGAGAGTTGAATCTTCAGGGGTGCGCGAATGTGTGTGTGTGGGTGGGTGGGTGGCTGGGTTGGGGGCACGGGGGAGAACAGGGATGGTTTTTTTAGTTGACTGAGGAATATTTTTTCCATTACTCGATTTGTATCTATTTCAAGCACGTTAGTATGTGCGTATGCGTGTGACCCACCCGGCCCTCCAAAAAAACTTTGACTTCCCACTAACTTTCTGATGTTAAGTATTATTGCTCATGGTCGCACAGAACATTTCCACATAACAGATTTTAATCTCGGTGTCGAGCTTTCCTCGCCAAACCGCATCACAGCGTCCATCAAAAGCGGACAGGGCTTGAAAGACCAGTGAAGATTGAACTTGAGGCCTCTCAGTGGTGCACTTAAGCTTGCTTTGCTGCCTGTTAACGATTGCAGGAAGCCCACATCTTTGCCGCCTCATAAGCTATCTTATTAGGCACATCAGTGGGCCGCACCGAGGGAGGGGAGGAGAGTAATTGGTCTTATGCCCCGGTGTCGTCTGTGGACTTGCCCACGTGGCCCGAGGCGCAAAAGAATGCGGTGAGCCGGCTGTTCATTGGCTGCAGGGCCCACGCACGGTGTTTCCAGGGGAGGTGAGGGGGCTGGCCGCTCCTTTGGCGTGTGGGCGGGGCCACGGGGGTGCGTGAGCCTGCTTCGCCAGCGAAAGCACAGTTCATGTTCAGAGGTAAGGCTAACTAATCAAAGAACAAACCGCTCATTACCACTGGCCTGCGCTCTGCTCTCACTTGGTTGCCCCACTGCTATAGATTCACAGCTCCACTACCCAGCCACAAACTAACCTCACGCCTGCACTTAATTCACGAGAGTGATGGTAACAAAGGATAAAGGCTTTCGTTAGAAGTATGTGAAACTACCACCGTTTCTTGACACCACTGTCATCCCGGCTATCTTAGACCTTCCCATCTCCGTGTGACAATAGACCTGATTTTTCATCACTCTGTGGGGCGTCCTCCCACATTCAGCGCAGCATGTCTGCTCTCAGTCCCAGGCCGCGTTTGCTGTTTTCTGAAGAGGATTCTAGCACATTTTCACTTCTCTGTTTTATTCCCTGATCACTCTTAACTTTGTTTCTGTATCTTCAGCAATTCTATGTGCATCATTACTTGTTATTTTTTTATTATACTGGTATGTCTTACTATTCTGTAGAGTGTTTTTTAAATGTTGTAAAAGTGCCAAATAAAGAGACTAGTGATAATAATTGAAAAAGAATCATCATGATCATCAATGACAATAATCATAACAATAGCTGCAAGTAGCAAAGAAGGGTAAAAGCCTTGTATAATGGACATGAATTAAGAGGAGAGTTACGATATGTTTCTTCCTTTGTTGGAGTTATTAAAGACAGCTTGATAAAAATGTATGTTCCGTTGAAACAAGGTATCATTTTACCTTGCCAGGGAGCACTGACGGAAGAGACGGTAGTGTTCAGCCACCTTTTAAAACAATTGTTTGTCAATTCTTATTAAGACAGTTTAAAAGCAGGAAGAGCTTGTAAATAAAGCAAATAGCTAGCTATCTGCGTCGACTTTTATGAAAAGATGTGTGCGCCCGTAATTCAGGTGGAAGGTCATGTGCAGCACACTACAACATTTGTTTATATGTACTTACTATCACTCGTAAATGGAAATAAAATGGCACTTTCCGGACGAAAGACAAGCGATGTTAACTTGCCGTACTGAAAATTATACCCTACCTGCTGTTGGTCAAACCTGCCTAAACTGGTTGCCAAACCTGCTCCAGCAAAAAAGTTTCAAATTCAGAACTAAAATGCAAAAGTAACATGCAGTTGAAGCTATTAATTCATATTGGGTAAATCCACTATGTAGTGAAGTTCTGCAAGTTTTGGCCCGCGTGAATTTGCATAAACCCACACATGGTTGTCAAATTCGCAGCGCTCCCCTAGTGGCAGTAAAAATCTGCGAACTTAAAGCCACACTAGATAGGAATCCCAGTTTTGTGCGCTCTAGAGGCCACTAAGGGCCACTAGAGCAAGTTTAAGCGCAACACCGCTGTCGTAAAACACATTGAGCGCTGTTGTCGGCTGACGTCCCCCTTAAGAACGTGCATTTATTTACACCCTGAGACTTGTGGAGCTGGAATCAATAAAGTTATTGGTTATCATTGAGTTTATATAGAAGTCTTCATCAGCATTGGATTAAAACTACTGTTCTACAACAAAGTATGCGCAAGCACCGCTCCTAAAAGTAATGTTAGCAGATGTAGTAGCTATTGTAACATCAAAACGGGACAATATCAATATAATGATGGTACAACGCCAGCCTACAAAGCTGATATGGCCTGTCTTTGCTTTCAAACAGTAGTTGCTAGTAAGTCAACAACTTTTCTCACCGTGAAGCATAAAGTTCGCTATAAAAAACACCCCTTGAAAGGGGCTAACTCTGCCAGAGAAATGCTAATGCTACCTCGGCTGACCTTGTTTACATTATTTGAATGGGCTTACAATCAGTTATATTTTGATAACTCAAATAGTGACTGTAACACAGCCAACAAAAACAATGTGTGATAAATACAATGCATGAACACAAGCATATAACTCACCTCTCAATCAGCAACACTGCCAGCTCGGCGTCCGACTTGCAGCCCTCTTTTGCCATGAGCTCCCTCCACTGTGAGAAAGCGGAGCCAACATTCACTGGTTTTGTGCCATGCACGGTCACTCTCCCTTTTTTTTTATCCTGGCTTCCACCGACACCGTCCTTTTTCATTTCTTTGCCTCAGCCATCTTTCGAGACACGATACCGGGCTAGCGGGCTAGCCTAGCTGCCTCTCCTTATGCTCCTGATCCAAAAGCTTGTGTGTGCCGTAAAGCAGAACGTACGTCTCGCGAGAGTGCGGGACCCGCGGTCGAAAGTTACATAGTCCCAGATGCAGGCCACCAGGTCCCGCTGTGGTAATGGGAGAGATGCCATTCTCACTGTAATAATCCAGCCCACCAATAGATAAACTTTGAAACTGATATTTTAAGGTGAAATTCCTAACAAGTGGGGCTTTAAGGTTGTGTTTGATTCGATCCAAGAACATGACTCTACCTTTATGTTCGCATCTCAAATGCCAAGAACAGTGCATTCGGGTCGCCACCTCTTGTCGAGAACGTACACCATGATTTATCAGGAACAACTAGGAATGAGACGTCACAACATAGAGGCAGCATTGACAGTCATTCAGAGTAAGTTTTAAATGATAACTATCAATTATTAAGTGAAACGCACATCTGTGTTTACTGTGACTAATAGTGGTTTTCACTGGAAAGCCATCTTTCAATGCACCCAGCTTCCTTTCCTGCGTACGGTGAGACGCATTTCTCCCTCCATAAAGTCTAGCAAAAATCAACATCATGGTCACGTACGAAGGACACAAAACTAGCCAAATCACAAACCTCAAATGTTGTGTTCCACCTGTTTGATTGGGAACTGCAATGCACGTGCGCACAGGAACCGCAGCCTGACCCGCATGTTACCGAATCAAACAGGGCCAATGAGACAGTGGATCTGCGGTCAGGTGAAAATACGGGACCCAACGCATTCCGCTATGAAGGACTTTTTCCCATCATACCAGAAAACTAGTTTTTAAAGTTGAATTATTTAGCTTAAGGTGAGCATGTTTTTTGTTTTTGTATTGTATTGATATGCATCTCATAGATATTCTCCGTTATTGGCAGCAGATCACTGCATACTCTAATGTAAAGATACGTCAGTTTGACTTTTTTCCAACAGGCCGAAAACTTATGGGGTCCCTGTTTTTATCCGCAAAGTTATACAAGACCCTCAAATTGACGCTATTATGCAGACTTCCACAGCATTCCGTAAAAAGTTGATCAAATGGTTTGCTGTAGGCTTCCGGAAGAGCACAAAATTTCTGTTAGTTTACATAAGGACATCTTTAACTTACATGCATAACCTTAATGCATTGTGGATCTGCCCTAATAGTCTTCAGATTAATGAATTTCCGCAGACTGTCTTGTCATGTGCCATTTTGCGATTAAACATGATTCCATCCCCTAGATGGATTATATGCCTCTTATATTATGCATGAGAGACCGAACATTATGGTCACTTTTTGACAGGGGAACTTATCACCAAGTTTCTTGTTGATTGGTCTTACAGTATATTTTCAGAACATTTTTTTGCAGTTTTCACAAAATTCAAAATGGCAGAAAAACTGGTCTGACGCATCTTTCCGATACAAATGGCTTTTTTGCTTGTCTTCATGAGCCAGATCTGCCGGTGTTGATTTGGCTCAGAAGTTATGGCCCCTCAAAGTTGAAAAATGCAACTGGTCGCTACAGCACCTCTCTCTGTCATTTGCACATCAATAAGTCCTCACTGAACCTCCCCAAAAGCAAAGAAGTTTCCAATATTTGTGAAAGTTGCAACCATTTTTGATGCAAACTTCAGAGGGCTTAATATATTATGATTATTATCATTATCATCATTATTATTGTTGTTGTTAATAATATTAATATAATAATAATTGTACGTCTGTTCTACACAATTGGCCTTAGCTGCACCTATATGTCTTTGAGCGTAGGATGCACCACAAGTCCTCACTTGGTTGTTGCAGTGCTGAGAAAAGCATGTAAATACAGTAAGATGTTTGTAACGGTAAGACAAAGATGGGGAAACTGTGATTTTAAAAAATTATGTGCGTGAAGAGCTCTGCACTGCAAATCTCCCCGGATAAGGCTGTTCGCCAGACAAATAAATAACGGTAATGCATGGGCAGGTCTCTCCGTGCCTTTGTTATTGATAACGCCTCTTCGCCTCCCACCCTGTGGAACGTGGACTCACCTGTGTGGGCGTGGTACAGGCCGGCTCTGGGATCTCAGGCTCTCAGCAGTAAGGTCAGCTCGTGATGGAGCATCCCCTGTGCTTGGGTCTGTTATTTTATCCCTCTGCGCAGATATCTTTACTCTTCATGTGATCTACGAGCTTCATGATCCAGTTTTATATCAGCCCAGCCGCCCACCGAGGGCGGGAATCCGTTTCACTTGCGCTCAGTATTCGCAGTTTTCCAGGACGAATGCAGTAATTTCCAGCACACTTTTTAGGTTGCCGCTTTTGCTTTAATTTCAAATTCTCTGTCAAAGTTGCATCTTCTGCATGGCAAGAGTGTAATCTATGCACTGCAAAGGAAGACGTTTTAACCTGCATAATGTGTTGAACCTGATGCCACGTGTGCTAGACTTACCATGAAGTTGAAGTGGATGTATGCTCCTAACTTAATCATGGCAGCATGCTTTCATAAAAAACAATAAATAACTAAAAACATCAGTTTAGGGATTGTTGTATGTAGTTGGGTACTTCTGAATGGCCACGCAGCTCGATCAGCTGGCAACTAAACTCCCAGAGTGACCCCCCTGCCCCTGAGTGTGATCGTCCTTTTCTTAAACTCAGAAAAAAAAACTTTTCTCCACTGTAGGACTCCATACTAATGCTGGGCAGTGTCATCCATTGCTTTCAGAGCAGCCACAATTCTTTGGCCTGGATTCCACAAGAGATTTGAGGCATTCTGATACTTCGGTATAAAATAGCTGTGTCTTCATCAGTATGAAGTTAAGCTAGCCAGCTATAATGCGGTTAGGGAAATTTGCCCAATAGTATGAATTTGCATCTCCATTGGCCCGAAAGCCCTCCGCTCGAGAAATGAAGATGCAACTCAAATAGCAGGCTAATTTGCAAATTACTTGGCTATTTCTCAAATTTGGCCAAGATTTATCGGGAAAATTTCTCGATCAAATTAGCAGGCTATTTGTATCTTCAATACACTTGGTTAATTTCAAAAACGCAAAAACAAACAACAAAAAAAGCTAATTTGAAACTTAATTCTAATGAAGACCCACCTGTTGACATGATTGCATTTCATAACTTCTGAAGGTCGGTAAGCTACACTTCAATGCTGTGAATCTGCGCTTCTACCAAATCTCAAAGGCGCTATATTGGATTCTGGCCACTTAGGAGGTTATTGAAGTACACTGAACCTACTGTCAAGTATAAACCAATTTGACGTTACTTTTGCATTTTGACATTGGGTACTGGCATGCTGGAAGCAGCCATTGCTCACAATGGGGTGTGCATGGTCAGTCACAGTACTAAGGTGCTTAGTTTGAGTGAGTGGTATTCAGGGAGCTAGAAAGCATTTCCCACACCATTACGACACTGTCTGCAGTTGTTGACACAATGCAGGATGGGCTCATGACTTCAGGCTGTCGACCCCAAATTCTGATTCTACTATTTGCATATGTGGTGCCCCGCAGACCTACGGTGTTTTGGTTGCTGTTTCCCTTTATCTAAGCAGGTACGTCCGCGGGGCAAAGCTCATTAATCGCCAATGAATTCCAGGCATTCTGGTGTTCGTCGGTGTCATAAAAGCCTCCTCCGGCCTCGTCGATTGGGTGCTTCTTTAGAGACATGCATTCGCCGTGCAGCTCTTTCTCAAAACTCCTGCATTCTGTGCACCATTGATTGAGGATTCCTCCCTGGACCATGGGCTCTAATTTCCTGGTGCAGCGCAGGTGGCGCAGCGTGGCGCAGCCCGCGCAGTGGTAATTTCGTCCGGCGCAGCCCGCGCAGTGGTAATTTCGTGAGGTGCGCAGCCTTCGGTAGACGAAGGTGCGCCGAGATGGGTGTGGCGGCGTAGTAGGGGGAGGTGTCACATATTCATCAAGATGCAATGACAATTTCATAGAAAAAGTCTCCGCTGGAGTTGCGCAGAAAGCTCGCCATCTCCAAACTGGTTTAATTTCTGTGTAGTGGTAATTTGACTGACCGGTGCAGAGTGCGCACACGTCACCGAAATCTCACAGGCAGGTTTACAGAATGTCAGGCACATTTCAATGCAAGAAATAATTACAGGAAGCACTATTTAATGTAATTATCTGAATAAGCTCCGTGTCCGAAAGACATAAAAGTTGTAATTTTTCAGAGTATTCCAGGAATTATTAGACGTGCAAACTTATGTTTGTGTTCGACCTTCACAAAATGTAAATTGATAGCTATCGACTTTTCTTGGTCTTTTTAGCCTATTCGTCTGTTTTCTTCCGTTGAAGATAGACAGCAGTCTTTATTCGGTCTTTCTTTTGAAAATTAGTCTGATGGATCAAACAGATTTACGCTTTATTTCCACAGCAGAGATAAAATAATGCTTGCAATCAGAGAGCAAATCAATTCCATGACCATTGACAGTGTGAATAAATTATCGCATGCACGATCAAGACTGTCCGACGCGAAATGCAAAATACTCCATGTCCAGCAGCCAGCAAAAAGTAAAAGTATTGATATGAGAACAGATTTATAACGAAATAAAGAATAAAAATATTCCACCAACAAACAGGATATCCAACAAAGATGACCCGCCAATAAATAAATCGCAGTGTTCATTGAATGTTCTGTTGTTAAAATGTTTCTTTTTATTCTATATTTCGTTATCAATCTGTTCGAATCGTTTAATCGTCTTGCGCCAGTGTCAACTCGCTTTAAACAGAAACATTGACTGAAATTCTCGATACTCATTTTGAAGAACTGAGCCCTCTTTTCAAAACATTCACTTTTAAATATCTAAAAGAGTCAGTGGATTTGAAGAAATTAAAAACAATAATAGACTGTCGGACACAGAGATTTGTTAAAATCCTGTCAGACACAAGACGCAATCTGTCGAGCGAAAATTTGTTTCGCGACCAGTGTGCAAGCGGCTTAATACTAGGCTACTATTATTGTCACTTAGGTTTTGTCGTCTTTAGTGGGGGAAAGGAATACAGCCTGATTGCTATGATCTCGTACTGAGTTAAGATCACATATTGAAAATAAATGTGTCACGTATCTTGCCTTATTGTCCATGCATGTTAATCCCCAAATTTAAAGCAGCAACAATTTGTAATAATAGGAACACGCCATACATCGTTTCTCCTGCCAGTGAGCAAGATTTGACTCGGCTGTGTCGCCTTCTTTGCCAACTTGCACTGGAAGGAGGGACAGAGGCGAGACAGAGGAGTACATGCGCCAGGCTACGCCGGGCACGAAATTGCCACATACGCCTGGACACACCCCGTTGGCGCGGCGCATGGGCCTGCGCCTGGTCTACGAAATTAGAGCCCCATGTCTTTTTGTTGCTTTAATACCTAAATAAATGTGTTTTGGTTTGGCTGACTCTCTTGACCCTCTCTTTGTGTAGCGGCTTGTGTTGGGATTGTTACTGCAAGTCTCAGGAGAAATCTAGAATCATCAAATGTAGTTTTTTTCGATCTTTGACTGTCCAGTTTTTGTAAGTTGGTGCCCAATGTTGCCCTAGTTTTCTATTATTGGCTGACGAGTGGAATCCGACATGGTCTTCTGTTGGGGGCCGTCCACCACAAGGTTAGACTTGTCGTGTTGTGAGAGGTTTTTCTGCGGTAAGTAGGTGTTAAATGTAGCCTTTCTGTCAGTTGGCCTTTCTGCTTCGACCTTGTGACCTCTCTCGTGGCCAGGCATTTCCAAGTGCCAGTCACTTGCTTTTTTGTGACATTTGGTCTAGAATCCAGAGATTCTTGTTCCTGAAAATCCCGGTAGATGGGCACTTTCAGAAATACTCAAACTAGCCTGTTTGGCACTAGCAGCCATGCCACAGCTCAATCAATCACAATTTTTAATTAATTCTGATAATATTTGTGAACATCAGCCAAATGTCCTGGTCTGTAACTGTATGATTTTACGTCACTGCTGCCACATAATTGGCTGATTTAATTGTTTCATGAATATGCTGATGTAGAGGTATTCCTAATGCAGTTGCCTGTGAGTTCATATCTGCAGACTAAATACATCACATACAAAGTTGAGTGATACTGACTGAGTTTTTTGAATAACTCGCTGATACCGTACCCCTTGCGAGCTGCGACTGCATTACCTTTGCTCTGGGAGACAGTGGTTTAATTGGCTCACCCAGTAAATGCAAATAATTGCTTTCAAATAATGATTTAGCTTGACACTCTGATTAATTCCTTATTCAATCCATATATGTAACCCTCGTGGAGGAGGCTTATTAAAATGCATGATTTGTTGTTAAAATTAATGTGCTTGTGCCTCACACATGGAGCTTTTCTCTTACATATTTTGAGGAAATAAAGAACCTGTGATGGTCCTCATCCCCCTCATTTCCACTGCTTTCATTCGCAGGGCAGTCGGTGAGGTAACTGAGGTTAGGAGTAAGGAATTAGCTTCACTCTAAAATCAATTTGAGGCAAAAAAACTCAGCCTCTGATGGAGTCTGAAATCATTGCCTGGATATCATCCATTCATTTACCGATCATATAACTTGCATTGGCACAATTTAGCATATTCCATAATATATAAAAAAAATATTGTCACGTTAGGGTGTCCCACTTTTCATGATAATGACGGTGGAAGTCGTCCTTTATTAAATCATGGTTCTGTCTGCAGCCCTTATGATTTTATCTTTACTTATTCATAAATTTTCATTTAATGTAATGAAATAAATACTTTACTTAAAATTTTTTATTTGCTATCATTCCATACATTCTTAGTTTCGGAAGATTTTCAGACAGTGGGCTCTAATTTCTAACTGGTGCAGTGCAGGGTGGCACAGCATGGCGTAGCGTTGCGCTGCCCGGGCAGTGGTAATTTCGTGAGGTGCGCAGCCTTCGGTAGACGAAGGTGCGCCGAGATGGGGTGCGGCGGCGTAGTAGGGGAAGGTGTCACATATTCGTCAAGACGCAGTGACAATTTCGTAGAATAAGTCTTCGCTGAAGTAAACCAACCTGGTTTACTTTCTGTTCAGTGGTAATTTGGCTGACTGGTGCACTGAAACCTCACAGGCAGGTTTCCAGAACGTCAGGCACATTTCAGTGCAATACATAATTACAGCAACCACTATTTAATGTAACTATGAATTATAGTATCTATATTGATTGTCCTGATGTCAGATTAAAGGCGGTTGGCACGCATAATGAAAACTGGCTTAACCAACGCAGCTGAATCTGTGATGCAAACTAACGACTTCACATCTTTCACAGCCACCCACAACCTAAAAAATGCTTGCTTTCTTTGCTCATTAAAGCCGCTTGCAAACTGGATGCGAAACAAATTTTTCGTACAACTGATTACAGTCAAAGTTAATGCAAAGACGCAAAAGTCGGGCAGGGTTTTAATACATCTCCGTGTCCGAAAGTCATAAAAGTTCTCATTTTTTGAGTATTCCAGGAATTTTTCGATGTGCAAACTTGGCCATGTTTGTGTTCAACCTTCACGAAATGGAAATTGGCAGCTATTGACATTTCTTGGTCTTTTTATTTGTGTGTTTTCTTCCGTTGAAGATAGATAACAATCTTTATTTGGTCTCTCTTTTGAAAATTAGTCAGATGGATCGAACAGATTCACGCTTAATTTTCACTCCAGAGATAAAATAGTGCTTGTAGTCAGTAAGCAAATCAATTCCATGACCATTGACACTGGCTGCGTTTACATGGATTGTTTTCCTCAGTCTGATTGAAATCAAACGGATTAAATGAATCTGATTCGATCTGTATAAATGAACGCTAAGTAAAGTGATTCACGTTCAATCCGTGCATACATGGCCCCAGCTGAAACCAACTCCAGTTTCTTTGACATGCGCACAAGGTCCCACTAACGTCATTACGTGATTACGTGACTCGTACGTACTAGGCAGTACATGCATAGAACAAATAATCCAATCCATCAACCAAATCCACTGTGTTCAGTCGTTTATAGGCAGCATCAAGCCGATTATCAATCGGCGTAGACTACCTCTTTCAATTCGATCAAAAATTTAAACCGATCCAGGTGAATCGGATCAGCTAAGGTGGTTAAATGAGAAATTTGGAATCTGACTAACCAGTCAATCCGATTATAAGTAGGATTTTTGGACCCATGTAAACGCAGCCACTGTGAATAAATTATCGCAAGCACGATCAAGTCTGTCCGAGGCAAAATGCAAAATACTCCATGTCTAGCAGCCAGCAAAAAGTTATAGTATTGGTATGAGGAAAGATTTATAACGGAATAAAGAATAAAAATATATCACCAACAAGCAGATCATCCAAAAAAGATAACCTGTAAATAAATTAATCACAATGTTCATTGGATGTTCTGTTTGTTGTTAAAATTTTCTTTTTATTCTTTATTTTGTTATCAATCTGTTCTAATCCTCCTCTTTTTTTTTTTTTGGCTGTCAGACACAGTGTATTTTGCATTTCACGACAGGCATTGTACATTGTCCCACGCCAATGTTGACTCACTTTATTGAGCAGAGCTTAAACAGAAACATTGATTGAAATTCCCGGTGCTCATCTAGAAGAACTGAGCCCTCTTATCAAAACACTCACGTTTAATATCTAAAACATTCAGTAGATTTGAAGAAATTACAAACAATAATCGACTGTCGGACACAGAGATATATCAAAACCCTGTCAGACTTTCGGACACGAAGACACTGCGTTCAACGCAATCTGTTGTGCGAAAAATTTGTTTTGCGTCCAGTGTGCAAGCGGTTCAATACTAGGCCACTATTATTGTCACTTAGGTTTTATTGTTTTTAGTGGGGGAAAGGAAAACAACCTGATTGCTATGATCTCGTTCTGAGTCACATATTGATCACATATTGAAAATAAAGGTGTAACATATCTTGCTGTCCATGCATGTTAATCCCAAAATTTTAAGCAGCAACAGGGTGTAATAATAGGAACACGCTATCCATTGTTTCTCTTCCCAATGATGCAGGCAGAAGAAATAAATGAGCAACTGTCGTATTTCATTCCAACTTCATAAATTTGAATAATCTGACGTAGTTTCATTTTGAAATTCCATTCAAGTTTGTTTATGGTAATAATTTGCTAATGCCCTAGCTAGCCAGCTAACTCATATTCGTAATGCTTAATATAGACGTTAGCGCTGCAGAAAACTTGCCTGAAGCAGCAAAGTAAAATGCAACATTAACGCATCATGCAGATATAGGACAGAGGCTTCTATATTCCAACACATTAAAGGTGAGGAGAGGAGCTAATTTGATTGGTGAAGATTTGACTCGGCTGTGTTATACCCAAACACGCCTTCTTTCCTCCCTCTTTGCCACTTGCGCCGGCAGGAGAGACCACGGCGGGACAGAGGAGTACTTGCGTCAGGCTGCACCGGACACGAAATTGCAACATACGCCTGAACACACCCCGTTGGCGCAGCACACCTCCCATTCGCCGCGCCTGTGCCGCTCCTGCGCCTGGTCTACAGGAGTCAAATGTAAACAAAAACAGCAAACAGTAATTTTCAACTCCTTTGAACTTATATTCAATGAGAAAAGTACAAATACAAAATAAGTAATGTTTTAATTCATCAGCTTTATTGTTTTCTGGAAATAATGGCTATCTTAAAATATGATGTCTACCATATCTTCCAATTAAGTTTGGACATGTTCACCACTGTGTAACATCTCCTCATCTTTTAATCACTATTACTTGTTGTTTTGGAGTTGTTTAAAGGCAGCATATGTTGTTATGAAATGCACCTGTAAACATCTGTGTCCATTGTGCCTTCAAAGTGCCAAGAGCGCTATTGCAGCCCCAGATCATGACAGATGCTGATTTTGAACATGTTCTTAATGAAAGTTAGAATGGTCCATCTAATTTTTTATTTATTTATTTTTTTTAACAATTTGGCATCTCCAATCCCACCAGAATCTGGAATTCCCAATTCGTGAACTATGTACAACGCTTACTCGTATGCGACCCCTTGCTGCCAATTCAGGAGAGTGAAGACAGTTTGTGGCTCTCCTCTGAAGCACGCGCCTATCAGCCACCGCTTCTTATACACTCATTGGTTGAATCTTCGCAAGTTCAGAACGAGGGCGGAGCAAACCCGGACATGAACAGGCTTAGAATGTTCCTGACGAGCGCCCGTCTGGCCAACAGGATGCGCTTGAGCAACGAACAAGGCAACTATTATATTCCCTTTCCCGACAGTCCCTTCCCAATTTGCACCCCAGTAACCCAATAGCTAATTGTGCGCTACTCTGAAAAAGCTGCCAACCAGTACGAAATGGGTCTAGAATCCGCGACGTGATAGTCACTTCTGCTTCGCAACGCAATGCTTTACCGAGTGAGCTATCCGGCAGCTCGTCCATCTCATTTTTGTCAAGCTTTTACAGCCTGTTCAGCTTTTGCTTTCTCTAACTCTAACAGGTTTGGGCAGTTCAGGAAAGTGTGATGGTAATGATACCATAAAACGGGGATTTGAACCCATGGACTCATGTTTATGTTGTCAATGTAGCAGCTATTGAACCACTGTGCTGTCTGTAGCATTGAGTTGCATGTAGAGTGGGTCCTGAGTCAAATACCTTCACCTATTGAGCAACGGGGCTAGTGTAAACACTGTCAAAACCTGCTAAATTTCCACTCAACTTTGAAACCCTGCTTATTCAAAACTTAGAGTTGCAAAATTGAAGTCTTTTCTTGAAAAAAAATAAATTGCCTCATGGATTATGTCTGCAAGGCTAAGAGTTTCAGTATGGTGAAAATTGGTATCTATGGAAGATAATTTCTTTGCCTCCCAAAAAATCTGGTTTTTCTAAAAAATGGACCAACTTGACTTAGAAGGCTTTGCAAGTGGACTCCACATATGTAGCTTTTACTTTGAATAGTGGTCTTAACTCGCATATAATTAGCGTGACAAGCTGTGTTCGCTGACATAGGTCCTCTGAAAGGCCATGTGGTCATGTCCAATGCAGAAGCAAGTCATTTCTTAAAGTAGCGCCGTCTGAGAGCTCACAAGTCACACATATTCAATATCATTATTCAGTCTTGTGTTTCATGCAAGGAGATAGCCCCAGTTCTCTCAAATTTATGCAGTATATTATGGACTATTGATGGTGAAATCCCTGAATTCTGTACAATCACTAATCAACAAATGTTTGTAGCTGCATGACTATTTGTTCTTGCACCTTTTGGCAAAGAAAATATTTACAAAGACCAGTGTAGTTGATGAGATGAAACTCAAAAGTATTTTTATTTATGCCGTTTTCAAGTAAATGACGGTAAAAGAGAATTTACAGATCACCTCAGTCTGTCTTTATTTTCACATTTACTGTCCTAATTTTTGTGCAAATGTGGTTGTAGAACAACTGCCCATTTTATTTTGCGATGAGCAATGTAAAAGATATCCTTGTTGAATACGTAATAATTGATAAGCATTTTTTATTAGAAAATGATTAGATGGTGATAATGACTTCTACTACTACTGTTAATAATACTGTTAATTCCTCTTTGGCATTTGTTTTTTAAATGAGAAACACTGGTGTACTCCTGATTAGACCCATTATTGCCCTCCTTTCAAAACAGTGGAGCACATTTTTGTATGAAGTATGACGGACAAATTCAAGAGTGCAAGTTCATTTCACTTATGTTTAAACAAAAATGGAACCTTATGAATCCCAGTGTACAATATACTTTGCAATTAACAAAATATGTTTTAGTTTTTGTAACACGTAATATAATGTAAATGGTTCCTCTGGTACCAAAAGAATTCATAACACAAGTACAGATGGGTGTGCTGACGAAGACTGTTGTTAATCTACTGGAATAAAGGCCTTTGAAAATGGAACATACACAATAGTACATCAAAAACCTAACATTTCAAACATTTGTTAACTACAGCAATAATTATAATTTGAGACATTGTCAGTGTCTTGACAATGTTTTATCAATCATATAGTTCCTTAGTGAATTAAATAATCAATTTCTTTCAAGAATATCTGTCAGTGAATCAGTCTCCGTACCTGTATTTATGTTTCCAGTTGTATTTTTATCTTTGGGTCTTTTCGCTCCCACGGTTATCCTTTTCCTTGAGTCTCCGTGTGTTTGTGATTAACTTTTCACTTCCGTGTTTCCTGTCTCCTCGCTCCTGTGGTCTGTTAATTAAATCATTTTCTTGTTTGTAACCCTGCCCCATTGTTTTCTGCACTCGCCTTTGGTCTGTATCTTCTCCCATTCATCAGTCTCCTGTGGTGAGTTTGACCGATTAGCTTTGCTCTGTGTCTTACAAGCCTCCTTTTCCGAGTCTCTGTTTGAGTTTCTTCATTTCCTGGTTTCTAGGTTTTGGATTGCCCTTTGTACAACACTGCTTATTATTATGACCGATTGCCAGGCCTTTTAGATTTCAACTCCTCGTTGTGATTTTGTGCTGCATTCTGCCCAACCAGTTTTTTTGACTCTCTGGCTCTTTTTTGGTTTTTGCATCTGCTAACTGCTTTCTGTACTTCAATCCTGATCCATGGATATTGACTGAAACTGTTTGACCACTTTTAAGGTTGCCGGCCATAGGCCAGTAAACTATTGTCGTCACTTTGCGTCCAACGGTGTTGTCGGCGTCGTCCGTTTAAAGCCGTATCTAAAAAACAGTCTGATTTTTTTTTTTTAAATTCAGGGATGTGATCAAATCGGTCATCAAGTTAATGCCCGAGCAAAAATTTTTTGATTGAATCTTTCGTTTAGACTTAACGGCCATTTTTATGTCGAAAATGGCCATTTTTGGCACTTCGGTGCAATTTTCTCAAAAACTGTCGAAGTAATTTTTTTTTTTAATCGCAGCAATGGAATCAGTATCATGACCAGCTTCAACGGTGTAAACGGCATTTTGATTGAATCGCTCCTTCAAAGCGCCACTTAGGCAAAGTGCCTGGACTTCATCATTTTTCGGGGTGTTTTGTGCTATAACTGTCTTAATATAGCATTTAGAGCTTTGGTATGTATGAGGCACCTGTAGGTAATCAGGTATGCCGAACATTGTGATTCACTCACTCAAGGTCAAATGGCAAAAATGTGCTATAACTCTCTTAATATAGCATTTAGAGCTTAGGTATGAACGAGGCAGGAATCAGGTATGCTGAACTTTGTCATTCAGTCACATTTGACTTTCAGCCTCCAGGTCAAGGTTTAATGGCAAAAATGCGCTATAACTCTCTTAATATAACATTTAGAGCTTTGGTATATATGAGTCACCTCTAGGGAATCAGGAATGCTGAACATTACGAGTCAGTGACATTTGACCTTGGGCCTCAAGGTCAAGGTCAAATGGCAAAAATGTGCTATAACTCTCTTAATATAGCATTTAGAGCTTAGGTATGTATTAGGCACCTACAGGGAATCAGGTATGCCGAACATTGTGAGTCAGCCACATTTGATCTTGGGCCTCCAGGTTAAGGCCATCTGGCAAAAATGTGCTCATAACTTGCTTAATATGACATTTAGAGCTTAGATATGTATGAAGCCCCTCAATGGAATCATGTATGCCAAACATTCTCGGCTTTTCAAATTTCACCTTGAGCCTCAAAGTGAAGATCAAATGGCAAAAATGTGTTATAACAGCTTAATGTGGTATTTAGAGCTTAGGTATGTGAGAGGCACCTATCGGTAATCATGTAAGCTAAACATTCTCAGCAAGTTGAATATGACATTGGGTGTCAAGATCAAATGGGAAAAATTGCTATAACTTGCTGAATATGGCAATTAGAGCTCAGGTATGAACATTCTTAGGCAGTCAGTAAAATTTGATGTTGGGCCTCAAGGTGAAGGTTATATGACAAAAATGGCTGATATTTGTTTATTGTTTGTAGAGCTTAGGTATGTATTGGGCACTAATAGCAAATCATGTATGCTGGTTGTTTTCGACATACTGGATTTGACCTTGTGCAAAAAAGTCCAGGTAATGACAAAACGGCCTAAAAGTCCTTTAATGTTGGCTTTAGATCTTCGGTATGTATTGGGTACTAATGACAAATCATATATGCTGATCAAACACACCATATTGGATTTGACTTTGGTCTTCAAGATCAAGCTCATGTGACAAAATCAATCTATTTATTCCCTCATTTAATGTCTTTAAAAATTAGTATGTATTAGGCACTAACCTATATATAATTAAAATTTTTGCAGGCATTGTAACCACATGGTCGACCTTTTTTCACGATCAATTGCGGCAATAAAAACTGCTCAAAACCCATTTTTGGATGTTTGTTCCTATTAGCATCATGGAATAGAAAGAATAATGCAAATTAGACCCACTTGGTGGCAGTGTTGTGTAAAAAAATCATTGTCTGAAAGCAGAGCACGAACCAGAAGTGAACTGAGAAGGTGGCACACTTCACAAACGACACAGCAGACAACAGTGAAAGTTCAGGTTAGAAAAAAATCTAATCGGATTTCATGATGTTGACTTCTAAAAGATTATATTTTTGCTTAATGGCAGAAATGTTGCTGTCTGTCACTCATGAAAAAGTGTGGCTGCTCAGTCGAGTTGCCCGATAATGGTAACCAAAACCCCTTTCTCACTGAGCTGCGCTGGCCCACGGAAGTGTGCAAATGAAACAGTTCTCTTCTTTCACAGAGAAGAATTGATTTGAAGAACCGTGAATTTATTTGCAGTGGTACGGGACCATTCACCATCACTGCTGAAATTCGCGAAAAAATTAAACAGGTTTAATTTTTTCGCGGCTGTCCGAGCTGGAGCTTTTTAACGCCAATATCGTGTAGACAACGTGTTGCTTTTGCAAAAATTTGCGTTGGCCAGCTGTTGAATCCGCGGACTGATGCTAGTTACTTTTCTCCTGTTGGAGCTGTAACTGTCGGCAACCTTCAGGGCCCTTGGCACTCTAGTTTAATAAAACTAGCGCTTTTGGGTACAACTGTCTGCATTTGAGTTCTTAAGTTCTGCCCGACAACATTTTAGTGATTCCTTGCTTTAGAATGATATTGCACATACTGTGTATTATCACTCAAAGTTTTCGCATACTGTATATATCTAATGGCAGATTCAGGTACTTTGCACGACAATATTCAGGAACTTTCTTGGAAGGATATGATGAAATATGGAATAATCAGCTCAATCACTTGATTTAAACTCCACAAAGCTGTTGTGGGATCACCTGGATAGTAAAGTTTGTGATATATGCCCAAAGGCACAGTTTCGGGCAATATTTCAGCCCAT
Source organism: Gymnothorax reevesii (assembly GCA_029721435.1). Lineage (NCBI taxonomy): Eukaryota > Metazoa > Chordata > Actinopteri > Anguilliformes > Muraenidae > Gymnothorax > Gymnothorax reevesii. The sequence goes on along the minus strand of CM056590.1, from coordinate 19,737,688 downwards.
TGGTAATCGATTGCGAATAATACATTCGTAAAATTAATGTCATTCGTGCCTATCATTTTCAAAGCAGGGATTAAATCTGATGACAGATACTTTGAGAAGCACTAAAATGGATATCTGAGGCAATTATCATTTGAATATATGCATTTTGAGAGAAATGCCAAAATGTATAGTAAATATACTGATGAACAACCAGCTCGGAATTCACATTAAGGAAATGTTTTTGAGAGCAAAGTCTGATGCACATTTAATAATTAATATGCTTTTCACAACCCCTGGAGAGCTTGCGAAGTCAAGTCAGCGAAAGAAAAAAAAAACCTGCGATAAGTTTTTAGCCACGTAACACTGGCTTCTGATAGCAAAGAAATACATTTTAATTCAGAATAAAAAAATTTCTGGTTCTTGAACTGGAAAGGTTGCTCTTTAAAGATCCGCTGGTGTCCCTAAGGCCTGGAGGAAACCCATCCCTCTCTGACGACCCCGGAACAGCCGATGACCCCTTGTCTGTGGTCATGGGAAAGTCGGTGTGGAAAACTCGAATTCAGTATGAGATTGTCCCAAGTCAGCCCCTATCTCTGCATTCCAGACACCCACCAACCTCTCAGAAACACGCCTACACACAGATCTGCCTACACGCAGGCGCACATGCACGCACACACGCGCACACACACACACACGCACACGCACATTTGTTCTTGCAGACATATGGTGTTCATGTAGCCACACACAGGCAGTTCGCCCACGCGCTCGCTTTCACATGCATGTATCGCACATGCATTCCTGCCCACACTTGCGAACTAATACAGAACACACACACACACACACACACACAAATAGTTGGGCACAAATATACACATTTCTTAATGAAATATACTGAACTTAAAACTCATTCCTTGTCTGAAATGCATACACTGTCCTTTTTCATTTTTACCTGAAAATATACCTGTTTTATTCCAGTAAAGTTCACAGGCTCTCACTCATTCTTATTTCTAACGCACATACATTTGCACGCTCACACCTTCTCTCTCTCTCTCTCTCTCTCTCTCTCTCAGACACACACGCACCCAGCTCTGAGGCGAGAGTAGTCGGGAGGCCCGGCAGCTGCTGGGGAGGGGCAGGGCTCAGCACACCGTGGGCGTCGGCGCTGCTGGGGAGGGGCGGGGCTCAGCCCAGCGTGGGCGTCGGCGCTGCAGGGTGGGGGGCTGTCGAGCCCTGGCGTGGGTTTGTGGTTGTGCTGAGTGTGTTAGGGGGAAAGTTGCCACGCCAACACACTTTAAACATGGACACGAGGCGCAGAGCAGAAACAACAGGTTTTGTACAAAGAAGCTGCCTGCGTGAATTTAAGACAAAGAGCAAACTAGAAATATTGTCCTACTCATAGCTGTTGATACCAGTGGTAAGATGAAGGACTGCGAAAGCATTACCTTTTTATGGCAGCATGATTGGGGGTCACTGATGGTACTGTAATGGGCACCTGGTTTTGTAAACTGGTTTCATTTTGTTTGTCTGTCACGTGTTCAGAGAAATCATTGAACCCAGTTAGTTCCTTTAAATGGATGCCCATACTGTCACAGAACCACCACACTTAGCAGCTGGGGACTGATATTGCGGATTGAATGTCCTCTTTGGTTCTCTCCAAATATAAACCCATTTATATGTAATTAAAAAGTAAAAGAAGACTAAGCTTACCAAATTACTTTTCTTTATCACTCAGTGTCCAGTTTTTGCGTTCTTTATACCATTTCACGCCTTTTTGCGAATGATTCTTGGTGACAAATGATTTGAAAATTAGCAGCCCTGCCATAAATGCCAGCTTTGTGAAGCTCACAACATTCTGTGTTTGTAGTAACTGTTTCATGTTTGGGTTGATTCAATTCTGTTGTGTTTTTTAAAGCTGTATTTATGTGGTTTTTAGCTAGTGTTCGACTAAGCGTCCATTTGTATCAGTGAAAGAGCTTTGACTCTGAGCTTTGGCAATATGGGCACTAGCTTCATGCTTTTGCAAATAGAAGGCATGTGATGGTAATGTTATTCACACTTTTGTCCATCACAAAGGCCCTGTTTACACCTGGCATTAACAAGCATTTTTTGTGAACGGATTGCAATTAGATAGCACTTGACCACATTAATTTACACCTGGCATTAAGATGCATTTTTTGTGATCAGACTGCAATCGGATAGCGTTGGACCAGATACATTTACACCTGGTGTTAACATGCGTCTCCGGCGTCCACATTACAATCTATCCCGCTGACGTCACATCCTTCTTTGTGCATTTCCTAAAACGGCGCGCCTTGCTTACTGTAAAAACTGGTAAATGGTAAATAAGACAAACCTTTTATGCAATATTTTCACTTAAAAATGCATTGCGTCTTATAAACCGGTGTGTCCCATCACCAGTACGAGGCAATCAGAGATGGCAGAGTCACCCCAATCACGTAAATATTAGCAAGGGCGGAAACACAAACAAACACGCAAAGCCACTAGATGGCAGACTTCACCCATTCGCACAAATATTGGCAAGTGCGGAAACACAAACAAACACGCAAAGCCACTAGATGGCAGACTTCACCCATTCGCACAAATATTACCAAGGGCGGAAACACAAACAAACACGCAAAGCCACTAAATGGCAGACTTCACCCATTCGCACAAATATTGGCAAGAGCAGAAATGAAAACAAACCAACAAACAAACAAAAAAGAGCCGCTAAAAACAGTACTCCACGCCCACTCCGTGGGGTGAAGTAAAAATGCTGCGAGAGGTAAAGGGGATGTTCCAGTGTGTACCCAGGAGAGGGCACTGTGATCTAGACCTTGCTCGCGTGTCCCAGCACTTGGATTCAGTCTCACTGGTCTCATTACAGCTAGAAGCTGCGTAGCCCACCGTAACATAGCAAAAACTTCTAGAAAGAGCGATACAGCTGCAAAAAAACATTACGTCGTGGATATTGCTGAACAAAATGGAAATCGCCACTTTGTTTAAAATAAATTTAAATAGTTTGGAACAACTTGTTCATGCATTTTTATGAATGAATAGCTACTATAACACAGTTTTTGATATGAAACCCTTTTCACTGACGGGACATCCCACGAAATATACTGCATCTTAAATAGCTACGCGACTTATCTACTGAGTTTGACTGCCCACAGAGTTGTTGTATTCGGAATGGAAACGCATTTGTATTTACACGTGTGTTCAATGTGGTCAGAGTCCGTCCCTGACCACCTTCAGAAGTGGTTTGAAAGATCAGATCACAATCTGTCCTCAATGCGTCTTGAGTGCATTTACACCTGTTCTTTCATGTGGTCAAGTGCTATCTGATTGCAATCTGATCACAAAAACCGCATATGCTAGGTGTAAATGGGGCCAATAGGTTTATCGCCTTGGCCCAGTTTGGTAGTTTTTTGGTCTGCAATGAAGACATTTGTATCACAGAGGGTTGAACAGGGCTTTAGGGGGTGAATCAATGAATACATTTACAAGGACACTAATAATGGGGTTATCATCCCACTACAGTCATAATACTTGTATGGTGGAATCCATGTAAACAGTACACTTTGATTCGAGTAAAGAGATTACACTTATAAAGCCAGTAAGAGTAACTGCAGTATTCTACGTGGATTATGCCAAATTTGTCACATTATGATATTACTATTTTTTCATCTGCAAATATTGCGTAGGCCCCATTTGTGCTGCCAAAACAGCTCCATTCGGTAGTCCTCTTGAATTCCCAGACCCAGTGATCCCCAGCAGAACATTCTCAAAGAATCACACTCCACCAGTTTGTCTTCTTCCCAGAGTCTAATCCTGCTGCCGTCTCTTCCCCAGGTAAATAGTGCAGGCATATCTGGCCAGTGCACAGGATGCAAAAAAAATGGTACTCACTGGACCAGGCAGCCTTATTTAAGTCCAGTTCCTATGCTAACGTGCCCATTGTAAGTGCTTTCAGCAGTGGACTGGGGTTAAAATGGGCATTCTGTTTGGTCTACTGCAACAAAGCGTTATACATAACAAGGTGCAATACACTGTGTGTTGTGACTCATTCCTCACATAAGTATCATCAAAAGTCTGTGATTTGTGTGAAAGTAGCGCTTCTGTCGATTCTGACCTGATGGGGTAGCCCTTGTTTTGCATCAATAAGCCTTGGGTGCCCAACATCCTGTCGCCAGTTCACAGTTAGTTCCTCTGTGGCCCGCTGTTTGTAGGTGCTCACCACTGCTGACTGGGACCGCCCCAGATGCCTCGCTGCTTCCGAGATGCTCTGACCCCCTCATCCGGCCATAATGATTTGGCCTGGGTCAAAGTGGCTCAGTTCCCATTTCTCCCACATACAACACGTTGACTGTAAATATTAACCGTTCGCTTGCCATCTAAGGTTTGTCGGCAGCCTGTGACAAGCACCTTTGTTTTGTGATAATGTTATTTTCTTAATCTGTGAGTAGTTTTAATGTTTTGGCTTATTGGTGCGCATACTTCATGGAGCCTTAGGATCATTATCATAAGGCGTTTTGTTTGTTCATTTATTGAATTATTCATTTACAAAAACCGTCAGGGTAAGCATAAGAAAAATGTTTGTGCACGTTCCCTTGTTCTGCTGCCAGAGAAGAGGGAGTATTAAGCCTCAGTACGAAATGCAATGTGAGCATGAATTCCTTCCAAAGGAGGCTTTGCATTTCCACAAAAAACAAGCAGTCAGAGTATGCAAAAGCAGATTAAGTGATGTGTTCCGCATTTAGGGTAAGAGATCACTGTTCAGGGAAGGGCAAAATGCAGACACCTTCAGACAAAGAGCTCCCTCGCCGCTGAAAGGGACCCAACACTGGCTGAGCTCGGAGAACCAATCCTGCTTTTGCTCCTGTCGTCTCCGTGCCATTGACGGCGAAAGTGTGAGGCCCGTCATGCCGTTCTGAAATTGGGGATTTCGTGAGAAAAGCCTAAGGAGGGGAATCCTGGGAAATCAGTGCTGTCAGACATAAGGTTTAGAGGCCTGCCCTATCTAGATCAATACAATCATTACATTGTATCACAAATTTTTCCATATGTGCTTGTACTGAAAGATGTACAGTACATTGTCAGTCTCAGATGTTTGAGGCGTTGTCCATTTATGTACCCATATACCTCCCAAAGCATATAATTGATTAGAGTGTGTTTAAATGCATAAAAACAAATGTCTTTAACCCCAACAACTATAAAACACAAAGGGGCAACAGTTTAGTGACCGCTCCGTACATCTTCAGAATTTTGTAACGAAATATCAAGTGGTTTTGGAGTTAAGATCCCAAAACACTTTGGGAACGCTGACACCGACAGAAACTGAGCTAAAAACAATATCCCTCCCCCCCATTCTCAATAAGGGATCCACATATACAACAAAAGCTGAAGCACAACGTCTTATCAGTTGAAATGATGTGCGGTTTTGTAGCCTGAGAAAGAAACCAAAAGCTTTCAACAGCTTCTGCAGGTCACAATTTAAATCCTACAGCAGATATTTTGTTGCTTGGGGTTTGCATTGCCAGAGTGTATACAAGCTGTAATAATTGGTCTAGCATGCACATTGGAGCAGGCTACCCAAATTTCAGCTGGTCGTTAAAAGAACTGATGGGGTAATATCAACAAGAATTGTTCCCAATTACCCATGGAGTATCATTACGACTGCACTGTCTTACCAGGTTCCACGGAACAAAATACAGATATTGACCCATGAAAACAGAAAGATGGGCTGGCATTGAGCCAGGGAGGGACAACAAAGGCAATACAGGAAGTACCGAAGAAGGATCAGAACTTCCTCAGCTTATTTGCGAGGATGAGTATAGTTGATTTACGCACAAACAACTGCTGGAACAAATAAAAAATAAGAAGATGGAGGGATCAGAAGTGTAATTTGGAAGAAAGTGGACAACAGGTAGGTACATCCTGCAAGTGTGTTCTCTGCAGTGCAAGCAAGAAAATAGCGGGGTAGGTATCAATTAAACAGTGAATCATGTGAACATACTTCGGTGTAAATACATTATATTCTGTTCTTACCGAGTCTTTTCACTCCGTGCTCCATATATTGAACATCAGGGCTAGCCTCCAGAGTTCTACAGGAGCCACCTGCTCTATTGCAAGAAACACTCTCACTGCACCTCTCAGCTCATTGATGCTTAAAATGTACTGTGATGTTCCAGGATTTGATGTCATTGAATATTTGCGGTTGGATGTCAGGTTAAACCCTCCAGCAGATGGTAACATTTAGCCACTGTCGTTAGGGTGCTATGCTAGCACCCAGGGTACTGAAATGCAGCTAATTTATACACTAGAGAAACATAATAGATCCAGTGAAACAGATTTATTTGAATGTTTTTATACATGAAAAAAATCTTAAAACAGGTGCTAAGAAAATCTGATGAGAGCGGTAAAGCAACAAAGCTAAGTTATTGTCCCCCGCCGCGCAGAACGCGCGAAGCGGCGGGACATAGTATTCACGACCGTCTGTCCGTACGTCCGTCCATATGTGAGATATCTCAAGAACGAATTGACGGATTTTTTTTTCAAATTTGATGTCAACATATATTAGGGTGATACCCTGGCGCCAGTCGATTTTGGTGACCTTCGCGTCACTCTCAAAGTCACACCGAGAGAGTTCTCATTTTGACACGATTTCACATTTTGTGGCGGGGTGGCAAATACTTGTTATTAGAACGGCGTCACTCGCAAAATCATCCTCTATCACCATATTACTGAAATGGGATATAATATAGTTTCCCACTGTATATCTTAGCAAGAAAATTTGAAAATGATGAAATAATCAAATGAATTTGCAGGGAAATGACCAAGAATTTTTAGGACATTGCTGATATGATTTGCTGAATTAATTAAGCACAGCACACTGAGATGCTCTTAATGTTCACTGAATCATTGCTGGAAAACTGTACTACAGGCACCAGGCCTTTTCTTTCTCTGCAAGTTTCTGTCTACGCATGTAATATAATTAGGCAAAAAATTAAGGCAATTTAATGGTTGATTAATGCATCAGAATTGGCGTAACGCCACGCCTTATCTCCCTTCAGTGGACTGCAAGGCGCTGCCGATTCCCCCCCACCAAGATGAAATAACAAAGAACGCATCATGTCTCAGCTTGGCTGTTCACTGAAGCTGGCCTAATTCCTAAAAATAGCTCCTGATATTGTGGCAGACTCCCGAGTTCTGGAGAATAAGAAACCTCGGTGAGCGGCAGCTTGTCATCCGCTGAAAACAATGCTTTAAATTTACTGCCCATTAATTTATTTTAAAGTATGACGTCTTGGGCCTGAAGCGTCTGAACCCACATGAGCTGCTGCACAAAGAAATCTCTCCTGTCATCTGCAGAATGGATCTTGACTGAAATAATCTTTGCTTGAATCCCATTACAACAGGTCCTGAATTAAATATCGGATATTTGACCTGCCCTAGTAGCACCACCCTGTTTGCAATCAGAATACAGCTTGACCTTTGTGGTCTCTGACATCTTCGAAGGTATACAGCCTCCAGCCAAAACTGCAGAATGACATCAGATAGATTTTTGATTCATATTTTAAAGTATAACTCATGATGGGGATCTCTGAGTGCCCTTAAACCTGGATGTGGGTCTCGGATCAGAAGCAGTTAAAGAAAAACCCAAGCTCAACTTATGTTTCAGCTTCCAATGAACGACGCAGAGGGCAAGACTATACGACAGATTTTGGGAGAGTGTGTTTTGCAGAGGAAAGGCAGGCTGAAGTAACAGCCCGTGTCTCTGATGTAGTAGAAAACACAGGCTTTGTTTGGAAAGGCTTAGTGCCAGTTGAATCACGGTGAGTGGGAGTGTAAATATCCTGAAATGGGTGCTTTTAGAGCATGCGTGTGGGACCGGGTCCTCTCCAGCCTGCTTCCATTCCCTCAGATTTCAAATTCATCAACAAGCTATTTTACTCTTATACGTAGACGGCATGAGAAGTTACCAAGTCTCAGAATCGTCTCAAAGGGTTTGCTTTTCCTAAAAAAAGTCTTTGAACATTCAATGTCAGAATATCAAGTAAAATGCCATTCGATCTGCTCAGCATATCAAACTATTTAGTAACCTGTGTTGTTTCATGCTCTATAGCCTACTGTTCTCAATGAATTCTGTAGTTAGACTACAAAATAAAAGTAGGAAAAAAATACACCCTAAGATTTTCAAACAAAATAATCTTTGTGATACCAGAGGTTAGTAAATAAATAGACGACTGCTAATGAATGAATAAACATGAACATGGCCTGTTTACAAAAGTAGTTTTCCAAAAGCAAGTTTATCCGCTCGGGCATTGTGTTTTAATAATATATTTGCTAAGATGGCGCAAATTAATCTGATTGTAGTGACTAGTATAGTAAGTTTAACACTTGAAAAAGATTAGCCTTTATATAGCTGGAAAACAAAAAATGTAAAAAATAAAAAAAGGCGCAGGGTTAACGTGTAGGGAACACAATGTCCGTAAGACGAAAACGAGCGTTAATTAAATTAAGAGTAATAAAAAAACTGACTCGGAAGTAAACTGAACTTGGAACAAAACCTGTCTTATTATAGGCTAAATCAATATATAGGGAGACATTGAAGGCTATATCAATCTTACAGACAGACCGTAATAACAAGAATAGAACAGGCGTGGGCGGAGATATGGGTACCGACGCCTTTTATTATAATAACAGCCTAATTATTCCGTTAAGTACATTTTTGGTACGGTCGACAGCCCTATTTAAACGCGTGTCCACGCTGGCATACTTGAGCCCGATTCCCCGCTGGACCTCTGGTGTGATACGACGTTTGGTATTCCGTACAGCAGCCTCCCACACCCCGCAGCCGCCCACGCCAGGATCTGCGTCACGCAGTGGCGTGGGAGAGAGAGAGAGAGAGAGAGAGAGAGAGAGAGAGAGAGAGAGAGCGGAATATCCCAATTCGATCATAAGGGGGAGGAGGGGGGAAACCAGCAGTTCCTTGGCCCATCCTACCAAACCTAACCGCTCGAACTTGCTTGAACACTGGGAGGGCTCATCAGCGACTGAGACAGGAGTACAGTGTGTACGCGCCTCTCCTATTGAGCGGTACGGACTGCGCGGAGAACGCACCCTCACCTCCCCGCAGGACGTCCTGCGAAGCGTCCTGACAATTACTGTGGCGGCCAGCAGTAGATTAACTTGTGACCGGGCAAGCGCATCGCAATAATTGAGATAGAGAAGGGGACGCTCTTTGACAGGTATGTAGCCCACTGTGACTACACGTGCAACAAAGAATTTGGTCGTGGAGGTTGCATTACTTTTGGCTGAGTGAGATTCTCATATACCGGCTATTCACTCCCTGCTCTGCCATGCTTTGTGTTATTGTAGTCCATGTTGCTGACTTTTCTGCGTGGAGAGTGCAGCCTTGCCCATTCTGACAGGAGGGACTGGACGGATTTCGCCCGTGTGGGTGAATCCCTATTAAATCCAAAACGCAGGAAAGGCGCCGGTGGGCGGGTTTGGAGGGGCAGATGTGCAGAGATGCCCTTCGGAAATGCATCCTTTACTGTTCGGTAGCCTTTTGTAGTGACGACTCTGAAACAGCAAATGTAAATATGGTCTTTCATCGGCGAGTAAGACATGATCCGAACGCCTTATAGTTCTGTTGCGTGGGGATGACCATACGTTTGACTCAGTTTGCGTGAAAACTATGATTGCATGAAAATGCGTGCAATTCGCGAAAAGCACTTTTTTCTAAGGAGAGGAGATATTTGAGATTGTATATGAGCAATTGATTGAACACATCGTGCTATATTGTACCAGATTTTTGTGAGTACAGGTTGAGACTTGAGCTTTATTCATTTGTTTATTTGTTGACTTAAAGATTGCGTGGCGTAGTATCTGCACTGGATTATTCAGTCCACCTGTGATATGGATTATCCAGTACCTTTGTTTCTGCTGTGATAGTCTGAATCCGTATGTTGAATGGCGCTTGTCCTGCGTTATTTCCTAGCCTTTGCCTTTATTTTAAACTTTCATTGTGCCAGATATTTGGCAGTATCTTGGTGAAAAATATGTGTAGCACTATCCAATTGCAAAAAAAAAAAAAAATCACTTGACCTTAATATGAAGCCATCATGTTACATTTATAAACTGAATTGACATTGACTTTCTCTCTTTGGCTTAGAATCCCTTGTTTTACATACACTGTTGGCTTACATATGCATTGTCCCACTGTCACAGCCAGTGTAGTGGAGTCATTTTTCTGACTTGTTTGCAGTAATGGGACAGAATTGGCCTCATCTGCTGTTTGGAGTAGACTTCTTAAAAACTTTATTGAGTGGGAAAGGCAAACACTGGTCAAGATGCTTAACAACAGGAAGTGAAGGGTCAGGAGTGGGGCTGTTCAAAAATGTACAGTGAGATGAGTGTGTGGGAGAGCATGCCACGTAAAAAAACAAAAAAAACAACTGTACTCAATTGCCTGGGCTTGGTTGCTGATGCATGAAATTCCTTCTGCTCGATACCTTTGTTTAATCATGTCCTTTTCGCTGCTCTTTTCTCTTTCATCACTCATTGCAGCGCTTTATGGACAAAATGTGACTCACTGAAATTGAATTAATTGGTTGTTTTGTAGACCTGTTCACGTATTGTGATGAAATAAAGTGCATTTGGTCAATAACTGAGACAGCAGCCATTTCTCCATTGATATTATACTTGTACAGTGCAGAACCAAGGCGGACAACTTGTTCCTAGTTTTCACTCCAACTTGTGGCCTTGGATTACATTATCAGCTGAGCCACACCTGAAATCTCACATTTCAGCTTCATTTAATGCTCGTGAACGACCACCAAAGACTGTTCTTGTGTCCTAAGATGAAACGTTTGACTGTGGTGTAATCTCTTGGTAAACCAAAGTTTGTGCACAGCCAATTCGTTCATTTAATCAGGGTAATTGGTGGAAACAAATGAACACTGGCTCTCTAGAACCATAAATGCCCGGCCCCGGTGTAGAGGGTTCGAGTGACCAAAAGTGAGCCATGCTGAATTGGTCTGTTTTGGGCTCGGCGGGCTTCCGTAGAATGGTTACTTGACTTCCCTCACCTTTTCGAGGGCCACTACAGTCTGTCTGCCTGTTAGACGTACAGTAAGAGATGAAGAGTACAGTCCATAGATTGAGGCGGTGGAGTGGTTTTCACTCATCAGTCGGCTCTTCGCTCCTCATTAGCCCATCTGTGAAGTGTCCTCATGATTTGCATATAGAGCCTCCACCAATGGACTCTGAATGTGTACTGCTGCGTAACGGAGCTCAAATGTCGTTTGTCAGACATTTGTCCGAGTCAGAATGGACTTCTTTTTGTAGACTTTCGCACTAAAGGAAATGTTTTTCAAAATAGCAAACTCAGAGGAGACTGTGTGACCATGGGCGTAGCGTGGAAAAAAAATATGCGCAAGTCCCCCTTGTTGTTTTGACTCTGTATGTAGAGCAACTCCCATCCGATCTCTGTCTATAACTTTCTCCCTTTTCCCCTGTTAGAATGAGTTTTTGTGGAAAAATGTTTAAGGGAAATCAGCCGTCTATGCTGATGCGATCAATGTCAGGATGCTGCCAAAAGTTACAAGATCGTTGCCTCCGTTTAAGAAAAGAAAAAGAAAAAAATCAGCGCAACTGTTAGATCTTGCACATTTACTGCGCACTCTGCTGATGCTATTCATATTGAAACTGACCTGCATCAAACGTCTTTGCAACTCGTTCATTGTGGCCAGGATTCAGTCAGTCCCCCGGGGTGCTTTTCATTATGGTGGCGTAGCGTGTCTTCGGGCTTCCTTCACTTTCATCTCTTCCTCGGATCTGAGAGAGAGATTCGACGAAGTGCCGAAGGGATGGAGTAGCCGGAAGCTGCCAAATGAGAAATCATTGGTTCCATTAAGTAGATGCGGCATTTAAACATCGCACCCCTGGATAGAGGGTGTGTTCAGCAGAGACCACACCTGTGTTTCCACGATTTAAGCTCCTCCAGAAGCCTCGTCTCTTCTCGCTCTGCGTCTCCCCAAGGTGCATTTAAGAGGCAGGGGTGTCCACTCTTATTCGTGAAGGGCCAATGTGGATGCCGGCCTTCGTTACAGCCCAGGGCTACAGCACCTGATTCAACTGATTAAGTGATCACAAGGTCCAATCAAGACCTTGATAATTAGAAGCAGGTGTATCAGTGTTGGGCTGTCACAATAACCAGCAACCGCACTGGCCCTTTATGGATGAGATTTGACCCCCTTGATTTAAGGGATTGGAAGAGCCTCCATGATCGTGGGGGCAGAACAGTTTCTGGGTCATGGAGGAGAAGAGGACTGGAGGAAGCTTTAGGTAGCCGAACGAAAAGCGCCCTGTAAGTGCGTATAAACCAGGTCCGGAAGCAAAAAATGCTAAGAGAAAGGTTTTGGAATTATTTTAAATAACTTGAGCTCATTTCATGCTCTGTAATGCTCCCGTTTTAGCTTTTGTGGAATATGGATCGAAAGATAAATCCCAAATGTTAAAAAGGTCTGTTGAAAAGTACAGAAAAACACTTAAAATAATGCCCAAAGTGGCTCAAATCTTGCACTCAGCATTCAATCCTGGAATTGTTGGTGAACAATTAAAGACCAGAAATAGTTCAGAGATCAGTTGATGGAAATATCAATGGGAATAATGATCAGGGAATCTATTTTGAAACTTGGTGTGAGGTGCTCACTTCCAGGGTCTTTAAAGAGTACCGTCCACCAGTGCTTTATTGCTTTCCGTCTCTTCGCTGCAGACATGACGAGGCGTGATTATCTTGCTGCTACTACTGCGATGAAGAAAAAGATCAATTTACGCAAACTTTCTCGTCCGTCAGAAAGGCAGCGCATTTTATGCTTATTCATCTTCTTGTCTTCACTTTCCATAAAAAATCAGCTTCTACCAAATCAGGCAGGAAGCATCGTTCCTGAGCGTAGGCTTCCTTTCTCAGACTGAAGCCTTGCTTGGAGCTGATCCAGAATCAGTTCCAATTGGGTTCTGTAGCTTTTATAGTGGCTCATCAGAGCAGAGGGAGGATGTTAGCATCCTGGTTGGAAGACAAAGTGATTAAAGCTATTGTTAGCGCGCGTGTGACGGTGCTTTCGGATCGCTCTCCAATCTGGCAGCAAATTTCATGCCTGTTGCCTTCGAATGCATCACTTAGGTGCCAAGACGAGGCGTGAGAAATAAGATGCGTTTCATATCGGGTAAAAACTCCATTTGCTGTCCCTGGAGACGAGTGATGCAGCCTTGCCTTGCTTTTGAACTGCAGCTCCTAGTATGCAAATGAAATGCCTAGTACTCCAAGGTAATATTCTGTATCATCAGCCTTTGATTTAAGCAATTGACTCAGTGACGGTAAATTATCATTTCTTGTTTAAAAATGCGATTTGTAATACTCCAAGCAAGATCGACGTACAGCTCAGATTGCAAATTAAACATCTTTTCCATGTGCCAGATGAAAAGGGATGCCGCTTCGATAAACCACCGCACTTAACTGTTGAGTAGAAATGACTGTGGTTGTGCTCGACTCACCAACATCTTTGTCCCTCCTTATCTAATACAACATTTTGAGTTACATACTAATTGATGGTACATTTTCCATGATTTCTGTAAGCAATGAATCTGGTCCCTGTGTCCATTACAATGGACGTCACATGAAAACTGTTTTTATTTTATTTTTTGCAACATTTAACACCACCTAAGTCCTCAAGACCATTTGAGTGGACGTTTAGCAACCAATCAAACAGCAGTATAGGTATCCTTGTGGCCATTTTTAAAAAATACAACACACTGAATAGAGGCATGGCAGGACCTCACTCCACACGACGAAGTAAGGACTATTTTCAACAGTTTTATTCACATTTATAGATATTTGGGCAAAGATATCATACTTTTAAAACAATATTGACAGATGGAATGTTTGAATTAAAGCATAATATCAAATGTTTAACAGCAAGTTTTAACTCAGGATTTTTTCAAATGTTGTTGTCCATTTGAATGGACAGTGGGTCTGAAACTATGTCATTGAACTCAATTCTACACGAGGGAAGAATGAATTTGTCACTATAAAAATAGCACATCATATATAGTTGAGAAAAAAGGGATTGCTATATTTTTCACAACCTTGGAACATAATTCAGGTCTGAAGGGGTTAAAAACAATGGTTCCCACTTAATAATCCTCATTGTGGAACAGATTCGCTCCCAGACTTTCACAAATGGCTGTCTTTCATGAGCTTGTTTACCAGACAAGCCTCATGCAGAGTGACGGGGAAGAAGGCTCGCAACCTGGCTTTTTAAATTAGTTCCAGCTTTTAAATCACAAATAAACAGACGGGAGAACTTTTTCACTGCCGAAGGTGTCAGTGCTCTTGTTCATTTAATTGTCAGAAAATGTCTTGTTTTTTTTTCAGGGTATTGTTACTTTTTAAAATATGAAGACGAGCAGGTGTTCTATCGTTGATGCATTCTTCCCCGAACAACATTCCTTGGGTGCTAATTGGCCTAAGCGTCATCGTGTCCCTCGCAATTCAGATCGTTAATGCACATTGCTAATGCAATGCCGAACTCTGTGCTGTAGGTCTTGTTTCTTTCCCTGAAATAAGAAAGAAACGATAAATTGTCATCTGGCTACATTAGAAAAAAGATTATTTTTTGGGTGTGTCCGGTTTTTTTCTCCGAATCAATGATTTTTCTTGATGACCGCCTTCCAAAGAAGGAGATTTATCCTGCAGAAAACGATTGGTATCTTGAGGCACCCGCTCGGATGGGACAGGTCTGGTTAAACAGGCTGCTGTCATTACTTAAACACCAGATCACACCAGTGTAACAGGCCAAAATATACTCCCAGCCCAGAGTATAGCGGGAGCTAAAGTGGGCTGGCCTCCCCCAGGCCAGATTATACCCCACACATTCAAGTTTAGGTTGTTTGGACCCAGCACCAATTGGACCCATGGCAGTCGGACCTTAACTGAATGTACTCAGTACCGGTTGGACCCCAGATCATTTGGACCCAAACCAGTTGGACCTTTGGACCCCAGACCAGTCGGGCCCCATGCTGTTTGGAGCCCAGACCATAACCCTGACCCTAACCCAACTTGTTAGGGGTCCAACTGGTCTGGGGTCTAACGGGTCTAAGGTCCAACTTGCCTCAGGTCCAAATATTATGGGGTCCAAACGGTTAGAGTCAGGGGTCCAACTGGTCAGGGTTCAATTTGTATGGGTTCAACAGGTGCAGGGTCCAAATGTCCCATTACCCCACTTCCAGTCACAATTTTTACCCACAGGTATATTTATACCTGTGAATAGTGTGTGTGTGCGGGGGGTGTTAATCTGGGCTGTTCTCGTTTGCACCGTTGAAGGGCATTTGCTGTATGAGCGATGCGTACGCATACCTCCCATTTTGTTTTTCTCAGCTTCGTGCCAGCAAAGGAGGTGTAGGTTCCTGTGTGAGAGATAGACCTTCATTCTGCTGGGCTACACAGCATGAAAAGTGCCTGCAGCACCTGTCTGTCTGGATAATGCTCGACTCAGAGACTCACATGCCCGTACCATCTCAGCCTCTGTTCCCCCACACCTTCTTCTCCATCTCTCCTGCTTCCTTTCTCTCTCGCCCACTGACACAAGTGCACACAGACACACACATTCAGCTCCAGGTTGGGCGCTGAGATGGCGATGATTACGCCGTGCGAGCGGAGGAGACGCACGGTGACGTAGTTCCACTGTAAGTGTAAGCCAGGCCTAGCCGGTCTCCGCCACCCCCACGTGTCAACGGCTGCCCATCTCAGACAGATCACAGGTCATGTTCGCTTAGTCACCGCTCTCCTTCTCCAGCGAACGAGAGGGCCACGTAATGAGCAGGTCACGCAACAGAGACAGCTGTGCCCGGTGATGCCTCTTTTTTGGCGCTTCTACTGACTGTAAAGCACTGCCGGTTGCGAAAATATTATAGTCATCAGAAATTCATGCTGTTCAAAAAGGTGACTCGGTACCTTTGACGTGAAACATCAACTCTAGGTTGCATCATTAGGGCATCAGGTTAGCTTTACGTTATTTCTGATGAGGAAGCAGAAATGATCCCAGCTGGAGGAACAATCACTGCGCTCTTTCTCGGGTGGAATGGAAAGAGAGAGAGAGAGAGAGCCCTCCTACACTCCAGGCAGAGGTGGTGTGCTATTCGGCTGCGGCTGCAGCAATCCGACGACAGGCCACACCTTCAGTCCCCTTTTTCTCTCGGTCTTTTTTCCAAATTTTCTCCACTACTTTCTCCTTTTCGCCTCCTCCTCCTGTTCTTTCATTCTCTCTAACCTCCCCCGCTTTACTCTACCCCCTCTTTCCTGTTCCCTCTCTCCTGATTTTTCTGTTGATGCTGGTCTCTTCAGACGGTTAAACACTTGCACACACACACACACACACACACACACACACACACACACACACACATACACTCACGCTTTCCGGTTCTCTCTCCAGGTATGGCGGCAGTTTTACCCAGAACCCTCGGGGAGTTGCAGCTTTACCGGATCCTGCAGAGGGCCAATCTGCTGTGCTACTACGACGCGTTCATCCAGCAGGGCGGCGACGATGTGCAGCAGCTGTGCGAAGCCGGCGAGGACGAGTTCCTGGAGATCATGGCCCTGGTGGGCATGGCCAGCAAACCGCTGCATGTGCGGCGTCTTCAGAAGGCGCTACGCGATTGGGTCACCAACCCCACCCTCTTCAACCAACCCCTCACTTCTCTGCCCGTGTGCAGCATTCCCGTCTACAAGCTGCCCGAAGGCTCGCCCCGCGAAAAGCACGTCAAGGTGAACAAGCGCCGTTTTCGTCTTCTCTACAAACTACAATTCCAATGAAGTTGGGACGTTGTGTAAAACGTGAATAAAAACAGAATACTATTATTTGCAAATCCTTTTCAACCTATATTCAATTGAGTACAATACTAAGACAAGATGTTTAATGTTCAAACTGATAAACTTTATTGTTGTTTCGGAAATCTTCACTCATTTTGAATTGGGGTTTGTAGGTCACCTGAAGAGCGCACCCATATGGTTTACCCTGGTTTCCCTTCTACGTCTGTGTTAGCATTGCCAACGGCGTTAGCGTTGCGCTTTCTCGTGCGGTCGAGATCTCGGCAACCACTTGGCGCAAGGGCTTCATTCCTCAGGCATGTGTTTATAGCAGTGCCTAGTTGTGTGCCTATTATGTTGGGTTCACCTGGGTCAAAGGTCACAGGATCCAAGCACCCACTTCGGGCGACCTCTTTCTTTGCTCTGCAGAGAACTACTCTCCCCTGTAGTTCGCTGTTATTGACAGTGCACTCACAGCCCTCTTTCAGATTCCTGTACCGCTGCTGGTAAAATTTCTGTCAAAATATTTTGCGACTACTGAGTGACTTTACTAAAAGTGAGCAAGAAAATGTGAACTGGTGTGCGTTTCCTTTGACTACTATTATGCAAACAATCCAAAGAGGATGCAACAAACGTAATCGACTGCGTTACGTAACTGAAAGCGGCATGAGCGCCAGTTTCCCTAATTTGAGCCTCTTGGAGCTGGAGCTTGTGACTGAGGTCCCCATGACTTCTCTATTATCAGAAAATCTGCATCCATTAATTCTTCTCTTTTTCGATATGCCAGATTTTTCACTGCATCCATCAGTTTATGATATTTCACATTTTTTTCCCCCCAAATCTCAGACATTTCCACTCTGGTTTATTTATGTGCAAATTCAAAATTTTTTTATTCGGATGAATTTACAATATTATTTTCGCCGTTAGTTAATTAATTTTTACAATTTTTACAATCTCTTGATTGTATTTATGCTACACTGTGGTCTTGTTGTTTTTTTCCCTCCTGAGGGGCTAAAACACTGACTTAGTTTCTTACTCTCGTTCCTCTTGGTGTGGACACTAACTTTGAAGCGCTGCTCCTCTGTTATTGTATCTCCCCGGCGACGATAGTCGGGAGATACTATGGTTTAGTTCTGGGGCCGCCGCCGCAGAGATTTCCTGTTCCGGGCTCTGGAAGCAACAATTATTACAGGAATTTTTGTCTAATTTTGCACAGGCGGCGATATTTATTTGACGATGCTTAAGACCGATTTTCGGCAATTTTGGACTTCCACTATGGCTGCTGGCGGCCATTTTATCTGAAATTTGAGGATCGGGGAGATACACGACTCGGTCCCTGTGGCGACTGAGTTATCTAGTTACTAATCAAACTGTTGTGAAACTGAACAAGCGCATCGTACCTGTCAGTGCACAGGCATTAACTGAGTCTGATTTTGCGGAAAGGGCAAGCTGCACCAGCACTTACTAATTACTCACCATCATCCCGAGGACGTCCTGCATTTGAACTTGTTATATTTGTCTTTGTATGTTTACCTGTGGTCTAATGAAAAGTATGTACCTCGAAAATAGGTTCCCAAGTGTGTGGCATCGGCCTGCATCGATCCCGCTAAGACTGAGCCGGGCAGCGCAAACTCGCTCCTCGGGGGTTCGCCCCTGCAGAGCGGAGCCGAGCCCCGGTTCTGGGCCGGCCCGGGGGCCGACAGCGAGCAGAGCCTCTCTCCGGCGGAGCTGGGGTCGCCGGCATCCCCCCGCGACGGTCTGGAGGCGCTGGATGCGGCGGCGGTGCAGGCGGTGGCGGACTGCGTGGAGAGGATGGCGAAGGCGCTGCCCCGGGGAGAGTCGGCCGAGGCCAAGGAACAGCTGAGAACCAATAAGAAGCTGGCGAGGATGATCGGGCACATCTTCGACATGGGCGAGGAAGACCCCCGGCGCGAGGAGGAAGTGCGCAAGTACAGCGCCATCTACGGGCGATTCGACTCCAAGAGGAAGGACGGCAAGCACCTGACACTGCACGAGGTGCTAAACTCTCTTTTTAAAGCAAGAGTTACACTTGTATTTACCCCATTAAGGCCCAAATTTCTTTTAAAAGTACAAGTAACATTCTGTTATCAGATAGAATGTACAGCAAACGTTTAAGGCTTAAATTCTGGTGAAAAATAATTATTTTGTCATTGAGGACACCAAAAATGTATGTCCCATAACAAATGTACACAGATCATTGAAATCACGAAAAACATATTTAGCTATAATCTCCAATTGAAGCACCTATTACTAAAACCCCATAAGTCACACTTGACTTGACTTGAGGGTTTTAGTAATCAGTGCTTTAATTTTTGTTCTTAGTTTTGTATAAAAATTTGTCTCCGAAAAAAATGGCTCACTCACTTTCTAGAGCCTCATAGTGCTCTAACAGATTCAAGAAATTCATGCAAATGGCGGCCCCCACCACTGCTGTGAAGGGAGACGACTCTCATAAACACTTTTCCTGGATGCGAGTTACTTCCCTTGAAGCAGCTGAGTCACACTTCACTGGGGTCACAGAGGTTTAAATGTGCCGCCTCCCAAAAATGGGACTGTGGTCATTAATGGAGTCATTGCATTCCAGATATGTAAGAGAAATGCCTTTACTGCATTTGCCACAACTCTGCCGGGAGCGTTCTATAGGGGTGTGCATTGGTATCACAAAAGGACGGCCATTTTTGCTGTTTTTTTCATAATATCCCAATGCTAATACACCTGATTATACTTATCAAGGTCTCAACTGAACACCCTCATTAGTTAATTAGTTAAATCAGGTGTTGTGGTGTTTTGCAAAAAAAAAAAAAAGAAAAAAAACTGCTCCCACACCGGTCCTTTGCATATATCAATGGACAACCCTAGTGTACTGCAGTAGATAAGGAACCCAGAATCCCGTGAGTCGTGTGTGTAATTGGCTACAGTGCGAAAATATGTCACTGGTTCACAATCTGTGTTTTCCCTCCTTGCTCCATAGCTCACAGTGAACGAGGCCGCTGCACAGCTCTGTATGAGGGATATGGCGCTGTTGACCCGGAGAGACGAACTCTTCGGTCTGGCTCGACAGATCTCCCGAGAGGTCACCTACAAATATACCTACAGGAGCTGCAGGTAAGGAACACCGGGGATTTTCACACTGAATAGTATCAGCTTTTACTCTGCATGAAGTCCTGAGGAAGGGTTTGTATTGAGCACTTACAGGACCCCATTATGAAAACCACTTTTTTTCTCTACACTTAAGCCGCTTTCACACCGGACACAAAACAAATTTTTCGCACAACAGATTACATTCAAAGTCAATGCAAAGACGCGAATACACGTGTCTTTGCATTGACTTTGAGTGTAATCTGTGGTGCGAAAAATTTGTTTCGCGTCCGGTGTGAAAGCAGCTTTAGACTTATAATTTTGTCCACCCTCTACCTAACATCTGCCAAAATATGAAATAAAGAGGTTGTTTCATTGTTGTTGCCTCAGTCCAGTACAGACTTGTGTTGGTTTCCGTAGCAATTGATCAGTTCGTACTGTGAGGCAATGACCAATCGGAGCAGAGACTCATTTTCATGCACTGCTTACTCAAAACGTGACGTTATTACCAGGGAAAGAAACTGGGAGACTGGTTGTAAATGATGAATTTCTGTGTTTTTACTTTCAAGGGTCAAAACCCTGCTTCAGACACCAGAGAGTAGGGTAATATTGTTAAAAAAACTGTATTGTGGGATCTTCACCGCTACAAACGTGATTCATACTGTTCAGGAGAAAAGAAACAATCAAGCCTTCAAGCATTTCTCTTCTTCTCTTACAAGGTTTTTGTAATGGGCAGGTTACTTGCAACGGTCTCCCTCCCTCCGTCCGTCTTCTCCATCTATCTCTTTTTTCATTAGATTTTTGACTTTTCAATTTCTTGCAGCATTATTGGCTTCGAAGCCTTTAAACCGATTTGCATTGCCAAAGCGCTGACATATGATTCATGCCTGTGTTTTACTCACTTTATCTGTGAACATGAATAAAGACTAATTTCTCCCTTCAGCGAGCCTTTGTGGCCGTCTTGAGTCACACCGCTGCGCAAGTATTTGTGTTTCAGAAGCTCAGACATTGAGTAAACGGCCATGAAAGGAATAAATCCTCCAGCACTCTTTTATTTCTTTTCAGATCTCGATGGGGAGACAGAGATGAGCCTTCTCCGAAGAGGATAAAAGCAGAGGTACGTATTTATCTAACATCTCCCTCCTGCCCCGATGTGCTCAGCTCACTCACTGTGCTGACTGACTGTGGCACAGGAAAGGACTGAAACTATCACAGGATCATAATAATACAGGGAAAAAATATCAATTGTTAGAACTTCTTATTGATTGAAATCCGTTGAAGCCGTTACCCAGTGCGCTGATAATTATGTTGAAGGTAAAAACATGATTTGTAACTATCTTCTCAATGAAAATGTGCATAAAAGTGCATATCCTGGACCGAATTTGTCTTTTTTTGTCTCAAGATTGTGCCTTTATACACCAAATCCTAAGGGTTATTTTGTCAAGGGTGGTCCGTGTATGTAACAATTTTTGAAAATTACCAGAAGCGTCTGGAAAAATTTTCCCCGGGAGATTCAAATCGTAAGCTTTTTCGCGTCAGACGAATTTTTCCAAAATACTGATATTAAACCAGGTTATCTGACACTGACCAATAGGTTATATTGGTGTAAAGAGACTAAAAATCCTATATAGTATCTCAAAATTTTACATTTTAAATCAGCAAGGATATGCACTTTAAATAATCTATATTTTGTAAGATTATATGTGTTCAGCGAGAGGATTTCTCATTTGTGTTTTGTACACCTCCTCGAAAGGGTGCTTTGCAAACTGATCGACTAATAATGGCTAACACTCATAATAAGCTTTCTGGTACTGAAGTGCGAACATGTACTACTGAGGCACTTTTGTGTGTAGAAACTTCATTGCGAATGCCAAGACAGTAAAAGTGAGTTTAACTGGTAATGGGGGTTTTTGACCGTCTTTAAATAGCCATTTCTGATTGGTCTGAGGTCAAGGTATGGGCGCATCTTATGGGACCCAATAATGATGTAAAGGATGCTGTGGTTGTTTTATTTCGGAGAGGAATAATTTCCTTGAACCTGTGACCCATCTCACAGTCTTTATTTAAACAACACTGTCATGCTTTTCAGTGTGTGATTTGGAATAACTTTATCAGGCTTATTAAAAAAGTGACATTAACAGAACCTGTTTCTCATGAGACTTGAGAGTTATTATGTTCTATTTGGATCTTAGAAGGCAAATTTTTTTTCCTTCTCCAAATTGCTTGTCGCCAGGTTCCATTTGTCTCTGATTTGTTTTCCAAATACGATCACTGTCACTTGGAGGCTTGGATTCCCAAAGCTCCTGTCTTCGATATGCTGCTCGCGACCCCCTGCTGTTGTTCGTCAATATTCTCTCTCTCCAGGTTGCAGGGAGGTAGCAGAGTTGAGAGGTCAATATTTAACTCGAATTTTTCAACACAGATAATTTCGCAATGCCCGCACTCTGTATTTATTAGGCTTTTTCAGAACCATTACGATACTTACTGTTTAATCTTTAGCAAATAAATTCTTCAGTTCTTATTGTAGCAGCAAATTGGCTAGTGTTCCTTGATGGCAGTGAAAACTTTTAAGACTTTGCAGTATGCTTGCAAAAAAATAGAACGGTACAAAAAAGAAAAGTAAAATATAGGGCACTGAGCTCCCGCTGTTAAGATAAACAAAATATCAAAGTTTTTGTTGACGGACACATGCACGGATGGAGCTCGATACCATAGCTCCTGTGCCACTCAGGCGGCGGGAGCTAATTAGGAGCCTGTAACTGAAAATGTCGATAAGATAAAGTAATTTGCCGAAGTTTTTGGCGGTATTTTTAGGCCCGTGACCTTGAAAAAATAGGCCAAGGTCACCTTTAGGCTCGTCATTTGTAGGCCTTTATGAGATGCATGTCCATTAAAAATTAGGAGCTTGTGACTGAAATCGTTTATGAGATAAAGCAAAATGTGTTTACGGAGGTACGCACGCACATGTGGAGCTCGATACCATACCTCCTGCACTGCGAGTGGCGGGAGCTAATAATAACATTAAAAAAAGTAACCGTTTCTTCTGTTCAAGATAAGGTCTTTTGAGGCATTTAAATGCAGAGATAAACCTGCAGGACAGTCTTCCTTTTCGCATGTGCAAAAACACTTGATATGACTTCAGTGTCTGGGGCCTCTGGGTTTGAAAGGGCTGTCTGTAAATAACCCCCACTAACCTCACCCTCCACATGCACATGCCATTATCCATCTGCCCACTCTCAGAAAAAGAAAAGCCCAAATGTAAGCAGGTGCGCAATTACCCATAGTCCTGAGGTTCATATGACATCATTAAGTGGGCGCACTCGGAATCACCCACGCCCATGCAATTTTGCAGTCGACACAAGTAGGCTGAGCAAATGCGCACTCAGAAATATACACGCAGATACTGCTCCATTCTCTCCCAATCTCAAGCTCGCCTACGCGTAGGTGCACTCACCCACATTCACATATCACGCTTGCATACATCTGTTTGCGTATTCTTCAAATCTCCTGCACTCACAGACACATTTTGACGCGCTCAATCACAGAGCAGTTTGCAGAAACAGGGTGAATCCGTCACCTTTCACACATTCATTGACTAGGTTTGGTAAACACTCTCAATCGGATGGCCAAGTTAACCAACTCAAAGAAAACAAAAACAGCATGGATTACAGTGGCCTTGCAGTGTAGATTGTACCTGACCATCAGAATTTCACAAAGAAAAAATATTAAAATCATAATTCTGATATTCTCAGCCCCACCATGGCAGGTGTTCCAAAACAAATGTATCTGTTCTAAGGAAAAAAATAGTTATTATATATTATGATTTAATATATAATTTTTATTATTATTATTATTATTATTATTATTAAACGTGCTTGAATTTATCAGTAATGGTAAAATTAGTGTCTGGAACTTCATCTTAATTAAAGCTTTTTTTTACATCCTGTGACTAACTTTGATCCCTGAGGCAGTTGAAAGGGTTAATCTGAGTGATGACTAACCCTGAGGGGGCACCGCTGAGGGTGTGAATGTCACATGAGCCTCACATGGCCAGACCTATCTCCACGCTTTGTGTCAGCGCTGCGCCACTGTCTCCAAGGGATCCAATGAACAAGCAAACAATGACATCAGCAAAGCCCAAGCAGCAACACTACTGAAACGAGGGAAATGTTCGGGGCATTTTTCTGCATGCCACTCGGTGTTTTAAATGCACCTGTCAGTATTATCATCGAAGCCTGCAGACCCATATATGGGTCTTTCAAAAGCAGCTGCTGTATTCAAACAAGTGAAACTTCATGCGTGTTTTCCATAAGGTTTCCATTTTTCTAATTAATTACATTTAAAATGATGTACAAGTTCAATATGTTTTCTATTTGATGTAATGCTGTGCCCATAAAAAACACTACGTCCTGGATTACTTATATAGATTTTCTCTCTATATAAGTGTGCTTTTACTGTATATATGTAGCTTCAATGAAGGTGTACAGCTAGCAGATACAGAATATATATGTGATACTGTCCCACAATATGAAAAATGCTTTTTTTCTGCCTTTAAACCAACTGAAGGGAAAACTTAAGTGAAACTTAAGAGTTAAAAGGGTTGAATGTAACAGCATGCTGATTAATTTCATTGACCTGTGTTGTCCTGTAGGAGGGGCTTTTTGACCTCCAAGAGGCGCTGCAGGCCAATCACATGCAGCAGGAGGCCGTGAGGGAGCAGTTGGCTCACGCCAAACTGAAAGGGGAAGAGACCGTCAGCCGAAACCTGCAGGTATTTATAATGGCAGATGCAGTGGACGGGGGGGGGGGCTGTAGATAGTCCATCCATCTGTCTGTCTTCTCACGCATGAGTCAATCTGGAATGCTCCTGTGATAACCCAGCCACACAGCCTGGCTCGGTGTTCCCACAGTGCACTGCAGCTAAAAGAAATGAGTATCATTGGTACTCATTGAGTGTCTGGGTACTGTTCAATGGTAGAGCAGTTTTCACATGAGTCAGACATTGGAAAAAATACTGAATGGTGTTACAGGCTGCAGTGAGATATGACGAGTGGCAAATTATTTTATGAGATTGCTTCAGTTCTTGGGTTTTATGTCTTCATAGAGTATAGTATTGGATATGATATGCTATAGTAAAAGTATTGGATTATAAGGAATAGAGTGATGAATATCCATAGTTGGAGATGGAATTGTCACTGCTCAGTTACTATTGTGAATTTGGGGAAGGTGAAGATCCACTAAGGCCTTAAAGAAATTAGTTGGTTGGCATCCCCGCCCACCCCAGAAAACTGGCCCGCCACAAATTTTTCTTATTTCTTATTTTGAGAAAATCCATTAAAATCGCACTAAGAAGAAAGAGAAAAATGTTCAAAATCCCTGTCCATGCAGCAGACGATCTGTTTGGCTTCCCGTCACTGGGCTATTTATGGGTTTGACAGATTTGATCCTTTATGTTTGTACGCTCACTTGTGATTTGGATTTGTAGGGCTATCTGGATAACTCTTTTTCTGATAAAAATAAACAAGTTAATAAATAAATAAGTAAAAAATAAATACCTTCTGCCCACCCCTGATAATTAAAATTAGAAGGATGTGAACCAAATGTTTTTTTCATATGGCCTAATATTAGTGAGGGAGTGTTATTCTTCAGTGTTATCAGAACACATTTTAGTAAGTGCACTACAGTTTCTATCCAATAATTGCGGAGTACATGCTAATGTTGTTATCGCACCAGAGTATCGAGAACAGGCCATTCAGCCCAACACGCTGACTATTTCTGTGCCAGTTATGTGTCGGGTTGGCCACAATCAGAGTGCTCAATGGCCTGTCACTGTCATGAAAATTATTTCTCTGCCCCGAAAACCTGAAAACACTGTTAATGCTAAGCACACACATTTGTGTTACCGACCTCCAAATTTCAGGTGCAGATCTTTTGTAGTTTTGTTGAAATCAACATTTAAACATATGCCTGTCAGGGTGTATATTGTATGTCACGGACACTACCATAAATTAATCGTCTTGTTTCACTTGATGTCTAACATGCTCTATTTGATAGAAAAGAACATAGTTCAACAATATTCTTATACACATGGTATATTAACGGATGTATATAGACATGGGAACTAAACTGACAGCAGGTATCATTGGCGTTACGGACACTACACGCGTAGTGTCTGAGACAGACGGTTATTCCCTACTGTAAGGAATGGTATAAGATTGAACTATATTTATGACCAAAAGGTGTCTTATCATCTAGCTTGACACAATGTGAAAAGATAACCCCTTGGCATAAATGCTGTTGGCTCTATATGGAGATAAGAACACGTCACGGACACTACAAGTTTTTTGGCAGATCGACTGTCTTCCAGCTTGAATGGCTGTGATGAAAACACATGCATTATGCGCATACAAAACTCACTATACCATAAATGCCGATCCTTTGGTAATCAAAATGAGACATAATCTTCTTGTTTAAGGTATTTTAAACAACACTGGGCAATAATGTAGTGATACATGTTGAAATTGATGAAATTCTATAACAAAATGCAAAATTTCCATAAATGCATGCCATTTCGGATTTTTCACTCCCGATTTTGATGATTTTTTTTTGCACATAAAAAAAATACATAGTTACAAATAAATGTTCAAACTATAGCAGGTTTATCACACAAAACAAAGAATAACCTCGCAAAAATAAGCATTAACACCTGGTGACTCGTCATAACGCTAAAATGCCCGATTGCAAGGCACCTTCACCAGATCCACACCATCACCCAACAATGTCTAGCATCAAGTATCAATACACCATTGTGGCGTTCATAACCCAAAACTACTTGTAATATGCTATTTACATTTAAAATAGTCATGTTATAAGACTATAACATCCAGTAGAACTGTACTGCACCCTGACTGTGACCGACCCGTGTACCTTACTGGTACCAGATGGTACCCAGCACCTAGCACCATGTCAAGCCTCGTCTTGAGGATCCCGATAGTTTCCGCTTCCACCACATGACCTGGCATGCTCTCTCACAGTGTGACCACACTATGTGTGAAAAACATCCATTAATGATCCTCCTTTTTAAGAGCCGCAATAGCTTTCTTGTCATTTGGTCCAACTGCACACAATAATGCCTCATTACTACTATGTGGTACCGGCTCTGGTCTACTCTACCCCACCCGCCTTGGTACCAGGTACTTTTCTGGGGGGGTGTTTTCAGTCAGAGGATAGTCCTGCCTCAGTGTAGGTTGAACAAATGATTTACTGTGTTGTTTTTAGGGGGAAGACAGCACCAAGCTTCGTTAGCGACCTTATAATGTCCCAGTCTTGTTAACTTGCTAACGATTCTCTCCTACCGATCAGTGGGCTGCAGTGCTGTCACCTCACATTTTAGAACCTACCAGTACCCGGTCAGCTTTTTTTGGAACCCCAGGAGAGCAGGTACCAGAAAAGGTGGTACTAGGTACCAAGTATCAGGTACCTTTTCCTAATTGAAAAGCAAGAAAGGCGAGTAGAGTAGAGCTGGTATCATGGGTCATGGAAATGGGGCATTAGTGTGGGTTCACAAAGGTACTGTTTGAGATAATACTGCGACACATTCTATTTTAGTGATGCATCAACTGGAATAGATACCACGAGTGATAATTTCATGGCATTTGGCAGTGCTTGCAAAGCAAAGATGGAATGCGACGAGGAGGCATGTTGTGGTCCTCTGTAGTGCTTTTGTGCCAAAAGTTCACTGTCTGCTCTTTAGCTGGGTAACTGTTTAAAACCTCTTATGCCCTGAACCTCTGGCTCGAAAATGACATTCCCAAAATGAAATGAGTATATCTCTGCAACTACTTGGTCCATTTGAATAATGTTAGTGTAAAATCATAATAAAGGGAACACCTAAGGAATTTTTGTGATTGTGTAAAAATCTGTATATATGTCACTGAGTCAGAGCAAATTAAGATGGAACACAGCATAAATGAAAGATCTCACTTGCACCTAACAAAGTTTTATTTTTATCCCTTGTGAAATCATTTAATTGCAGCCTGAATCCTCTAAAAAATTACAGCTCAGAATCTCACCATTATCTGTACGAAAGTTTATTCTAATCAAGTAAATCAGGACAGAATTAGAGAGGTTTTAGTTTGGGAATGTCTTGGTGGCGTCTCCAAAAAGGCACTATGTGCCGTTTCAGATTTCTCAGGTACTAAACAGTAGAACTTATTTAATTTCACTTATGTCACTACAGGCATACAGTCCATCTAATTACAACTATTTTATTTATTTATTTTTTATTGCAACCAGTGTTGTACACATTTTCCCATTCAAAGAAAATACATACAAAGAAATTAAGTTTGACCTTACTGGAGCAGATTTATTTTCAATGAAACAAGCAAATCGTATACAAAAGTATTAATACAAAGATAAGGTAAAAATGGTAAAAACAGCAAACCCAGCAATTATTTATACAAGAAATATGCCCCTGCTGCTCAAAAAGAAGTCCTCTGACTGAACCAAGATTTGAACATTGAACCTCCCGCATTTAACTGACTGAACCAAGATTTGAACATTGGACCTCTCGCATTTAACTGACTGAACCAAGATTTGAACATTGGACCTCTCGCATTTAACTGACTGAACCAAGATTTGAACATTGGACCTCCTGCATTTAACTGACTGAACCAAGATTGGAACATTGGACCTCCCGCATTTAAACGCAACTACGTTTGCTGAGTAGACAGACTTAGCATTTGAAATTTCAGGAGTGAGTCAGAAAACAAGTCATACACCCTAATCCAGCGCTTGTATTTCCGCGTTCTCCCAGTAATTGCGCGTAACTGCGCGTGGATTCTTTTATAAGAGGACTTCAAAAACATCTGTTGAATATTTAGAGGACAATCATAGCGGAAATATCAAAAACAAACCGGTTTAGTAACTGTATATCTGCGCTTATTGAGTCTTTGTGTGTAACTCCGTCTGGCAGCCGGGATGCGGAAAAAGAAGACAACAGCAATCGCAACAAACACCCCAGCAACGAAATACACAAAAACTGTTTGCAATGGTGTATGCTCAACTGTGTGTGCTCAAAAAGCAAGTATATATATACGGCAGTCACCTGCACAATAGCTCATGACTTACCCACTAATTTATTCCCTATGAGTCATCTAGTTATGCTTCATCGCCATATGAAGTCAGCCGGCAAGCCATAGAAACTACTTTTATGATGTCTGCTGAATGTTTAGTGGATAATGATGGCATAAATACCAAAAACAAATCAGTTTTACATTTATATTGAAGCGCTCTATAAGGACATGTGTGTAATGGTGCATGGACTCTGAATTTCACACACTTAGAATGCAAGGCTTCATCTCAGGCTAGGTTTGTGAAATTACGGCCATGGAGGGCTCATTGGAAACGTCAGAGCCCACAGAATCAAATGGCCATCCCCAAAATCAAATTAACTGCATCACAAGGCAATCACAGGGGAGAAAATTCATTTGTGTAATAGGAATGCTCAGAGCTTGTACTCTTTGGAACTAGTGCCTTGGAAAGAAAACATGCATGGAGACTGGGAGATGTAGTTTCAGTATAATGTGGACACATTGGACTAACAATTGACAGCGCAGATTTATCCTCGAACGCAGTTTTTTCAAAATCACCAAATTACAAAGGTAAGAAAAAATTTGTGTACGCCTGCTTGTCTTTGAGTGTGGTGTCGGTTAATAATGACAAGGCTTATATCATTGGATTCTGTGGACTTTCCTCTTTCATTTGATGTATTGTTTGTATACGTAGCACAAATTCAGTAGACATGGTAGCAGTAGAGCACTGATATTTTATCCTATGTTTTGCTACATGCTTATTTACTTGCTTGGTGTTTGAATTGCATTCGGTTGAGGTAAAAATGGGCATTATGTTCTTTTCCCCGAGTTTTTTCCCTTTAAGTGGATATGCCTGATGACGATGTTGCTATTAGGAAACATGCTGTATTTATGATGCGTAATGATTGCCCCCGGTACCGACGGCATTCAGGTTGAAGAGGTTAAAGTAGTCCTGACTTATGTTTTTATTTCTAGCATGGAAACCCTTAAATTTAGTTTATCGAATTTAATTTTCCAGCCTAAAGTAATATCAGTGTTCCTGTGAAGGTCATTTACATAATTTATGTTTTGATTCCGGGGGGGGATCTTGAAATTGTCTAACATTAAGACATTATTCGAAAACCCAAAAGGCAGAACCATTGTTATTAAATTCATTTGAAATACAAATATCATAATTATCTGATTTAGCTGATTGCAGTAACTGAAAGTAAAAAAGCCCTTGTACATAAATTATTTGTCTACTTTATTTTATGCTTATTAATTTATTAATTATGCATTTGCTTTTGAAATGGTAAAAAAAAGAACCACCAACATTTTCCAAAGCCTACAATCAATTTCATTTTAATTCAGTCAATAGATTCTAAAAAAAGAACAGAGGAGTTGGCCCCAGCCATGACTGCGTTAGATTCAAAAGAAGGATTCAAAGTGACTACATGATGTCATGGCTTGCTGGGATCATTCAGTACTGTTACATTTCAGCTAACAAGCATCTAGCTCATTCTCCCACGCTAATGTCAGTGAAATATGCACACATTAATTAAACAGCAACAAGTTCAAATTACAAGCATTATCCCCTCAATACGAAGGCCCACTGGCCACCTGTTATACCTGCTAATTAATATATTTGTATGAGTTTGTATGAGTTTCTCACTTTGTTGTGCTCCAAACTGGATGAAAAAAAAAGCACTCCATCCTTATGAACAAAAGTTCGAGAAAAACAACATTTGGAGTAACTTCCGCAGTAATCTGCAGTTATTGTGTGTCCACCCCCCCCCCCCCCCCACCACCCCATCACTCTGTCTGTCTGGATGAAATCAATTTGGGGGGGGTGGGTGGCTGGCTGGGTTAGGCAGGGAAGGGGGCTGGGGGGGAGACTTCTGTTTTTACATGTAAAAACACATTCTAGTTCTAATAGTCAATTATCCTGAGTATTGCCTCAGTGCTTTTTTATGTATGTGTATGTGCATATGTGATGCAGATCTTCTTCCTTTGCCTGAGGATCTCCCGGTTCTCTCCGTTGAGTATTTATGGTGCCTTGATCCATGTTGCTGACAAATGTTATTTTTTGGGAAGTGTTTCAGTAACAATAAAATTATAATGGTGTTGAGAGGGGGAAATGCATCACTGCAACTCTATTGAGCATTTTCTTTTAAGACTAAATGTGGTCTAGTGTCAGTAATTTCCAGTGATCTATCAATCAAAGCATTAACCCCACGAGATAAGGGTGTGCTTTTGAAAAGGGGACTCTGATCACAGTGGTAGATGTCATGTATATAATTGATACATTTTAATCAATGTTCATGAGATGTTGGGAGGGATGCATGCGATTTTATGTGTGCGACAGTTCTCAATGCATGATGTGTGGGATTTGAGGTTATTGTGCCCTGGAGAGTTGTGGGTTCTACTTGTAAAACATTTTTGTCCCAAAAATCAGCGGCATT
The DNA here is from genome assembly GCA_029721435.1 of Gymnothorax reevesii. Lineage (NCBI taxonomy): Eukaryota > Metazoa > Chordata > Actinopteri > Anguilliformes > Muraenidae > Gymnothorax > Gymnothorax reevesii. Next base: position 19,706,204 of record CM056590.1, on the reverse strand, counting down.
CCCAAGTAATCAAGATGAGCAGGAGCTGACCACTTTAAATCGGTCAACTACACACTGAAAAATAAAGAAACCATCTGGCAGTGGAGGGTTCCAGGGTCTTCTAGCCAAACCTTCAGGACACCTCACACTGTGAAAAGTGAAAAAAAAAATTCCATCTTACCAAGCATTTCAATCTTGTATTAAAACTAAACATTTTAATTTCTGTGACATTTTTTTCTTGGTAAGACAAAAACTTGCCAGTGTGGTGAGATAAATGTGACTCATTGCGAGATTTGCCTATGGGGCAAGAAAATTTCACTTGCCAACCAAATGTTAACCTAAAATAAGCTAAAATCCTCTACAATAGAGAGAATAAAACTGATATAGTTACGTCTCGTAATAAGTCTTGTTAAGACGGACACTTCTTGCAGTGCGTCCACACCTTGAGTGATGCTGGGCCCCTGAATTGCAACAAAAAGGTGCGGAGCCTATGCAGATCCTTTTAATTGTGAAAATTAAACTGACACATTCTGCCAAGATATGTTTATATATCCGCCTGTGACTGATAGCTGTGCGTATTTGATCGTCAGTTGAAGAATGGCGCTTCATCTCGTCTCTGACTTTGACCGTGACCTGTCTGCCCTCGATAGGTCCAGCTGGAGAGGCTGCTGTCCCGACAGATGGAGATTTTGCATGATGTCGCGATTCAGGAGAGGCTGCAGGTTCTCGACTGGAGGATTCCTAGTGCTGCTTTCAAACACGGCGCTGCCGAGCAACGCAGGACCAACGGTGTCTCCGAGGAGAGGACCAGCGACCTCCAAGGTACAGTTCGGCCAATCAGAGCGGATGGCTGTGCAACCCCCGGCAAGTAGCAACGCAGAACGCAGTTATGCTAATGCAGTTATATAGCTGAGACTAATCTAAAGCGACTTTGGCTAAGCAGGATCTGGTCACTCCTACAGAAAACTTTATTTAACTGCCTTTTTTCTTGCGCAAAGGTTGGGGCTCCAACCACCGACCGCCAAGATCCCAGTCAGGCGCCGTATTCACAAGGCAACAAGCTGCCTCTATATAGATGAATTTATAGATAAAAAAACAGGGCAGACCTGGCTTATACAAGGTGCGCTAGACATGCAGTTTTTGATCGCAGGTGTGCTCAGACACTCAAGGGCGATAAGTCCATTGGTTTTGCAAGAGGGTGGGCGTGTGTGTCTCCAGTGATTTACAGTTTATGCTCCATCCATGCTGTGCAGGCTGTGTTCATGACTCCAATAGTGTTATGACCCCACAACACAAATTTTTTTTTTTGTTCATTGAATGTTTTCTCCACAATCCCGATCGAACAGTTTAGGTTATTTCTCCCACGATGTGACCCGCCCAGCACCTCTGCCGCTGTGGTGTTTTTCCACGGAAAAGCAATGAAGTGTTTGGTTGCTTTTCCCCATCAGTGGCCTCGTTAGTGGCCTCGGAGCCAGTACCTGTTTCTCTGACAATTTTTCTTAACCTGGTTATAGTGCTTCACAATTATATTAAAACACTAATAATAGCAGCTCTTCCATATTGCATTACTGGAATGTAGATATTGTATTCAGTAACATAACAAACTTTGTGCACCATAATTCATTGGACAGTGAGTTTTTTTTTTTTTTAATTTTGGTTCTGTACTCCAGCATTTTGTTTTTGAAAGGATATAATGACAGTCATGTACAAGTGCCGACTGTCTGCTTCTATTTCAGTGTGTCTCCATCCATGTATGATGAACCATTTGAGAAATGACAGCAACTTTTCTGCATACAGTAGTCCCCCCTATTTTTTGGCACAAAAATGTTGTACAGATTTAATAATAATTATAATTTTAATGTGGAATAAAGTAATTATTTTTAATATTTATTTGCATATCCTTTGCATAAAATCACTGCTTGAAGTCTGGGATGAATTTAATTCATCCGATGAGTTTTGGAGCTTATTGTATGTCAGCGAGTAAGCAGAAGTTGATGGGTGTCAAAATGAACGATGTTACCCGGCTGTTCCCACCTAAAACCCCCGTCCCCCCCAGCAGAAGGTCCACTTAACCTGCGGGTGCCTGGACAGAGGAACAGGCTGCGTGACCGAGACACGCCCCTGGGGAAGCAGCTGGCAAATGAGCTAAAAAGGCGTCACTCAATTGGCGAAGGAGTCACACCCATTACAGGTTTGCCCCTCTCATTGTCCTCAGTTGGTATCTATCTGGCCGGCCGAGTTAGAGAGGCTTATTGTTATTCCACTGCCCTCAACATCAGTCCTATATCATGAAGCTGAACTAGTGAGTTTTCTGGATAACTGTACCAAGTTTGACCCAGAAATCCCTCTGAATCTGGAATATACATGACAGTAAAAAGAGTCATGATACACTTCACTCATTCACTCGTGCACTAACTCACTCACTCACATACTCGGTCACTTTCACTCACCTACTCACCCGCATACTAACTCATGCACTCACTCACACACTAACATACTAACTCATGTACTCACGCACTCTCACACTCATGTACTCACCACACACTCACTAACTCACTCAAACACTAATTCAACTGCTCACTCACTCACTGACTCGCTCACGTTATCACTCACTCAATCATTAACACATGCGCTAACTCGCTCCGCCACTTACTCTCACGGATTCACTGACTCTCTCACTCACTCTCTCAACCACTCATTCGCTCAATCATGCACTGACTCACTCTCTCAACTATTCACTCACTCAACCACTCACCCACACACTAAATCACTCACTCACTCAACAAGTCACTCACTCTCAAACTCACTCACTCAACCACTCACGTGCTCAATCAGCCACTCACTCTCTCACTGACTGACTGACTGGCTGACTGACTCACTCTCTCATTCTTTCAGCCACTCGCTCACTTACACACTTAACCGCTCGCTCATGCACTAACTCACTCACTCAACCAGACACTCACACTTTAACTCACTCACTCAACCACTCACTCAAACCACTCACTCACTCACATATCAACTCACATATTAACATTCACCAGACCATTCACTCACTCACCTCTCACTCAACCTCTCACTGAATCATTCACTGACTTAACTGCTTGCTCACTCACTCAGTCACTCACTCAACAATTCACTCACTCACTCACTCACTCAGAGATTCACTCATATGCTCACTCTCTCACTCAACCACTCATAAATGCGCTCACTCACTCACTTAATTTTTTACTGTGATGGAAGTGTTTACACTTGAGATACTTTTTGCGGAGGCCATGTTTGCATTTCATTCACTCACACACTCACTCACTCACTCTTTTCACCACTCACTTACACTCTACCTCAAGCACTCACTCACTAACTCAGTCACTGACTGACTGACTCACTCACTCACTCACTGACTCTCGCATTCACTCACTTGTGCACTCACCCATGCTCTGTCTCACTCACTCAGCCACTCCCTCATTCATGCATTCACTCACTCACGCACTCACTCACTAACTCAAGCTCTCACTGACTCACTCATTCACTCATGCGCTTACTTACTCAACCCCTCGCTTACTCCGCCACTCACTCTAGAGACTCACTCGCTCATTCATTCACTCACTCACTCACTCAGTCAGTCACTCGCTGACTAACTCACTCACTCACTCCTGCCTCATAAAACTCCCCCAGCTCTGCAGTGGAGGAGGGGCAGTTGTGAGCACACTAAGCATAAATCCTGTGAATGTGCACACGGGAGATGTTCTCCTTAGCTTCGAATTAAAATGCCAGGCGAAACTGCAGTATGTATTTCATTTCGCCCTCTTCCCTGCCACCTGCTGTCTGCATGTAATGATCAAGCCTGCTGTCTGACTTCCTGAATGACCAGGCCTCACACTTCTCTGCTGTTTTTATTGCAGACACGCGGAGTACCGAAAACAGAAACGGGACGGACCACTCGCTAAGCGCTCTCAACCTCTCGGACAGAAAGGCCATCAAAGCGGAGTCGGAAGATTCCAGATAACAGCCTAACCTCCAGCCCCCAGCCTCCTCCTGATCTCTTTTTAATACATTTTATCCATTTTTTTAGTGAATATCAAGCAAGCACAGCTACAGTAGAGCCTTAATAACCAATGTTGCCTCAGAAGAAATTGTTCTTTTCCATTTAATTGTTTTTGTGTTACTTTTTTAAACACTTAGAAACATTTACCACTCCGGAGGAAATATGCCAACTTTCCATGTGTCTGTCTAATGGGGAATGACCTTGCAGCTTTTTTGAAAATATTTTACTTTTATGAATTATTTATGTGATTTCTACAGTATGTTGGTTTTTCAACAGAGCACGTAGAAAGAGAACAATGTTGTATAAAAATGTTTCCTACAGAAAAGGGGGTTTGACATCACTGCACGTGTGCGCATTTTACGCGTAACACAGCCCCTTGTAATGCACTGTGTTCAGGTGTTACGAGCAGCAGAGAGTACTCTCCGCACCGGCAGGCTATACACATGAGGCAGCTATCAGATGCGAGTAAAGAGTGTGGCAGACATTGTTATCAACTTTTGACTAAGTACAGCTCGCATACTGACTCATTTTATCACAGGTCATTCCCAGATTTCGAAATAAGGACATCACTTCCTTCCATATGATTGCAATGTTCTTTTCATACCTGAGGTTATAATTCAAAGTATAATGAGGAGTAATAATTCTGTAAATAATAATAATAATAATGGTCTTTTTACTTGATCACTCCGCCCTGTATGTTCAAGCATTGATTTATGTACTATTTATTTGATAGAAGAGCAATATGGAATAGCTGTCACTGAGAAATTCTGTGTGTCTGCTGTGCGTTGTGTTGTGCAATATGTCTCTGTTCTATATCTGTATTCATAGTCCTTCAGTTCATTCTGTTATCTGAGGTTTCTATAGCCAATGTGCACCAGTGAATGAGTTTAATTGAAGTTTCATACATTGAAATCAGTATAGGATCATCTGTGTTTCTAATGTTTCACAAGAATTGCTAAAATATTTATTGAAGTGGCAATCATTTGGTAGCACTGTGTGTTTTATATATTGATGAAAGTTTGTTTATCCCCATGTTAGAGGTGAGAGCACGGTTCATGATCAAATTTCATAAAAGCATTGCTAGACTTTCCAGTTTAAACTTAACCTATTCACTGTCTCTTAAATCCAGAGTCCTGGAATTAACTGCTCAGATATACTAATTGACTGTAAGGTTCATTCTAAAATATGTGCAGTTGACTTTTATGGAGTGTATGTGAAAAAAAAAACGTAATATATCTTTTTACATTAATGTTCTAAAAAACAAAAGGCTCATTTTCCATTTTTAAGTCTTTGTTTATTAATGAATTACAAACAAAAATAAGGATTGGATATTTTATTTGAAAGCCTAGGAAATGTACAACAGACAAGTGAGCCTGAAAAACTGGCTTAAAAATACTGTGAGCTGTCATTTTGTAAAATGCAAATCCTGACTAACTTCAACCAAATCAAAGTTAATCACCCCACAAACAAATTACAAACTAGAGGCACTCCTAGAGGGCAAATCTCCACCAAGGCAGCACAGTTCAAATCTTTATCAGTGGGAGCAAAGTTCAGTTATCGCGTGTCATTGGATTTTAAGATGGCGGATTTCAAGATGGCTGCTGTGACGGCCATATTGTTTGACTGATCACGGTGAAAATCAATAGGATCCATCCCTGATGTAATAGTGACCCACCCACAGAATTGAAGAGATATCCGTTCATCACTTTTTGAGTTGTCTTGTTCACAAACAAACAGACAAACAGCACCGAAATCATAACCTCCTGCCAACTTTCGTTGACGTAGGTAATAAACTGTCCTCAATTTTCTACTCAGTACCTTGATGAGGAGCTAGCTTAGCATCTTTAACAGCGATCCTATTTAGGATAACATTTTCACTTTTTAAGTCCGTGCAGCTCAATTTCAGTTAGTAAAAATGACATTGGGCAATAAACAAATGACAGTGTTTGCTTGAGAGGGGAAATGTAAATTTATGCAGCAAAAAATAATTATTATTATTTGGAACACAGGCAGATACATTCTGAGCTGTCAAAAGTGCATTGTTAAGGCTGGTAAAATACCACAAATACGCAGACAAATTATTTTAAGAGGACTTGAAACATTGTCATATGTTGATTACTGTTTCCAGCACTAGTGTTCATCATATCTGTGCTGTGGCTGATTTTAAACATTCATATTCATTCCCATGCATTTCCCTTCATTCCCTTACATTGTCAAAGACATAATGTGTTACTGTTACGGGAGAAATAATAAAAAAAATCTGTTAGTTCATGCACCTGTTGTTTTGTAAACACTAACTTATTTAATTTGTTATACAGCTCATAAACATTAAAGTTTATTTTTTGAGATCTGATGGTCGGGTAGTTTTTATGAATGGTATTTGCAATAATGCATCATCTGAATATGTTATGAAATTTAAATAAATTGGAACAAATAATGTTGTTTCGTAAGGAAATGGTTTTTCTCAGTCCCTGAACATTTTTATCATTTCACTTTCGGTTTCGTGGCCTACCAGACAAGAATCTGTTTGTGAGTCAAAAAAAATATCCTGCTGTTAACCGGTAGCCTTTCTGAACTCTTTTGAGCTTTACGAACCACCAAAGCTTCTGCGGTCTGCTTAGAAGAGATCAGCGGGGAAGGAATTTATTTTCATAGCCGGCAGGACGCTTGGCTCAAGCACTTAAAGGAGCTGTGTCATGCTTACTGTGCATACTCAGAATGTACATCCCAAGAATATGAATTCGCGTGACTGCAAGTCATAATTTGAATCCATCCTTGCCAATCTGTCTTCGTTTTGCCTTGTATTTATATATTTCAGTTCCTGTGGCATTATATCCTTTATATTAAGGAGCTTTCTATGGAAATTCCGAGGATTCAATGCGCTTTTTTAAGCTTTAGCCAAGGGATACAAAGAATGTAAGCTGGTTTGCCATCATAAATAATCATAGAGGAAGAGAAATACCTTCTTGATTTTGGCTTGCAGTTGAGCGGATTTACTTCATTCAAAGTAGCAAGTGTACACAGTAATCATGACACAGCTTCTTTAATATTGACAAAATGAAGCCAGGCAACCAAGGACACCTCACATTATTCCTAAAAGTGGCTGGAAACAAGCATTTGCTTAGACTTAAAGTACTGCGCAACTCTTTGGAACCCTACTTTTTCAAAAGTTTTAAATCTGGCCTTTGTATGTTCACTTTTAGTTTTCCACATTGGTGTTGCTGAAGGTGAAAAGTGTTTTTGAAATTCTAAATACTAATTTAAAAAATAATCTTTATAAATAAATGCTTGTATTTCATTAAAAACAGTCTTGACTGTGCCCTAATATCAATATCCTCATAGCTGTCTGCAATTAATTGGAGGAGAAAATGTTAGTGAGACAGTCGGTCTGCAGTTGAACGATGGCAAGTTTTCCTCTCATGAAACTATAGCACAGCAGCACAGGGTCCGTAATCTTTAGACAAAGCGTAGTCACACCAAATATTGGTTTGATTTAGTTATTTAAAGTTTACTGCTCTGTTTAGTACATTTCTGTTATTTGAAACTTTTAATTTCATTATTTTTGCAAGCATATTTGCATGTTTTTACACAGTTCTATACTGCATTGAACAATTTGTTAATTTGATTTTACATAAGTGAAACGAGACGTTCGTGTGTTGAGATATGATCGTATAATTACCCCTGCATGGTCAATGTGCATCTTTGAAAGGGTTATCATTGCTCATTTGAAAGTCTGTTCTTAGCACAAAAAACAAAATCACGTAACTGAAATTTACTGAACACAATTGAAAATATTACTGAAAGAGTGTGCCATAGTTTCAGGAGTCCAATATAGGATTTTTTTGGCCATACACACCACCTGCATGATGGACACCCAAAGAGGAATCTATTAAAGGAGATTCACTTCATATCTATATCGAATATGAAGACAAGTGATCAGTGATTTGGATATGTTTTTGGTCCCACGGCACAAAAGAAGTTCAATGGCATGATGACTATCACCCAAGAGTGGGAAATTTTGGTGGAAAATGCGTGTGCCAGGAGGCTGAGATGCAGTTGTAGTAAATGCATTTGTAACAGATAAATAAGCACAGACATGCATTCAAATCCACACAGAAGTTGTTCACTGTAAACAATACCCAAGATCTACAATGACAGTCTCACTTTTTAGACTAAAATAACATGAAAGAAGAAGAAGTGGTCATCATCATCCCCCGCCACCATGGAATGCTGTTTTTGAATCCAGTCAAGGTCCTGACTAGTAGCATCCCAGTAACTACAAAACGTTCAACTATCGTTGGTGTACAATTGTGCTAAGGTTAGATTGACAAGAACCGCAAAGTAACGTTTAGAGAACGTTCCCGCAAGGTTATGTATTGACAGAACGTTCCCTTAACGTTTGGGAAACTAAAATTTCCAATGTTCTGGTAGAGTGTCATTGTGCTCCTTACACAACCTTCACAACAAAAAGAGAACATTCCGAGAAAGTTAGGGGAACCAAAACATGCAACCAAAAACTAATGTTATATTTCCGTTAGAGAAACTTTCCTGGGGAACCACAGAACAATCAGAAAAAACCTTCTGGGGACGTTCCCACAACCAAAAAAATAACATTGCCGGAACATTCTGGGAACTGGAATTTGTTAGCTAGGATTGAAAAACAACATTTTATTCATCTAGATCAAGTAGTTTCTGAAGAAAGTTGTCCTTACTTGCTCAGACAGATGGAAATATATTGCAATATCCTGCGCTCTACTCTGAGTGGTGGTGGGGCATTAAAAAACCTGTGGTCTGAACGAAACCCGAGGCCTTTAATGACCTCTGTGAGGACGTGTTGTGAGCCCCACCAGACACGCTCAGTAAACTTGTCAATTACCGGAAAAGACTCCAAGCTGTCATATTTGCCAAAAATTTTGATACTTAAGGTTTTCCCAAAAAAAAAGCTCATAATTAAATTACCAATTAAGAAAAAGTCTGAAACATGACAGTCAATGCATTAAAATAAAATAAATAGCTATATTCCCCATAAGTTTGAACTAAACATGGATTACTGTTATTATTATTAGTAGAAGTAGTAGGTAGTAGTATTACAGCCCTTATGGAACATGCAAAAAGGAGTGATTTGAAAACTCACTTCACCATTAACTATACTTAAAACACTGCAACAACACATTATGTGGAGCTTTAAATCGCAAGTTCAATTGTTTTTTGAAAATATACACTTATTTCAAATCTAACTGCTCAAACTCTGATTGAGAATGTATGGCACATTATGAATCAACAGATACAGCAACAAAGGCCCTGCACTTTAGCTCAGCTGAAGACGTGCTTCATGCAGCGATGAGGAAAAGTCCGTCCGCTAGACCTGACCAACTGCTGTCTTAAGTGCCCAAATGCCTTATGTGTTAAAAAGACATGGTGATGTTACACCGAGGTAGATAGCTGACGGTGCCAAATTTGGACTCTATTGTAATAGCTGTATATTTTTATATGGTAATTCAAAAGCGGAACCCGGGGCAAAGCGGGGTAAAGGTAAAGCAAAACGTTGGGGTTATAATCTCGCCTAAGGGTTACTACTAACAAATGACACAAACAATGTCTCTCACAGAATCAGTTTTATTAAATGGTATGAACTTGAAAAAAAAAACACAAATTCCACTTTGGCCCGGATCTTAGAGGCAAAGTGACACACGGGACGGGGCGAAATGGAACGCTTCCCCTAGAGGTCTTCAATGTCAAAGTCATTTGCTTCCTGGTACAGTACTGTCCTGGTACATCATTCTACTATTATGGCCTGATGATACTTGCATAGTTCTGAATGGCCTGTTGCCTTTAAGGCGGGCTGGAGTGGTCATGGTCCTTCACTCCGAAACACTTGATTTTCATGATCTATATTAGGGGATTAAGGACAAGTTGCACTTGAATCATTCAAATATTTGAAAGTTGCAAATTCTGGATTTTCCTGCAATACTTGCCATACTTCTGTGGAACGCTCTGGGGCGGAGCGGAGTAGTGTTCCTCTGTTCCTCTCCACCCCATCACTCTGCCCTGACCATATGGGATTTCTCCCAACATGCAACACTGTCATGTCGGCCATTGTTTGCTAGCCATGTTAGCATGTATAAAGTAAGCTTACCCCTATCCATCATTTATATGGCTTTCCAGATAATAGCATAAGCAGGATATAATTTATCAGATAATATACTTTTTTGGATTATTGGTCACAAACGATGCAGCATCCATGCAGTGTTCTTGATGCATGAGCTTAGATAGAGGGCAGCACGTAGACAGATTTTATTGGGGGTATTTCATTTCACCCCGTGTTCCGCTTTGCCCTGGTTTCCCCAACATGTTAAACCATGAAACAATGTGTTTTACCGTCTTCAATATAGTAGTGCACGGGCAGATTCTTCAGTACTTCAGTATCAGTACTTTTAAAAAACCTTTATTTGCATTTTCCATGATGTCCCAACTTGTTTTATTTATTTATATTTACTACGCAGCCTTTAGTTTTCATTTTCATGAAAATTATCTTCTATGAGATTTAATTTTAGAGGGAAGTCTATGTGTTCTCCTGATCCTGGCAGAAACACACTGTAGAATAAATAATATTGGTCAAATGTGTTATTTTTCTCTTCTGTCAGGCATAATATTCAGCTACTGTCAACTGTTAAAGAGTATTTCTGGTCCCTCGCATTGGCTTAGAGCACAGACTTCCGAACATTCTGCCAAAATCTGTTTATAACCAGAAATGGCCAATCTTCATCTCACCCGGCTGTGAACCGACCAGAGCAATATGCCCAATGCCATATGCCCAGTGCAGAACAGCACTCATCAGAGTTCACAAATTCTGCGCGGTTAAACGTGGTAGCCCCCTTATATCGTGCAAACTTTCGTTTCTACAATGTAATGCATTACAGGCTGCTTAAACCAAGAAACGAAAGTTCACTGGCTTACCCTTTGTTGCAAAGTGATTACTGAAGCCCACCCACCCGCCCTTATTCGGCAAAGGGGATAAGAGTCACATGACAAAGGGTTAACCCGACCAAATGTGAGCCGACTCAACTTGAAGATTAGCTTTGTTTCAGCTCACAATAAGTCAAGACAAAGGATAACTGCTATGGTTCTGTGTTTTGCTGCCATGATTCTGTGTTTGTCGCTGTGTTTGTCTTTTCTTTATTCATTTTGCTCATTTTCATCCTGGTTTTTTGTTCTTGTCATTTCTGTATTTGTTGCACTGCTCACCCCTGTCTTGTGATCAGTTTGGTTCAGTCTGTTCTCCCAGTCTGTGTGCTCACCTGCTTCGGGTGATTTCAGTGGTTTCTGGTGTTTCATATTATTACTTCAATTCTCGTTTACTTCCTTCGCCTTGCTTTCCTCCATTACTAATAATACTAAAATTTATATTTTGTATCATTGTTTACTAACCTAACTAATTCGTGTACTGTACATATTACTAACTTACTAATGAACACTTGAGTTAATTTGTGAAGTTGCACCGCTAATAATTACCAATAATGCAATCTCAGCTCTCGCCCTGTTCTAGTCTCCGCCCCTTGCTTTCCTTTCCCTGCCTATCCCAGCGTTTCCGCAAGATCTCTCGCACGTGCTAAACTGCTTTCCTGCACTCATTGTCTGTGCACTTAGAACTCCGGAGCTGTTTATCTGTCATAGGTTGTCTGCGTGGATCCTGTCCGTGTCTTGGCTTTTGCCAAGGACCTCCCCATGTGTGCTTACCTTTGTAATTAGTTCTTATCAAATTCACTTGTTTCTGCACAGCATGTGACTTCCCTCTTGTCTATTTAGAGTCTTCACTGCAACTTGTTCCCCGTCAGAACGTTGATCAATATTCACTTGCGCAGGGCTCCTCTTATGCCTTTTGTTTATTGCTTCTCCCATGACTATTTTTGTACGACCTTGAGATTTCCTTGCCCTTGCTATTCTGGTTTTGTCTGTTAAGATTTCGACCCATTTTTGTACGACCACGATTCCTGATTTTGATACCCTGTGTATGACCCACCCTTCTGGATTCTGACTACGATTTTGGATTACTGTTTATGTTACGCTGCACATCTGCTTCTCTGGTTCTGGACCCCTTCCTGTTATTTTTGACTTCGCTTTTCGGATACTGTGTTTGGCTTGGCAATTCCTGTGTGTTCTGGACCGGACCCACTTTACAATAAAGGCTTTCGATTTTTGGAATTTCTGTTCTCACGAGTAGTTCCTGAACACACCGTCACAATAACTTTAAGTTTAACTTCTGAAAACTTGCAAACTTGAGTTCACTATCTAAAATTTGTCATGACAAGTGGATTTAAAGAGAAGAAATAAGTTCACATAACAATGGGGCTACTGTATTTTACAGTCCTGGGTCAAAAATTATGACAACATAAGCCAAACATTTAAATACATTTTTTAAAAAGCTATAAAACTGGCCGCAAGCCAATGCTTTCTGATGAAGACTCGATAAGCTAATTGCCAACCACAGACATAGAGCTAAAAAAATCAAGACAACCCTAAATCAATGATTTACTGAACCAGTCGTAACATCAACAGTGCATCATGAGCTTGAGCTGATTATTATGGCAATGTTTCCTTTGACTAACCCCAGTATATGCCTTTGTACTCCACAGAACTTTGATCAAATTGGATTTTGTTAAGTGTAATTCAGACAAATTCGGCTTATTTGGAATAATTTGACCTTTTACAATTTTGATTTTAAGGGTTCAATAGTATGTTTCCCCAAGAATTCAACAGAAAGCATGCCAAGTGGAGATGCAGAGGCCAGGAATATTAACTAAACGTACATAGCAAAAATCCCATTGCTAATTCAACTCCAGAAGAGATAATGAGACCAACCCATGATTTGTGCTCAAATGAGCTCCATTGGAGTTGAATTAACACTGGGATTTTTGCTGTGTATTTATCACCATACCACCGTCCATCTGCCTGCGTTTCGTGATTGAGAGGCCAGCACGTCTTAGGTTAAAGTTCTTAAGAATGAAAAGATGGCTAAAAAAATGCCGCTCAATAGGAATACTTGCGGTCTTCGCTGTTCATTACCATGTGCATCATCGTTACACATTTTGAAACTAGGTAATGACTCACACTTACGTAGATGTATCCTCTTTCAGCGCTCTAAAAACGCATTTAGGCCTACATCGTCTGTAAAACAGTTCTGATAAGCGCCCCACTGAACACCCACGGCGGAAGGAGCATGAGTCCTACATTATTGCCTCCTCCGGGATGGCGCACATAGGTCACCGTGGCGAGGGACCAACTGTGGGCCGCTTCAGATGCGGTGGGAGGGAATGAACTGCAGAGCCGAGAGAGGCTGGCGAGCAAATCGTCTTCTGCTCTGAACACCGCGTAAAACTGATGAGGGCGTCAATAAAGTGTCGACTCTTCATTTTCAGACGTTTTTTTTTCCTAGTCCACCATTCGTCAAAATGTGCTGAGCTGTGCGAACGCGTGTATGATTACGGTGAAACGGATGGCGGTAGACTATTGCTTTCAGCTGAGCTGTTTCATCACTGCGAACTTATACGAGACAAGAGTGAAATCACAATGCAACTGCAATGAAAAGATGTTTTCAGTATTTTTGCATGTGTTTGTATGTCTGTCTGTGGTTCTTTTTGTGGATTTTTTTTGTGCGTGAATACGTTCGCAAAGCAACCGTTTCAGATGCAGTCACGTGACATTGCAGGTGCGCATAATGGGGGAAAAGGATGGTGAGGACGAACTGAAGATGGATGTAGGAACACAATGAAGACTGCTGCGCCGAAGTACCGACATCGCTATCGCGTCCGGTGGTGTCTAGTTTAAAGCTGTAATCGCCCGCACCCTCCAAAGGTCTCAAGAGCCCCGTTAACATTTCACCCACCATTACGTTTCCCCGAGTTTTAATTTCTATTTTAAATCGATTCCCGTAAGAAGCATATATTGAAGAATAAGGTCACTGTAGGCTTGCATTAAATCCCATGATCTGCGTCGCTTTACAAGTATTTTGTAAGCCAGTGCGTGTTCTGCATTGCGTGCAGGACGGTTTGAGCATGGTGATATTGGCCATGTAGCCCATGAATACTTTACAGGCTGATAATTAACTATATTCAAGCGTAATGTAACAAAATCAGCGGAGGACACAGAATGATAAATACGAAAATACAAGTGAAAACATTTGGAGTATGTCAAATTTGGACAAAACTGTTTTCATATTTATATTTTATTCACAGTAGGCTACTATCATACGAGAGCTTGCATGTGTTTTCTTTTAATAAAATAGCATTATCATCACTGCCTGAATTCCATGGGAAAGGTCATAGAGTTGATACTGTCAATGTGTGTGTGTGTGTGTGTGTGTGTGTGTGTGTGTGTTTGTGTTTGTGAGTGAGTGTGCGTGCTCGTTTGTACACATTTTTTGCTACCTATTGGGGTTCCAGTATAAACACTGATCTTGTCAATATCAGCAGCTCTTAAGGCGACCAAAGTCCTGGTCCTCATATACAAGCCCAGTTCCGAAATAGTTGGTGTGAATGTGAATAAAATCAAAACGCAATGACTTTCAAATCACACCAGCCTGTATTTTATTCACAGTCGAACAGAGAAAACAGCAAATGTCGAAACTGAGAAATGTTTCAATTTTATCTACAAAATGAGCTCATTTCAAATTTGATGGCTGCTACAGGTCTCAAAAAAGTTGGGACAGGGGCCTGTTTAACATGGTATAGCATCCACTCCTCTTAACACAGAGTGGAGGCTTCTGGGCATTGAAGAGACAAGTTTCTTGTGTTTAGCCATTGGAATTTGATCCCAATCTTGTTTAATACGGTTTAATGCAGTTGAATAGCCCTGCTATAGGACATAGATAACATTTCAAATGTTGAAACTGAGACATTTTAAATTTTTATCAACAAAATGAGCTCATTTCAAATTTTCTGGCAGCAACAGGTCTCAAAAAAGTTGGGACACAGGCAAAAGAACGGCTGAAAAAGCAAGTAAGAGCCATTCCACAAGAAAATGGTACTTTTTGAAGAAGTTGAGGAGTTGACCCCCTGGAATTGAATGAAACTTGGCACATATGTAGATATGGTAGTCTCACAGAAAAAGCCAAATTTTTTGGTCCATATCTCACTTAGACTGCCGGTGGCATCACCTGGAAGCCACTAAAGAGGCTTCGTTTTGCTTTTGACACCACATTTTACATCAATTATTATGACTTAAGGGTACACAGTACCAGATGTGTTATACATTTATCATGACCTGTGACATTTCAAGTCTGGATAGACATCAGCGCCACATCAGCACGTAGCTGGGTAGCTATGTTATTGAAGCAGAATTATTTGAGAAATCACAGTAAAATTTGAAAATGGGAATGGTAATAAAATAATATCCCAGATATATACCAATCTAGAATAGTTTATTATCTGTTTACTCACTTCAAAACTATCATTTTCAGTTAATAGTACCTTGGTATCTTGCTGGGTTAGTGCAATGGATGGCCAGAAAGATGTTCGAAATTGATTTTCGGGGCATGTTTGCGGTATATTTTCTCAGTAACCCAGATATGTTCCAGGGTAATAAATGCCATTCCTTGTGCTTTTGGAACTTTATTTTCAGTAATATCAAGCAATTTTTTGGTAGTATCTACACTTTGAAGCTAGACGGAGCCAAAGTTGGAGGAAAAACCAAAATCTCGTAGCAGATTGTACCCATGTTTAGGCGGCATCATTTTGTTTACCCAGCAAGATAGAGATCTGAAATTTTCGGGATACATAGTCCCTTTGGGGTATGTTACAGCATTAATAAAATCCTAATGGTAGTATTTTCAGTGTAGATGATATTCAACATCAAAATTTGGAAAATCTTCACCCCCAGGGGGCGCTGTAGTTTGGATGCAAATACTGACTATCCCCAGCAATGTATCAAAGAAATTGTCTTGAATTGCGATACATACAGCAAGTTTTCTCTGAAAATGAAGAGTTTACCTTGGCACTATACTGGGTGGATAGCTATCTGGTGCAGTTTCAAAAAATTACAAATGCTCAGCATTTTTCCTTTGATATTAGAATTGAAGCACCTATTACTAAAACCCCATAAGTCACACTTGACTTGACTTGTGGGTTTTTAGTAATCAGTGCTTCAATTAGTGAGCAGGCTTCAGTGTTAATTCTAGGATTTCCTAATGGCAGGGTGCTTGGGTAAGAAAAAGAGCACAGCAGTCACATCGAGTGAGTGGTTGTCCTGAGAAAGAGCATAGAGCTCGTAACAAGCAAGCAGCAGCCCGCCTAGATAAGGGCAGTTCATTTGTAGTGGTAACTTACATGCCCTCATTCCCAACACCAGCCCATCATGTCTAGCCTACGGGATGCCCATTGGGTGGGAGGACGGGGATTCTTCTTCAGTCTTCCCATTTTGGTGCAGACCAAGCTGTGGATGTTGATGCAACTATTGTGCCATATAGGCTGTAGCCGACTATTTAATTCAGAGACAGAAAAGCTCACTATCAACGGCTCGCCCAGTGGAGACCCAGGATCTTGTGTAGATCCTTTCCAAGGGCTCAACTAGCTCCAAGGGTAATATCGACCTGGATCAAATGAAGAAGGCCTTGAATAGCTGCTCAGGGCCAAAGCCAAGAAGCACCTCTAATGCACCACCAGGTGTCGCCAAACCACAGTCCAATTCCAAAAACAGACTGGAGGATAGAGCCTGTCACATGCTGAGTTGACATCATTTCACTTTGGAACATGAGAGCATATAAAAGTTTTAACTTTTGTACTAAGCATTCTGTCTTCATGTACACGGTTGTGTGACTAAGACCCTTTTTCAGAGTCCAAATTATGGACTGTTATTTTTTACAAGTGCACATATACTGTTGATGCATGTCTGTGGTGATACTCCTTCTACTTTAGCTGTTTTTTGCATTTTTTTTTTTTTTTAATTTTTGGGCTGGTCATGTTTTATGACTTGCTGTACATTTCTGACTGAGCTGTACCCGTACTTGATAATAGTACATGTATTGTGTGTTTGTAACACTCGTAATCACCACCAGTGTACAACCAATAGAGTTTTATACCAAACGTATTACAAATTATACATATAACTGTGCATGTACTTCATATTTTTCAAAAAAACAGAACTTTGGTACATGTCTGGGAATACAGAATATTAGGTCGGTAGAACATTAGCTCTTTAAAGCGCCACGTCAGAAAGCTATCTTCCCAGCATAGTACCAAACCAAACTCTTGTCTTCCCAGCATAGTACCAAACCAAACTCTTGTCTTCCCAGCATAGTACCAAACCAAACTCTTCATTTCCTGAGAAAACTAGCTGGGTTTACCACAATTCAAAAAAAAATTCTTTGGTACCTTGCTGGGGATGGCCAGTACTTGCATCCAGCATACAGGGCTCCCTGGGGGTGATATTTTCTGTCTTTTGATGTTGAATATAATCTACAATGAAAATACTACCATTGATATTTTACTAATGCTGTAATGTACCCCTAAGAGACTGTGTATCCAGAGAATTTCAGATCTCTGTCTTGCTGGGTAAACAAAATGATGCCACCTAAACACAGCCACAATCTGCTATGAAATGGTCCGTTTTGAGTTTTCCTCCCACTTTGGCTCCGTCTAGCTTGAAAGTGTAGATATTACCAAAGAAATGTTGGTATTCCCGCAAATAGAGTTCCAAAAGCACAACAAATGGAATTTACCACCACAGTACATATCTGGGTTACTGAGAAAATATACTGCTAACATGCTCTAAAATCAATTTGGACCATCTTTCCAGCAGTCTATTGCACTAACCCAGCAAGGTATCAAGGTACTCTTCACTAAAAATTATAGTCTTGTTATGAGTAAACACATAATAAACTATCCTAGATTGCTATAAATCTGGGATATTATTTTATTCCCATTACCATTTTTAATTTTTGCTGTAATTCATCAAATAATTCTAGCTCAATAACATAGTTAGACAGCTTGGCACTGATGAGGTGCTGATGCCTATCCAGGCTTGACGTGTCTAAGGTCATGATGAAAGTATAACATTTTTGGTACTGTGTATCCTTAAGCCATGATTGTTAATGTAAAATGTGGTGTTGACAGCAAAACTTAGCCCGTACCTACCTATGTGCCAAGTTTCATTCAATTCCAGGGGGGTCAACTGCGCACCAAATGTCAATCTCTCCTGGAATGTCTCTTATTATATTAGAGAATCAGCTGAAAGAACATTTAGCAAGTAATTACTTTTACTGACATCAGGTGTGTAACATGGCTATAAAAGAGATGTCTTGGAGAAGCTGAGTCTCTCAGTAGTAAAGATGGCCAGAGGCTCTTCAACCCGTGAAGGCTTGTGTAAAAAAATTGTGGAATTCTTTAAAAACAATGTTTCTCTACATCAAATTGCAAAGGCTTTGAAGGTCTCATCATCGACAGTGCATAACATCATCAGAAGATTCAGAGAAACTGGAAAAATCACTGTGGGTAAGGGACTAGGCCGAAGACCTTTACTGGATGCCCGTGATCTTCGGGCCCGCAGACGCCACTGCATCACTCACTGCATGATTCTGTCATTGACATGACAAAATGGGCCCAGGAATACTTCAAGAAACCACTGCCTGTAAACTCAGTCTGCCGTGCCATCCACAGATGCCACCTAAAACTCAAACATGCAAAAAGGAAGCCATTGTTGAGGATGATCCAGAAGCGCTGCCGTGTTCTGGGGGCCAAGATTCATTTAAAATGGACTGAAGCAAAGTGGCAAAGTGTCCTGTGGTCAGACTGTGGTCATTCTTGTTGGAGATCATGGGCGTTGTGTCCTCCGGCCTAAAGAGGAGAAAGACCACCTCTCCTGTTATCAGTGTTCAGTACAAAAGCCAGCATCTCTGATGGTATGGGGATGCATTAGGGCATATGGAGTGGGACACTTGCATGTTTCAAAAAGCAGCATGAATGCTGAAAGGTTATATAAAGGTTTAAGAGCAACATATGCTCCCCTCCAGACGATATCTATTCCAGGCAAGGCCTTGTGTATTTCAGCAAGACAATGCAAAACCAGATACTACAGCTATACAACAGCATGGCTTTGTCGTAGAAGAGTCCGTGTGCTGAACTGGCCTGCCTGCAGTCCTGATCTTTCACCGATTGGGAACATTTGGCGCATAATTAAATAAAAAATCCGTCAAAGGAGACCCAAAACTCTCCAGCAGCTGGAAGCCTGTATTAAACAAGAGTGGGATCAAATTCCAATGGCTAAACTCAAGAAACTTGTCTCCTCAAGGCCCAGAGGTGATGGTACGCCATGTTAAACAGGCCCCCTGTCCCAACTTTTTTGAAACCTGTAGCAGCCATCAAATTGAAATGAGCTCATTTTGTGGATAAAATTGTAAAATTTCTCCATTTCAACATTTGCTATGTTATCTGTGTTCTATTGTGAATAAAATACAGGCTGGTGTGATTTGAAAGTCATTGCGCTTTGAATTTATTCACAATTTAGATTTTGTCCCAACTATTTCGGAATTGGGGTTGTAAAACACTATATAGCCAAATATCACAAAACACTCAGATGATTAAAAATTAAAACATCATGAAAGCCAGAAGTATTTACGAGGTCATCTGATCATGGAATTTATTATAAGCATGCTTTGGGTGAAGGGTGAGAATGTGCCTCATCTGGGGGGAGGGGTCAGATTCTGCATTGAACTATCCGTTCTTTCCGTTGTACTGTCCACTACATAGGGTTAAAGCTAGGGCTCAGTTGTTTATAGAGATTAGGGTTGGGCATGATTTCGCTGAGCTTCGGGTTAGGTTGTCTCTAATGAATAGAAGTTAATGCAATGTCCTAACAAAAATAGCTGTAAAAACTCGATTGTGCCCGTGCGTGTGATTGCGTGCGCGCCATTCCGAATGACGCATGTGGGAAACCCACTCCCATTTTGCACGGCTCGTTCTAAATCTCCAATGCCTAAAAGCGACGTTTTAATGTCAAATGAAATGAGTATTATCAGGTTTGTAAGTGCATTCAGCATTTAAAATAATTTTAGAGCGGGTAATTGCGACAACCTGTAAAACGTAATGTTTATGCGGAAAGGTGTGCATTTCGCCCTAAAAGTAATTATTAGTGCCAATATTTCACGAGCTTTCGAAATTTTCCTTGAAGTTAAAAATAATATGCCGTTTGACCACAAGGCGGCAGCTCGAGACAAATTCATTGTAAATTCAAAGATGATTAAAGATGTACATCAAGCTCTTATCCACCTTCCGTGTTTAATTTGATTTTGAACAATTATAAAATAAAAGTTAAACAGCTTTACGGCCTGAATGCCATGGAAAATTGACGTGAAGTTGATATTATTAATGCCTGCATCTTTGTCCATGTTTTAGGGGAGGCAAAGGACATTTTTTCTTATTTCGTACCATGAACTGTTTTCCATCAAGTAATTTCATTTTCTCATTAGTTCTCAAAATCGGTTGTTTTTTTATTTATTCAGCATTTCCACAACGTACCAACTTTCTCGGAATCGGGGTTTGATTGATTGATTGATTGATTGACTGATTGATTTTATTTAGGTGATAAAGAAGAGCATGACAGCCAACACAAAAGACACAGACACAATATCACCAAGGATTAAAGCACAGTAAAGCCCAAAGGCTTATTTCCATTGGGGTCCCCGCAATGAAAAAAAAAAAACCCATATAAAACCAGACATGTGGCAAGAAGACCCTTCTGCAAAGAGTACAGCAGGACACGAAATCCAGACAAATTCATATAGCAAATATACACTGCAAAATATAATAAATACTAGAACATTTTAAAAATAGTATATAACATTTGCTCCTAAAAAATTATTAATTACTCCCAGGAAGCATATTTGTCACACTATTCTTTTTTCTGTAGCCAGCGTTTAAGACCTCTTTTAAAAATATTCAAGGAGTTACATGACTTCAATTCTACAATTCAATTAATTTATTCCATAGCATTGCAGCACTGTAGAAAAAATTGTTTTTTTCCCCCCATAAAAGTTTTAAATCGGCACGGTACATCGGTTGTACTGCCTCTGGTAGAATGTTGATGGGTCTCTAGTACTAATAAAAATTATTTTTTAATAATTTGGCACCTTGTTTAGTTTAATTTTGAATGCGAGCATCATTTTCAAATATGTCGCACGTTTTCCAGTGTTAACCAATTGAGCCTCGTAATATGCTCAATGTCAAGGTGAGCGCGAGTATGTAGTTTTAAAATTAAATTTGTTCTGCGCTGTCTGCAGCCTGTTCTTTAACCGCTGCGACAAACCGGTAAACCAGGAGGTGGCAGCATAGTCAAAGTGGCTCTGCACTAATGCTCCGGCTAGAGCGCGAAGAATCGAGCTATCCAGAAAGGCTGCCTTTCTGGCTAAAAAGTTTATTCGTTGATGTATTTTTGTCAATGTCACCTGTGCCATCTCTTCACCAGATAGGAAGTTACCTAAAATACAGCCAAGGTATTTAATTTTCTCAGTGCCATTCAATATGCAGTCCCCAATTTTAACCTCAAAATCTGCTGCTCGAGACAGCCTAATTCTACTGCCAAATAGAATGACTTCTGATGTACCCATGTGGAGGGACAGTCTATTTGCCAAAACCATTTACTTGCTCTCCCCATCTCAGCATTCAGATTGTCCTCAACCACAGATTTATCTTTATGTGCAAACAACAGAACAGAGTCATCAGCATATAAAAACAGATTACATGAAATGGCGCGGAAAAATCATTTATGAACAATAAGAGGAACAGAGGTCCGAGGATGCTTCCTTGTGGCACCCCCCATCCCATACTCTTCTCACCTGACAGAGACCCATGAACTTCCACTACCTGGGTACGGTTTTCAAGGTACGAAGTTACCCATTTACATGACCCATCATTAAAACCCATAGCTCCTAACTTGTTAATTAAGATACTGTGGTCTACCTTATCAAATGCTTTCTGTAAGTCGAGCATAACTAGGCCACAGAACTTGCCACTGTCTACTTCTTTCCTGATTAAATCAGCTAAATACACCAGACATGTTTCCGTTGAATGTGCCTTCCTAAAACCAGACTGAAATTGATAACAAAGATTGTTTTTAAAAATATACTCGTTGATCTGCTCTTGAACTAGCCTTTCCAGTACCTTTGACAAGGCACTAAGGATAGATACCGGTCGGAAATTATTGGGTTCAAGTTTGTTTCCTTTCTTGAAAAGAGGAATCACCCTTGCTTTTTTAAATCCTTTTGGGACTGTAGCCATTTCTTTACTTAGATTAAATATGTGAGCGACACACTGAGTAATAGCCTCAGCCGCGTCTTTGAGGAACCTGGCAGGTTTTATGTATTTATTCAGGCAGCAGTTTTTAGCTTTTGCCTGGTAGGTCATAACCTGATATTGCTTTCTCTCCATCTGTACTGTTATTAATTTACAATTTCATGTTCACAATTGACTAGTCACAGAAGTTGTGTCGAAAACGGATTTCAACACATAACAACACAGGTTGTGAGATCTTCGTGTGTGTTAATGACAGGCGACCAGTCAAGGTATATTAAAAATTGGCGGCACTGGTAAACGGCATATATTTTCACCTCATTCCTTTTAAGGGTTAACAAAGACCAACTCAATTCAACACTAAACTAAATTCAGCACTCGTGAGGTAGACTCAGCAAGCACATTTGTGACAAGTCTTGCACGCGCTCAACCACACTGCAGTTTGAACGACTCATGCCAATATGCCTCATACATTTTTAAGATTGGTTTAGAGGCACTTCATTTTATAGCCACAGTGGAGTCTTTCACTTACATGTAGCTACTATTAAAACAGAGAAATGCCGTCGAGGTTTATCCTCAAAATGGGAGCATTCCCATCATGGGCAAAGTTCATATTTGGGCCTCGTGGATGCGCAAAAGAGAAGGGTATTAGGGTTCACAAAATCAACACAACCATGATCTCATGATCTCTGCTGAAGTGGCCCCATCAGGCCAAACTAGTTTATTTAATAAAAACTGCAGTAACTCTGGCAGCATTGATGGGAGTCGTGTCAGGTCTTCCTTAAACATTCCTGATGCATAGTGAAGGAAGTAATTGATTGACCAGGCTCTGTTATGTTCCCTGAAAAAAAAAGAAAAAAGAAGTTGGTTAGCATCCCTCACATTTCCATTTTCAGGGGTTGGCAGGATATTTTATAATAAGAGTTTAAGATTTAAATTGCATGACAAATCCAAATCACAAGTACATGTATTAACATGAAAAAATCAAATGTGCCTATCCCATAAGTGGCACAGTGATTGAAAGACTAACAGATCATCTGCTTCATGAACAGGGATTCTGAGAATTTTCCCCACCGTCTTTTGGCGCGATTTTAATTGATTTTTTTTTTTTTAATTTAAAAAAAAATCAGCCGCAAGGTTTTTTAATATCGCCTCATTGTGTTTCTATGGTGATGGCAGTTTGCCCTGTATAAAGCTAGTTGGATCGGCGTCCTTCGCCTAATAGGAGGGGAATGTTTCATTGTCAGTGTGAAAAAAAATTTGATGTTAATCATCATTTTATTTATGCTCTCAAAAAAAGTTTTCAATTTTTTCCTTTGCCACTGTCACCACTGCTGCAATTCCTTTGTGTTATCGCGATGGCTCAATTTTTTTTGGCAATCAACCCAAAGTTTTTCAGTTTTTTCCTGGCACCTCGTTGATGAACTCTGTTGTTTTGTCTGACCCTTTGACCTTTCCTGGACTACCATCACCAGGTCACATTTTATCATTCCAAATGCAAAAACTCAAACAGTTTAGCTGGGAATCAAATCACATTTCTGGTAATCGTTCAAGATGTAAAAAGAAGGTGTTGATGTTGATCACCCTACGACCTTTGCTTAGCCACCACCACCCGGCCCGAAAAGAAATTTTAAAAGTTGCGCTCAAAGAGCTGTAATGTGGATTATGTGAAATCTGCTTTCAACATTTTTGTTGCATTGAACAGGAAGTCTAGAATTGTGGTGGCTCTGTGATGCTTCCTGTAGCACCACCACTTGGTCAAATTTAATATTTACGAATATAATGATTCAATAAGAATCATGCCACACTTTTTCTGATCGTTCTTGGTATAAAGAAAAGGTGTGATATTGATACTGGTCACCCTATAACCTTTGCTGCAGCGCCACCAGCAGGCTAAAGCTTTCATTTTTTACAAATTGCAATAACTTGAACTATCACTCGTGTAAATTTTTTTCTGAAGATTCCTGGAGGCCACAATAGTTCTCATGTTGATTTTCTGGATTCTATACCATTTCCTGTCATACATCTGTGAGGCCAAACTATGAATTTTGCCTATGCAGAGAATTCTGGCATTTAAGGTGTACACCCTGCTGTCGTTCACCTACACATTTGTCTAGTTTTTCAAAGAAGTCAATGCAAATTTATGAACACGCTGTACATAATAATGGAGAGGAGCTCATCTATTTCAACTTCACTGGACTTACAGGGATTACATTCCTTTCCTCTCAGGGGCGCCAGTGTTGTTTGTGTTTACCTATTTCAATGACCAGGCTGTGGAGAGGTATATTCTGAAAAGGTACGCACCCAAGCACGCACGCGCACACACATACACACACACACACACACACACACGAACGCACACACACACACACACACACACACACACGCACGCACACACGCACACTCACACACATACATACTACCTCTGCTCCTGAGGGAGAGTGTTACAAGGGGCTGGTTGATTTGGGTCACTCTTGCCTATTCATCTGTTGCTGCGAGAGCCCAGTTGGCTCAGACTACTTCCTCTGCGCCTTTAGCTCTTCCTGTAGGAAGTGAGCACCGGACTTGAGAGTGGATGGGATTCATAAGGCTCTTCTCTTGGTCTGGCTACTTTTCCTAAGGGCACACCCACAATCATAAGCCTACCAAAGAAAATGGCCAAGCTGTAACAAATGTCTGTCAGATGTCCACCAATTTCAAACAGTCAGCAACAAAATTGAAGACATTCCACATCCCCGCTAAACTTCGCACTGCCGCACTTTGAAGTTGATACATTTTCACCAGAACGAAAATTCAAAAAGTCGCACTGCCTGTAACAAACCAATAATAACACGCTAATGCCACTATGTAACTCTGAATCAAAATCACAGCATTTAAAAATTCTAGGAACATTCTGTAAAGAACTACAGGATTCCTGAGTAATCCGGCCCCCTTCAGGAAAGAAGATGCCAGAAACCTCTAGAAAGCACTAGTAAACTTCATTAGAAAAACAAGTGGTATTGCATCAGGTCATGTTCTGTTACAGACACACCACCAGAGGGTGCTAAATGATGAAAAAAAATAAACAAAGAGCTGACCAGTAAAGCAGCAGGAAAAAATTTCCAACAAATCTCCATTTGTAAATTACACTGTATATACAGTGCTGTACATAAAATACTCATGCATCACAACAGCGTGGCCATTTTCTTTGGTAGGCCTGAATCAGCTCCCCGAACTTTCTGTCCCCAAACTTTTCGTCCCCTAGGAATTTGCGTTCCCGGACTCTTCGTCTCCAAACATTTCATCCCCATGAACTTTTCGTCCCCAGACTTTTCGTTCCTGAATGGTTCATCCCCAATAATGCTTTGCCCTCTTCCTGCATTATAACACTGTCCCTAACCCTAACCCTTACCCTTAAAATAATCCTCGGGGACGAAGAATCCAAGGACGAAGAGTCCTGTAACCACCTGAACAAGGAGCCTCAGTTCTGCCCGCCCTCTACAGTACAGTCACAGTTGGATGCTTCATTTCTGCGTGTGAAAATAAATCTGACAGTAATTCAGTGAAGCTCTCAAAATATTTTGAGAAATTAGTGTGATGATACCACAGGGCATAATACAACAATCATTGTTCAAGTAACAATTTCACATTATTAAATACGTACATGGAATTATAGTCACAGCACAGCAACTATGAGGGAAATCTGTTAATGTGCACAAATTATGGTTACATATTTTACTGAATAAAATATATTAGTATATTTTTCTGAAAACCGCTTAAAGGCAATGGATGCATCTGAACTGAAGACAGGGCTTGACATTCTTTTTGAGGCACTTGTCCTTCGGACAAGTAAATTTACCTTTCACTTGTCCAGACTCAAAAGTCTCTTGTCCGGGTATAATTGACAAAAATGTACTTTTTATGCCCTCAGAATCGAAGATTTGGAGGAATATTGTTTTTGATCTGTCCGTCTGTTTGTTTGTTTGTAATTATCCCCCCAGCATATAATGCAGGGGGATATAGTCATGGAAGCGGATGTCCGTCCGTCTGTCCACCCGCCTGTCTGTGAATATTTCATTTCCAGGGCATAACTTGAAAACCATTCAATATTTTTTAACAAAACTTGGTGTGCAAATTAATCATGACCTGAAGTAGTGCCTTTCGCAAATCCGAAGTTGATGAATTCTGTATTTTTTCTGGTTTCCTAGGAAACATATTGAACTTAGAATTTTTGGGGTATGGTCAGTTTCCGGAGCAGGCGGCATTTTCTTTCTTTGGGGCCGGGGCCATCTCCTGATGACTCCTGTTGGCTTGCCCCATGGGACAGCAGTGTCGTGTCTAAAGGCCCTTGTCCCTTTGACCAAGGAAGATGAGCTGGAATATAATAGGCATGATATAGGTGACTTTTGAGGTGATTTAAAATTGTGTTACATAAACATTTTTCAACATTTAAAATTGTGCTTAATGTAGTGTTTCAGTCAATATAACTCCAATCTAACAAATCAGCAGTTATTAAAATGTGGCAAACGTTATCTGGGAAACATGTTTATTCACTTTACATGGAGCTAAGATTGGTACTGAATTATATTAAATGTTTGCCAAATGAGTTAGTGTATGTTTATGAGTTGTAAAACATAAATAAAAAAGTTTAATACTACGTCACGGAGAAGTACTACATTACCCACAATCCTACGCTGTTGCATTGGAAACGTTAAATAAACCCGCGAACATCTTCGCCAACACTGGCGATGCCACTTAATACAAACAATACGAAACTCTAAATATACTCACGACACAAACTAAAATATATTACTTCGAGAAATCAAACAAGCAGCTTAAATATTGATACTTCAGCGAGGTGGCATTGATTCCCGTCACACTCACTCTGTCTGTCTTCGCACCGGTGCTATTAACGTTCATTTTTCATTCATCGCACAGACCAAGTTTCACGTCGCTCAGGCGCAGTTGCTGTTGTTCTTGGGGCTTTCCTGGAATTTGCCCAGGTTGCGGAGCCTTGAGAAACATCGCTGCTCCTCTGATGTAAGCGGTTCCCACTGTCGGCCTATATGTGTAAGCGCACGTGTCCGTGCATCTGATCGGTCAATCAAAGCATTTGCGTTGGACGTCTCTAGGGGAAAAACGTTTTTGTTTCAAACTGGTATTCTGAATGCATTAATTTAGCGAACTGATATCAGGGCACATATCGTGAAGACACTGATTTTTTTTTTTTTCAGAAACTTTCAACTTGTCCTGTGGGGCAAGCAAATTTCTCTTCCACTTGTCTGACAATAAAATTTACTCGTCCCGGACAAGCGTTAATGTCGAGACCTGGAAGAGCATGGCATCTTCCTTGATATCCACATTATGGTCCAGACCGGAATCAAGTGCAACACAACTGGTAATTTATTGGCAGCAGTATGGTAATGACAGAGATGTAGCGCCAAAGCAGATAGGCGGGGTTAAAATCCCAGAAAGGAAGAGAGTTCAGCATAAGTGTAGTATTTGGTTCCCCAAATCACAGTCTTCAAGGGCCAAGAATGGCTGGTTTCCCTCCCTATCTTCACCTGGGAGTCAGGTGTGACAACAGTCAGGCCAATCCATGGCAATAAACATTAATCTCTTTGCCTGGAAATAGAGAAAAACCAGGGCTGGATTTGGATTCAATGGTCAGACTAGAGCAGTCTTGGTGTAGTAGGCAAGCCGCAGGCTGCTGTCGCTGGCCAATGGCTTCTGGTGTGCTGCCTGATGTTGAAGCACCTGCCAGCCCTGGTGCGCCCACAAAGAGGAGGGTTAATGCTTGAGAGGAATTTGGTCCCAGGCCTGGCCCCAGCTCAGGGTTGGAAGCTTTTTCTTGACTAACTTGGTAAAGAGAGTTGACTTTCAAGTCCTGGACCCTGATAAGGATTGGAAGCTAATTCTTTAAAACTGGAGTTGATGAACGGGACTGAATTACGCTGACTTAAACTCAGTCCCAGTCCTTGACCCTGATTAAGATTGGAAGCGTGTTTAAATTAACTAATGGCAATAAAGGTTTCAGAGAGATTTTTGCTGCCACTAAAATATCGGTTGCATATGACAAAGATGAAGAAGTTTTACTCACCCAAATATTACTTGGATTTCAGCACAAATGCGACTTTACTATCTAGCAACAGGCACATGCACTGAGTGGCTTAAATACCCGCCACTCGAGCTTTAGGAACTAAGCAAGTAATGAGATTCAGCCAAGAGGGGAGACACACTCAGGACATACACCAATCACAACACACTGTTGAAATGTGAAGAAAGACACTAGGGATTCACACATGGGTCACAAACTGACATGAACCAGAAATAGTTTGCCTGTAGTCATGACGAGGAGTGCAAAATTAGTCTATTTCACGAAGAAAAGGAGGCAATTGGCTAAATAAATTCAAGACAGTTTTGTAAACTGCCCTTTCTCTTTAGAGTTATTATAGGTAGCTACATCCTACTAGATGCCTTGCTGGCACTCCAGTTGCCTTATTGGTACTTGCGTCTTTAAGACAATGATTCAGCAATCCCAAGCAAACGAATCATTAAGAAACCATATTTATACTCGAATAGTCGGTACCAAGTTTAAAGAATATCTGAAGCTGTCTTGATTTTACTTTCTAGAGCTGCAGCTGAGAGTCATTTCCTTCTCCGTCTCTCCTGAATTCTCAGGGAGTTTTTCAGAAACGGATTCTGCCCACAGTTTTTTTTCTTCTTTTTCCTACAAGAGAGCTTTTCCCTGCCTTTGTCAACTTTGGCTTACTCCAATAGGGGGTGCTTCAGGCCAGTCTCAATCGTGAAAAGCAATAAACAAATAAAACTGAATTGATGTGTCTTAATTCTTTGAAGAAATTTTTCCACTCTATATGATGCTAAAATCCTCAGTTTTACAGCGTTACATAGTGGTTATGCACACATGGGCGAGAACTGGCTAGTTCTGGCATTAATGCAAAGCGTTTAACTGAATCTGAGCAAATACAGCACTATTTGATTCTGAATTTATCCTGCTACTTCTGTCAGGACTCAGAAGTAAACAGCATTCATCTTTACAAGAGGACCAGTTCCACTGACAGCTATACAAACCAACGCCATAACACACTCGCCAGTATGGTTCTTTGAAGATGTGGTATGCTTCAGATCACGGGTAGTCCCTCTCTCTTTACTCTCCTCTTACAGAAAAACCTCTGCATGTATTCTGGTGAAGTACTGAAACTCTCCAGGAGGCTATCCCATGCGACACAATGCCACGGCTGGTTTTGTCCTCATCATGAAAGGAACTACTCTCTCATCCACCACAGTTGCAGTCTGTGATCTTCTGGGCTTTTGGCATTTCTGAGTAATTTTTCTTCTTTAATACTGCTCTAGATAGTTAAATAGATGACTTGGCCACACCTATCGCTTGTCCTATCTCTCTGATGAGTTTCTTGACCTTTTTTTTGCCTTGCATTTCTGACAATGGCATCTTATGACTTCATATTGAAAGTGGGCCACGATCAGTTATCTGCTGGGGGGGGGGTTAACAGTAAAAACTGCTGTAATTCCTATCAATATTTCAACTCCAAATACCGTGGGACACTCAAAACCTCAAACACTGAAGACTCGAAAGCCGGTGCTGTGCAGCAGAATGCACTACTGCTGTGGAATGCATTCAAGGGCACAGCACTGGAAAATGGTCGTTGACAGACCTGCAACGGGTCAATCTTTTTGTTAATGTGGAAAAACACTGGCCTATGCCACGTTAGTGCGTTCTTCCTAAAATGAATGGATATTTTATGGATCAGCAGTTCTCTCCATAAGGTGTATGGACAATGGTTAAGTCATCTTAATTAATATGAAGACGCATTTTCATTTCTCCTTGAAATATTCTGAATTCCAATGACTTAGCTCAAGCTCCATAGGAAAAAGTGAATCCACGTGGTGACTAAACCCGATGTCCTTGTCCTTCACGTCACGATTTCATCGCCATTGGTGAGACATGGCGTGCGTTAGTTTTCGCTGCTGTCCACGAATAACGGGATTTGCTAAAAATATCTGATACTGAAATTATGCTTGAATGGCATTACACTGAACCAATTGTCACGCAGTCTTACGAGCTTACAATCGCCTGTCCACCAATAGAATTAGTGAGGGGCGTGAACCAAATGGATATTGCCCACTGAGCAGCGGACTTCACGCTACAGAATTATTACCGCTCTAAGCCAGAGTACATACGGACCGGCGCTTGTAGGGTGGGCTTTTTACATTTCACTGTAGTGCAGATTTACGTTAAGCGAGAGAGAAGAAAAAAAAAGCTATTTAACAAGCTTGACGGGATTGAAATGTTACAATTTAGGTTTTCAACAGCGCTAAAGGAGTTGTTTCAATCCAACCTTAAGCGTCCTTTATCAGGTATTGCCGGAATTAAAACGTCCTCTGCCTTGTATTGCTTTAAGATCGCCTGTCACGATGGCAGAGCTATATCAAAACTGAAGACTTTCTATGTCGGAGGTTATCGACCCTTACAGTACTCCTCTGGGGTCAGATACTTTTGTACCAAGACCGAGGGCGCCGCAGCTGCCACCGAACTGACGAAGAAAGATGAAACCAGCAAAGAAGTGGCAGCAGAGAAGTAAGTCAAGTCATTTGAAAGTGGAATCAGTGTGGTTGCTGACGTTAGACTTTTTATTCGATTCATTTGGGTACTCGACGCAATCAGCACTTATGAATCGATTCACTTTTAATCAGATCATAGTCTTGTTTGTACCAACTGGTGTGGCAACCAGTCGTCGCCACAATTCAGCGAGGAAGTGATGTCAGGAAATGGCATCCTGCAACATAAGAATGATGTAATTCTGGTAACCACGTCGATGGTTAATGCAGTCTTGCCTAGTTTTCACTGCTGTGCATTGACCGCGCAGATTAAGGATAAAGTTAACAAAATATATTGCATTTATTACAAGTCAATCAGTGGCACTTGATAGATGAGCGTCTGTCTCACTCGCCTAAAGCGGCTTTCACACTGAACGCGAAACGAAGTTTTCGCACGACAGATTACATTCAAAGTCAACGCAAAGACTTTGAATGTAATCTGGCGTGCGAAAAATTCGTTTCGCGTCCGGTGTGAAAGCAGCTTGAACATAGTTCGCCTGCTGATGCGTCTGATCGGCGCGTATATCGTGGAATGAATAATTTCTCTTGAGTTACATGGCTGGCGTCAGTCTTTGCGATTGGAACCCATTGCACTCTCAAGGGTGTGCGGTTACTTTTAACTTTTACATTCTTTGAGGTTATTGGAAATACATGAGTCATAGGCTGTATGTGCGAAGATTTGGGATCATTTTGTGAGCCCCGTGTTTAGAGTGCAGACTGATTCATCGTCACGATTCTGCGGTGCAGTTGAAATCACCGGTGTCCTGTCAAATTTTCCTACCTATCAAATATGCTACCTCGCGGTTCTGCGCATGCGCACAACTAAAACCTTGGGCTTTCGCTCATGTCTTAAGTATCTTTCTAAAATCATAAAAATAGATTTTTTTTTCTGTGCGCCTTTCGATCTTTTAGCGTATAGATTTGCATTTACACTCTGGGTTTTCCTGAAAATGCAGAAATTAGATGATAATGGCGTATATGGGCGTATATCTTCACAAAAACTTATCCAACTCATTGTAACATCTGCTTATGTTACAATAAGCCCACAAATAACGAAGTTACTACTCTAGACTGATTCATATTACACTATTAAGGCGAAAACAATGACTTTACGATCTGTTTTGCATTACGGTAGCATTCTGTGACAAGACGGCACAAATTGTCAGAACACCGGCTGACGTTGGCTGATCACGGGGAGTGTTTGGGCTTATTATCCGTTTTCTTTTCAGGACACGGTGACTCACCGTTTGCGAATGTACGCCGCGTAAAATAGATTTGCGTACAGTTTTGTCCACCGCTGCGGGCTCGACAGTGTTTTTTTTTTTTTTTTGGCTGTGGTCTGCTATGGGGGGTCCCGAAACTTGCTACCAACAACTAGGGACTGATTTTACAATACCAAGTAATTACACCACCTGCATCACCCTGCACCGATACCACCATCCTACGGGCCCAGAAGAACGCAGGCGAGCATTTGCAGGACCCATATCAGCGATTTTTAGTAGCCAGTTATGGTTTTGGAGAAGGATTTTCTGACTGCATTCAGGCTTTAGTGTCCAGTGTTATTTCTACGGCAAGGAGAGTCAACTGGCGCTAGATTCTACATTTCCATTATACTTACTGTGGGTAAGTGCTGAATGAATCAGCACTACACTACTGGGACAGATAATTTTGACAGGGGCCTGTTCGACACATGATGGATTGCTTCTATGTTCTGGTCAGTTGTGGTGATGGAGATAGGCAGTCAATCACATTTCTGACTTCTGCCTCCCCGGTTGCCACACTGATGGTTATCCTTACGTGACTGCTCCAGTCACTAAGCAGCGATAGCAGGTTTTGTGCCATTGACACTTTGCTTTAATTTCTGTACCATTCTTCGCGTTATTAAATTAAAATAAGCAAAATTCGATTTGGCAATTCCCAGAAATGTACTGCGGTACCTACCTACTTGCTAGGGCACAGACACACGGCGATAGCACTGGTTAAATACGAGATGTAACGCCAGCAGGATGATATGGATTAAGCTGTCACTCAAGAGGATGAGACGATTTCTCGTGAAAGCTTCAAAATGGATCTTTATGATCTTGTAAAAGAGCTAACCTGTCTTGTCTTACATGTAACCGGCGGAGACTGTGAATATGTAAGGGTGAATTTGAGCAGGAAGTGTGTAAAGGGTATAACAATTCTTGTACTTAAATTCATGGCTTTATCATGTTTGGGTGGGGCCTGTAGTTAGGGGTGTCGAGGGAGATCACGTGGTCTCACAATTACCACATTTCCGACGTCTCCATAACAACCAAGGTTACACAAGCTTGAATTTGCTGGTCTTTACATCCGGCTGAGTGAGGTATCCTGTTTCCCTTACCCCCGAACAGACACCGATGCGATTTCAATCCTTGCCTCAGACGAGAATACCATACAGATGAGCCAGGTTACCTTACTGATGGAGACCCAGTCAGCGTTTCCTGGTGACTGGTCTGAAAGCGAATTAACTGAGAGAGTGTGTAGTAGGAGAGGCAGATGAAAAGAGATGATGGGTGAGCGAGAGAGAGAGAGCGAAAGCAGGGGAGCTGCACCAAGGCTGACTTCCTGTTCCAATGCAGACACAGGTGTGACAATTCATTTTGTAAAATGGACCTGTGGCCTAATCCTCTTTGAGCATCCATATGCTCATGGGAGTTTCTGCTCTCATCCTCTTTGAGCATCCATATGCTCATGGGAGTTTCTGCTCGTGTGTGTGTGTGTGTGTGTGTGTGTGTGTGTGTGTGTGTGTGGGCGTGTGTGTGTGTGGGCGTGTGTGTGTGTGGGCGTGTGTGTGTGTGGGCGTGTTTGTTTTTTTTTGTTTTTTTACCTATTGGTGACCTTGTCCAGTATTAACACTGACCTTGTGGAGTTGGTAGTCCCTATGGGGACCAAAGCCTGGTCTTGATGCTGCAAAATATTATTTCTGAGGTCATGTTTAACTCATTCCCTACTGAATGCTTTTGTATAAAATTGTTGCGTTTCTACGGAATACTTTTCCCGAAAATTAAACAACATAAAGTATTGAAGTACAGGTGGCCCATGTCCGCGATCGTCAACTGATTTCGTGTTTTCATCGGACCACTAATGGTCATCCACGCCGCTGGCACCGGCTTACCGTAGGGAATGAGTTAAGGTTTGGGGTCAGGTATGAATCGAGGTGAGGTTAAGGTTAGGGTTTGGCATGATTTGGTTATGGTTGGGGCTAGGGTTAGACTGTTTACAATAAAATCAAATCAATACAATTTCCTTATAAGGATAGCTGTCCAAATGTGTGTGTGTGCACGCGTGCTTATGTGTCAGTGTTTAGGCATGTCTGCTGGGTCTGTGGTCCAGCAGCCCTTACAAAAACATGAATTTTTTTTTTTCTGAAAAATACCTGCTCAGAATATTTAATTATTCCGCTTGATCCCCTGTGTGGAATTGTTGGTATGCCTGAGCGCCACATTTATAGAGCACATCCGCAGGGTGTATTTATCACTTTCAACTGTAGCGTGATTCACTGGGGTAAATTATTACGGATTGGTCCTGAACGTGGATAGTGTTGTATGATGATGAAGAATCCCTCGTGT
Source organism: Gymnothorax reevesii (assembly GCA_029721435.1). Lineage (NCBI taxonomy): Eukaryota > Metazoa > Chordata > Actinopteri > Anguilliformes > Muraenidae > Gymnothorax > Gymnothorax reevesii. The sequence continues at coordinate 19,671,702 of CM056590.1, read as the reverse complement.
TCTTGGGGGATTGGCTGGAGCAGGTTGCTATGGGTGTATCCAAGTGAGGAGGTCACCTGACTCGATGCAGACTCCAATGGGTGACTCCTGAAGGTCAGTAGAGCTTCACTGTGGCTGGTTTTTTACAGAGTCCCAGTGGAATCCTCAAGCCCTTCCTCCAACCCACTCCCCAGTGATTGAGTGTCTTTTTTTTGTAATGCGTGTAGTCTTTGCTCCCCCCCCTCCCCTGAATGGGCCTTTGTCATCGACCTGCTCCCTCTGAACTCTGTAAACGCGTCACCACCCCACCCCCATGCCGGCACGTGCTGTTGTATCATTCATGAGGGGAACGGGACGTGGGAAGTGAGCTGTCCGTGAATGGCTGCTCGCACTGATTTTCCGGCGCATCTACATCTGTAGCCTCCTCTCTCGACTCCACCTCCCTCTGTACCCATGCCGCGAGTGAGACCGCTCTCATCTCGGTTCCATTTTCTACAGCTTGCTGTCGTAGATGCTGAAGAATTCGTTGCTCCACCCAAAGGTTTATTAGCCTAGTCTCAGCAATCTCATGGCAGTGGTTGCCAGGGGATACTAAGGCTTTGTCGGCAACAGAAGCACAGAAGAGACTGATATGGAAGGTCAAGATGCCCTGCCACGTCATTTTTTTAATGCGGAACTCTGGTCCCTGAGGTTTGGTGTGTAATGGTAGTAGGGCAGAGATCCACTGTGGCTTCCAGCTGATGCATTCAGTGTCTTTCTTGTAAAGTGAGGAAAAGGCTGCTAACAATTCATATCTCTAGTCTCATATCAGCTCTGTTATTATCTCTTTCAGGAAACCGTTATCCAGCCTGGCTATTTGTGCTCATGTTGAGCCTGTGCCACAGTGTTGATATAATCCAGTCCGTTATCAACCGGGGAACGTTTGCCCTCCTGTTGTAGAAATGCATTTAAGATAAACAAACTCAGATCAAAAATCTGCTAGAGCTGTTATAAGTGCAGGATGGAGAATGAATGGGATGCGAGTTCTCCCATTAGACTGACATTATTGAGTGCTTGTCGCACTCCCAAACTGACTGCTGAATGTCTTGCAGAGGTCTGCGAACCGTTGCGAATTCAGTAATGACTGTACACTCAGAATAAATGAGTACTGAGTACAAACCCCCGGAATCTGAGGTTTCAGGTTTGGACTCAGCAATTGTACACTTGTGCACTCTATCTAGGTTCGTATTCAGGGAATACGGCGTATTCAGGGAATACGATCCAGCTGTATAAATTGTTGGCACCGGGGCACAGTGGTTAGCGTTGCTGCCTCACAGCAGGAAGGTTGTGGGTTCGAATCCGGCCTGGGGCCTTTCTTTGTGGAATTTGAATGTTCTCCCCGTGTTTGCGTGGGTCTCCTCCGGGTTCTCCGGTTTCCTCCCACAGTCCTAAGACATGCATGCCAGGCTAATTGGAGAAGCAAAATTGCCCGCAGGTGTGGTTGTGTTTGCGCCTTGCGATGGATTGGCGAGCTGTCCAGCCTAGTGAGGAAGAAGTGGGTATAATCGATAAATGTATTAATTGACTTGAGCTCCTCTTTTCTGTTTTTAAATTCTATTAGTGGTCTGCCCAGAATTGGAGAAAATGTAAACTGTTTGAGCAGATGGAAAAATGATGCAGTCAAGTCTTCTTTAATGGAGTGGCATTTGTTTTGTACATACATATACGCCCAGTTCATGAATGCTCGTAAATGGCATATTTGAGCCCCAATGCTGACCTAGCTTACCGGCAACACGCTCTTCTCTAAACGTTCGACATTTTAAAAAAATTCTGCTCTTGCCCTTTCAGATCTGAAATTACCATGGCAACGAGCAAGGACTCACTAGCTCTCATTTTCTGCAAGAAAGGGAACAGGGTGTTACAAAGAGAGTGATGTTAACTTGGAACTCTGGATGATTACAGTGATGCCATTTCATGTGTTTACTGCCTTCGTGAGTTGTGTTCTGTGAAAAGGCTGGTGAAGGACTGGTTGTGCTCAAGCGATTCACGAGGAAGTCAGCGATGGAAGCTGTTGCATGCTGGATTATTTCTGGGGTGGAAAAGCTACGCTGCTCTTGGGCATCCATTTTCCCCTCAAAATTTTCATGTTTGTATGCCTAAGCAGTGCTCAAATTCTGCACCAATATCCCATCGAGCATCTAAACCGCCTCTTCCTTGCTAGTGTTGTGGGGGAGCTGGAGCCTATCCCTGCTGACTATGGGCAAAAGGCAGGGACCCACCCTGGGCAGCTCACCAATCCATCGCAGGGCGCACACACCATTCACACACTGTTCACTCTGTCACTCGTACCTATGAGCAATTTAAAGTCTCCAATTAGCCTGATATGCACGTTTTTGTTGGAGGAAAATGGAGGACCTTGAGCAGACTCAAGCAAACACACGCAAACTCCGCACAGAAAGGCCTCAGGCCAGACTCTAACCCCATGACCTTCTAGCTGTGAGACAGCACTGTGCCATCTGACTGACTCCTCTCCACTATGTGAATCTTGTTATTACCAGCAGGTTTGGCCTCCGTGCAGACTTTGCCATTGGTGTTTTGCATGGCTGGCCCCCAGGCTCTCGTGCAGGCCTTGTTCTCTGTTGGGTTAGCCTCAGTCACACACGTGTGCACACTGCAGCAGTACATGCGTTTGAACCAGAAGCCAGAATAAACATATACTGGAGGCGCTAATTGTCAGAAGTGATGGAGTGTGAAGAATAACTGAGCTTAAATAGGCTGTTGCCAGTGGAGGAGGAGGATGTGGCGGAGGGAGAGAGCGAAGGCTGTTTGCTGGAGAGCAGGCTGACAGCTGGGATGGGGAAATGGATGAGATTTTTCACTTAAAGCCATTTTTCACTAACGCGTGTGTTTAACCATCCTCTCTCCCTCCCCGCAACTCCCTCTTCCTCTCACGTTTAAATAGTATCTCAGCCTGGCAGGGATCACAGGTGAAGTCATGGATTGAGTGAGATAAATTGAGGGGGAGAGGAGGACAGGAGCACTTTGGGCCCTATTTTAACCATCTAAGTGGATGGTGTGAAGTGTGTGGCGCTAGTGCAGAGATGGGTCTACTTGAGCTCGAAGTGAAGGTGCACGAGCCTAACACTGCTGTGGCCTGAATCCCGTAATGTCCAAAAATGTTAATGAGAAATGTATATTTAAAATATTTTTCAAAATTGTTTTAATCATATTCTGGAAAAGTTGTCAAACGCGATGAATCCCAGGGTTGCATTTGAATGCGCAGATTAAGCAAGGAAATAAGATTAAAGAAGTATTAATTCAGGGTCGCAGGTTAAAAAAAAAATCGTGTGCGGACAGGGTTACGGCTGAGAGAAATTAAAAGGAAAATAAGAGCTCGGGCAAAAGAAATGATAATGATGTTATTTTGATGAAGTTACTGTAACCCCTCAAATAATATTCAGCAAAAGTGAAATGAACTGGCTTCTGCTTTGTGGTCAGTGAGGCCGGGAAAGGCATGGATCAACCTGGATGTCGTAGGAACTCTGATAACTGTTAGTGAACACCAGATCGGTGACATCTCATACCTGAAGGCAAAGTGTGATGTTTGGAGGAAATTTTGATTAATTCTCGGCTGTGACCACAATTTCATCCATCGCTTTAATGCGTATAAAGTTCTGCCTTTTAAGGTTGCCTCGTCTGTCAGCCAAAGTGTAAACTGTACGAAGCACAAATGCGGAGTAGCGTATTCGATAACAAGTGGGACGGGCGGGTTGCAGGTATTGTTTTCATGGGTCAGTTTGAATTCAGAATTTTGAGAGAATTGCAGGTAACGGGTCGATCCATGCCGGACTCTGACCTGATTTATCCAAACATTTGAAGCACTCCAAACAGTCTGTCTTCACTGAGCAACATCCATCCATTTTCTATACCCGCTTATTCCTCACTAGGGTCACGGGGCGAGCTGGAGCCTATCCCAGCTGACTACGGGCAAAGGCAGGGACCCACCCTGAACAGCTTGCCAATCTATCGCTGGGCGCACACACCATTCGCACACCATTCACTCTCACACTCATACCTATGGGCAATTTGCCCACTGAGCAACATAACAAAGCACATGTACAATTACACCCATTTCTTCGTCCATTTCTTAATGTTGCTGTCACTTCTACTTGCTGACCATGCAAGTACATTAACTCACTTGTGATTCCTATTTTTGAATGAATGGACATTTACACAGTTCTACGCACGATATGCTGTGGTCTTCTAACAGCTGTCCCTCTGGGGGAATCACCTAGGAGACAGCAGGAATGACAGAGTTCGCCAGTATAAAGCAGTCATGGCTTTATCCTGAGTAATTTGCAAATACCAAAGTGTGTAATCTTGCATGCCGAATCACGATTCGCCTGGATGTTGACAACGTACCCTGACGATTTGAATAATTCAGAGCATTCAGTGATGGGGCGCGCAGTTGCACAGCCCTGCAATCGATCACTCTCGCCATTACAACTTCTATTTTTTAAATGTCTTGACTTACTCGATAATCTTTCATATCGCACACTTTTTACTTCTAGTCATTTGCATGTCTGTGCCCTGCGGCTTGTCATCAGTGTACGTCACAAACACGGCACACGTGCTGTGCTCTTGCCCCCAAAGGCGCATAATACTGTCTTAATAATGCGCCCTTGAAATAGCAGTTTAAAACTGATGATTGACTTCAGACCAGGTTTTTGTTGGTCAGTCGCACAAGAGGTTTTTGCAACCCGAAGATGGCAAAACACAAACAGTCCACCTGACCAGACTTTATTTTAAGGCCAACATGCCCATGGACACTCAGTTTGACGCAATGAGATTTGTTATTAATGCAAACTGGGATAACGACAAATGCGCCTGAACAAAAACTAGCAAAGATACTTGGCCACTATATGCCGGGTGTAAGAGAGCGCGCTAAGAGTTAAGACCTGTTTTCGCACACAAAGCCGGACATGGTGACGACTAGCCTGAGAATTTAGACCTTCTTTTTTGCACACAGTCAGACATGGCCAAGACCAGCCAAAGAGTGGTGAACCATTTTTTAATCCTTGCTGGTACACTGCACTTTCGAAGGATACCAGCTAAGCAGCGCGTTTCTCAGACAGCCTGGGACAAACGGCACACGGAGTCTGATATTTTCAGATCCATTGTGGGCCAAATTATGTGAAGATAAATTCACTTTGAAACTATTGACCCCCGTCCTTGTTCAGACTGCGACGTTATTTGACTTTCTAGCATTTAAATGACATTGAATGCAGTGTTCACAATCATGCTCCATTGGTCTTGTTAAACTTGGTGAAATGCCAGGCTTGTGCCAGTGGATGAATACAGGGATGACATGGCTTTGAAGCCTGTCCAAAATACTGGGCATTTTCTTCATAGGCCTCTGAAGATTGCTTCAGGAAGCAAAGCCTTGACTTGTTACTTGGTTCTTATTTTCACGCATGGCACTTCTGTCCCATGTCAGCAAAGCCATTGGTTACCAGACCTTTTCACACTTGTGAGTTGTTCTGATGTTAACTTCATTAACAGAGGTACCCAGTGTAATTGACTTTTTTTTAACACTTTCCCTGCCATTGGCAAGATTTTTAGTCAATGAACATTTTCACTGATATATGTAGGCACTTTTTAATGGATCTTCTGTCAAAAATGGGTCAAACAAGCCAGAAAATGGTGCAGCCCGATGTGGGGATTAGGTTTTCTCTCGAGCAAGTTGCACGGTCGCCGGCTTTTTCACGTCCTCGATAAATTCCAACGACTTGAAAACAAAGCAGTTGGTCAAATTAAGTAGCGCGCTTTTCTCAGCTTCTCGTCCGAAATGTTGTAATGAAAATGACCTACATTCAAGTGCTTCTAAATGAAGAATGAATCAAGCTAGAATGGTTTTCTGTGTTTAAAAGTAGAAGCTCCATTTACTTTTTTTTTCTCTGTTTGCATATTAATGGAACTGGGTGTTCTGGGGGTGTTGAAAGATCACCGAATATTATCAAAAATATTGGCGGTGGCTGGAAAAAAAAAAATACTGTGGCGGGGAAAGTGTTAAGTATGTGTAAACGGGCAGTTTCAAAAAGCTGAGTTTACTGTGTGACTGTCTGAAGGGGTAGCTTTACTGTGCACCTGTTTTATGAAGAACTTCTATCTATTTTCAGTTCTAAGTCCAGGCGTATGTCACGTCTCATTTTTTCTAAGAAAATGGGCAAACAAGACCGTTTCCGAGAGAGTCGGTGTACCGGAGTACAGCAGGTGTTTTTGGATGAAACACTGCAGGCTGATGTTTATGCCGTCCAAAACCCACTGAGTCAACAAACACTGAACTTGTGCCCAGACAACGGCATCTGACTGGTGTGGCAGAACAAATATTCTCTCTCTTTAACCTCAGTTCATTTACCAAGGCAGTGGGCTGAACGTAATTTTATTTGCCACATTGTCATCTATGTAGGAGGCCCTCGGAGAGTGAGCAACTATTGAGGTATTCGATTCCCATCTGTAGAACATGGCGAAACATGAAAAAAGCTACATGGTCAATATTTAATAGACATGGTGCTAGTTCTCAGTTAACTGTTATGTTGGGTTTTCGACATCCTGGTGAAATGCCTCAATGAGAGTGGACTTATACTCATGCCATTCTATTGCATAGAAAGTTCCGGGCATCTCCTGTGGAGATTTGCAGAGGCAAAAAATCTGGCTGCGATGCGGTGGTGGGATTTGGGATGAAATGGGAGGCAGTTGATGAATGGCTCGGTCAGATGGGGTGATGTTTAAGCACGACAGCCACTTTACGCCTCTGAACAAGAGCCGAGGCGTTTCGTTATTTTTGGTTCAGCTCTTACCTCCTCCTTTGCGTTATTTTTTCCCCCCACAAATTTGAAGGGGGATGTAGGAATGAGTTGTCCTTCCGTGTGTCTGCCGTCCGTCTGTCCGTCCTTCGCCCCTAATTTACGGGTCGGAACGTCTAAGCCATACGACATTTCCACAAAATGTAATGTGTAGAAACATCTTCCTGCGCCGCCTTTTCATGCTTCTGTGCGTCCCCTCGTTCGTCTGTTCATCCCCGCGTCACACTTTATTTCCAGGCCAGAACGCCAAAACTGTTCTGTATTTTCTGGTGGAATTTAATATGCAAATACGCCTTATTGCTTTGATGTGCTTTTTCATACTTCTGTCTGTCCTCCATTTTTGAAAAATGCGTTCTGCAGTTTCTGGAATTTTGTTTTGGAATATTAGCCATCCCGTTGCCGGGGATGTGAATGTTTCACACTTGTTCGAATAATATACTCTTGCTGGATGGTGCAGTTTTCTACACGAGTGTAATATCCATCCATCCATTATTTAAACCGCATCAAATTTATCAGGGTTGCGGAGGAGTTGAAGCTGAAACATTCTGAGACAGCTCATCAATCCATCGCAGGCCGATTTCTAAATTGAGTTTACGTTAACTTCTTTCAGGACGGCTCAATAATTGATGTCTTTATTTTATTAACTATATCAAGCAGGAAGCACGACACATCATCTTTCTAGTGGCTAGAGGCAGATCCAAACATCCGGTGGTTTGCTGGGATGGTGAAGCGTGGGTTATCCCATTGAAGAAGGCAGTAAGGGCTGCAGGGATGGCCTGAACGTGCATTTCGAGTATGTGAGGCACCACACTGTGCTGTGTTAGAATGCAGAGTATGTGAAATGAATATGTGTGTTGGTTGATGTAGGATACATGTGCGTGTGACAGCCGAAGCTGACTATAGGTCTTTGGACTGAAAAGAAAACCAGAGTAACTGGAGATAACCGGCACGAACATGCAAACCAGCTGTTACACTCAGAAACATGCAAAAAAAGGCCCCAGGCCAAACTAAAACACACAACCTTCTTGCTGAGAGGCAATACAGCCAACCACTCTGCTGCCATTACCTCCAGGAGCGTGTTCTGGAAGGAAAATGAAAGTAACAGTTAGTAACGTGTATCAGAGAGGTGTTTTCTCTCAGTTTCTCTCGCCATGACTTACTGTTTCACACCTGTGATATTCTTGAATCTTTTCTCAGCTCCTGTACTCCAGCGACAGAAGACAGTTGCAGTAAAGCATCATGGCGACCAGCTATATTTCAGTATTAATAGGCCTGTGGTCTGGGTTCTACTAGTCATGTGACTAGAATCACGAGCTTTGTGTAGGGAGGTTTATTCTAGGCACTTGCTGAAAGTGAAATTCACTGGAGTGAGTAGTCTTCAAGCACTGTATCATGACCCTAAAATTCAAACTTTAACAATTATATGAAATCATCCCATTAAGCGTACCTTGGGCCCCGTGAAATCCATTTGATTTTTTTTCCGAATTAAGTACCCCCCAATTCCGTGTTTATTGTTTTAATTTTTCTGAATTCTGTGTTTTATGGTTTAAGCACATTTTCTCGTCAGAGAGATTGTCAGTCATGTAGTGGATAAATACAATTTCAACAATTCAATGAGGGAATATTCAATAAGTACAATTTAATATGATTGAACACAACATTGTTAGATGGTGTTATGATCTGGTCTTGCTTCAGTTGGTCAGGTCTAGGCCCAGAAATGTTATGCATCGATAAAATGTAGTGAGTGGATTACATGAATGTGCTGAATGAGGACGGTATATTCTATCAAATCTTGAGAGCGCAGGCATATTTCAGGATGACAATACCAAGATTCATCGGGCTCAAATTGTGTTGAGCAAGAAGAATCATTTTCACACATGAATTGGCCATCTCAGTCTAGACCGTTTTTAGTTTGAAGTCTTTGGATGTGCTGGAGAAGGCTTATTGGAGTGGTTTGACTATCTCTCTGTCAGTACAAGATCGCGGTCGAATACTACAGCAATTCTGTTCAGAAAAAAATTTTGTCACATTGCATAAGATTGTTGAAACAATGACACTAAGAATGCATGCTGTGATCAAAGTAGATGGTCCAACAAAGTATTGGAGAGTGACTTTTTTTGGCCTGACAGTGTAGTGTAGTTGCTATTTTTCATTTGTTAATTGCTTGGATTTAGTTTATGATGGTGAATAAATCTTTTCTGCACTGTTATTGGTTGTTCGGGATGTATCCGTCCAGACAGTACATCAGCTACTTTTTCTTTGCAGGTCGGTCTTTCTGCAGGTGATATTGGTAGATGATGTGTTGCTTTGTGTTGTGAACTTGTTGCAGTGTCTAAAAATTGATCAGAACTGCTCGGTGGCTTTCTTGTGTATTGAACCACAATTGTCAAACAAGAGGAATTTTATTTGCCGAACGAGCGCAACATGCGTATGAAGAGTTGGAATCCAAAACCCACAAAATCCACTCAACGTATTTTTTTTTTTAATTGAGTTTTTTTCATCAGCATAATATGGAATGGGAGAATGACCTGAAGCAGTGGCCACACTAGCGCATTTGGCCATTAGCAACTCCATTTCCACAGACTGCAAAGCTATGAACAATCTACAAAGCTCTGAAGCGTATGCAATACCTCCACAGCAACAAGGTCAGTCACGTTTTGTTAAAGGAGGTAGTATACGACCTTATGTACCTTAAAACAGATATGCAAGTACTTTCTGAGAATATTTATGAAGGAAACGCTATATTTCTGTAAATATTGCTCTACATACGAAACGTTATGGATTGTTATACAGAGTAAATTAAGCCATCCGAAAGTAGAAGAACCTCAGGGTTTCTACATGCGATAAACATTTGATGTCATTTTAGTTACTTAATGGACCAAGTAATCACCTGTGTGATCTATGTGGAATCCACAAAATATGTCTCATTGCCTTATACCACTTGGTATAGCAGCGATAGAAACCGTCCGAATTGGCGTCCCACAGCTCTCAACCACAGAACAAACAACAGTGTGCCTTAAACAGAGAACACTGAGTATCAGTTTGAAGTTTACCATAAGCACCAGTTACTATGACAGAGTCGATAAATTGCAGCCGCTTTAAGGCACAATGCTTTGTATCACATGAACTGCTTGTGACGACATTTCCTGGGTGTTTCACTTCTGATTCTATTAGATTTCTTGACCGTTTAAAAATATCTCATGATCAAGGTGGTTATGATTTTCAAATTTGATACCAATTGTTTTCTTCTTATTAAATATACCTGGAAAGTCGGTTGCAAATTTTTCACATGTATGTAGCATAGCGTTGAGTCCATTTACACTAGGAGGGATGATTGTAAGATCATCAGCATGACTCAAAGCACCGATAAAAGTAGAGCTAATGTAGCATTCTAAACGTGACTCTAGCTTTACGACTGGTGCATCTTCGTAAAGCATAAACACAACGGGTGACCAAACACTGGCCTACTTTACACCATTTAGACTTGAGAAAGTCCTGGACACTACACCACTCCACGACACTGAGATTAACTGTCTGGTATAGCTACCAAGTAAAAAACAGAAAACTTCACCAGGGGTCATTCTGTCAACCAATATATTATACCATTTACAATAGTAGACCCTGTCTCAGGCTTCGCTTGTGTCAAGTTGACTACCAGTAGACTACCATAGACGCCAGAATTCCTCTCTAGACAGTAACTTGCAGTCCCTTTAAGGTCCACATTGTTTGTATGCACAGATTCATACAGAGCTTCATACTTTGTGACAAATAATTCTGCAATATCTTCATCATTACACGGCATTATCAATCGCAGTAGCTATAGAGTTGCCGCCAGGGTACATGCGCTTCATTTCCAGCCACATATTTTTGCTACTATTATTTTTACATGCTTTGGCTAGCCTCTTCTTGCATAGCTCATTATCAAGTCTATTAACGACTTTCACTGCGTAATGATACTGATGACGTGTGTGCCTCTTCAAGTCATATCCTGTTGTTTAGTTTGCCACACTGAAGTCATATCCAGTGCTAAAACAATGAATTGTCCTACCTTGTATGGTTGAATCTCGTCATGCCAATATGGGACCTTTTTTTTTTTTTTCTTTTAAACGAGGTTACAGGAGCACATAAATGCATACTAGAAGCTGGCAAGTTATCATATCCCACTAAAAATCACCATAGACAATCAAAATGAGATTGTCTATGAATACCGTCTCAGCAGTTCACATCATTACAAGCCAATGTTTTTTTAGTAATTTGGTGCATTGCTGCTTGTTGTCAAGGCACTTTTAGCACTGTTCTGTGTCGTCCAAAGTTGCTGTCTGTCTAGCACTCGAGCCAGCATCAGGACAGGCTCGTCTGGTCACAGTTTCTTTCTCATAACACATCATGGACAATACCGCCAAGTTATGTCTAGACGCATTATCACTGATCACTGACAAATATTTCGCGTTACACAGTTTGTTCTCCTTGATCCTGTCTTTGCTTTCCGGATTGAAAAAAATCATAGGGCCCAGTGTCCCAAATGAATGACCTTTTATGACGATCATTTATGGGAATAAATAAATAAATATAAAAATTCCTAAGTGCTGAGAATTTAAATTTGAACTGCTCAAGTGCCATTTATGTACCCTGTTACGGTAGGCTTATATCTCAATCTGACATTGGTGTTCAGTCTGTGTGTCAATGTGGTGGCTTACTGTTGGCAAAGCCTGATTTAAATTTTTGTTTATATTGCTAATATGTTATATGGTTTCTTTTTCTTCTTCTCTGATGTGGTTACTTGTCATTTATGTGTAAGTATATCATTTCTTTCAGTTCTGTGGTGTCACATTTGAGTCTGGCCGATCATCCATTATGAAATGTCTTCCCCCCCTCCTTGCGAGTGTCTGTGCTGTAACCCTCTTTCAGGGACTCCCAGATCCTCTCTCTAGAATAGCTTCCCTCCTCAAGACCTGTCATCCAGAAATGACACGAGAGATTGCGCTTACACATTAAAAGGCACAAGACTTTGTAGATAACATGTGGATTTAGGTGGCAATTAGCCACAAAAAAGTCAGCACTTCAGGCCCTTCAAAAACGAGGATTTTTTTTTTCATTTCTGTTTTAATTAAACATTTGGGATCATTTTCTCAAAGCTTCTTTGAACCATTTTAGAATTTGAAGATCTCTACCATCCTGAACTGAGGTGGTGCATTCTTTCTCTCCGGTAGAGTAGCTATCTATAAGATTATGAGGAAAAGCCAGATGTCTCCGCTGTCTGTCTGTCTGTCTGTCTGTTGGTCGAATGTTGGGCCAAAATCATCTCTCCAAATTACTCCTTTAATTAATCTGGAACTGGCTATTTTGCATGAAGGCCATCTGCATTTCACTGTCGCCATCTTTCAAGTAAGAGCAGCTCTTTGTTCTTTTATGGAGATTAGCCAGTCCTCTTCTTTGCGGAGAGTACTTATGAGCTCTGGCATTTTAGAAAATCTCCTTTACAGGTAAATCACGGGGTGGCTCATGCTTCTTACAAAATTCTGCGATCTTTTTTTCTAGTCTGTTTTATTCATTTTCTCAGTGACTCAGTGATTAAATCAATTCATGAGAAACTAAAAGTATATTCCTGGTTTAATTGTAGGCAAAGCTGAATACAATCTTCAGGCAGACTGAGCCTGCGGCCTGATTTTTAAAAAATTTTTTTTGGTTTATATCTTTGTTGTCACAAAGCTATTTAGAATATTCCCACAAATTTCAGTTCAAAGTTATGCGGCCCAGGGCCTTCCAATTAGCTGCCTGGGTAAACTCTGGGATATTTGTGGCAGTGCTGTCAATGTGCATTGTCCCAACGATATTAACTTGGCGGCAGTAAATTAAACTATAACGAGCTGCATTACCATTTTGTGTGTGAGATGGAAACTTGCTGGCCTCGGATGTGTGGCATTATCTTGCCATAATGATTTGATTCGAATACACCAGCAAGATTCTCTGACAGTGTCACAGCCGAAGTGTATTAATTTGGAGAACTGCTTTGTGAATAAATATTTTTATATTTGGCCTACTTTCATATGTGCAATGTAGTCCTGGGTTCAATAAAACATGCTTAGTCCTTGAGTTTTTTTATTTTTACCCTTAATAAATTCGGATAAAAATTTGCTGAAGGGTTTGGAAAAATTCTCAAGTGTTTGGCTTTATTGTCTTCCGTGGTTAACGTTTTCCACCTTTTTGGTGTCATTCCTGATGCGCTTCCAGTCCTTGTGTCATTTCTGACTTGCTGACAGTATATCCAGTGGTTTCATTACCCGGTGCTGAGAGAGGTCATAATTCTGGGGCAGCTGCCGCTCTTTCCCACTGTGCAATGCGTCATCACACCCTGAAATTCCCTTCCTTGCCAGAGCTCTGCTGAATCCATGCTAACTTGCAAAAAACTGACATTATTTTGAATGCCAAAATTCCAGTTTCCCCTTCTAACACATTAGCCCTTCAGTCAGGGTGAAATGCATTTAGATTTGTGTTATGCTGTACCTGTCGGGGCGCTTGGAGTTGGTCTTAAGAGCCACAAGGGATTACTGTAACCATCTGATTCATTATAAATTTTATCCACACCAGTATTGGTGAAATTGCTGCCAATTTAAAAGAATAAATAGCAGCATTTAACTATAAGAGTGTATGTTAGATTCAAATGATTACTCTGTTCTTTCTTAATCACTTGGCAAAATTGCTTGAACAAGGATTTAAGATGTGTATTATTGCCGGAAGCTTGTGTGGTGATTTTCTGTCTGGCCATACTGTTAATCATCATTCATGGGCAGCCTTATTATAGCTGTGGACTGCCATTACAGGTAGAGCTGTCCTCATTGGGAATAGTTTTTAGGTTTTTATACTATTTTTAATTGGATAGCGGCCAATTAAAAGGACTTGTGCTCTTAAGCTGCGGCTGTCCACACTGTGACTGGTACATCCCTTGCTATGCTGAATGCATTTCTCAAAGCCAGAGTATGCGAGCGCGTAGTCGTGCAACGGCTAACTGCCTTGTTCCAGTTTTCTGTTTACCTTAGCAGTCTTGCATTTAATGGCGCCTCTGCTGTAACTGTGTCCTTCATACCCTCAGGAGAAGGAAAGCAGGGCTCCTACCCAGCCTGGAGGACCTGCTGTTCTACACCATCGCAGAGGGCCAGGAAAAAATCCCTGCGCACAAGTTCGTCACAGTAAGTGACACGTCGCCTTGCCTGAATGCAGAGTTTGGAAATCAAATACTAGTGTTTAGCCAACAGAATTAAATATATATGGGCCTTTTAGGGTAACTTGCACATAAAAAAAACTGTCAGTGAAGTTATTAAATATGCTGCACAATAGGAATCTTAGCATTTTAATTTATTATTTTCATCGTGCCAGCTGCGTGCTCTGCGGCCGACTTGATATCAAATTTACCTTCTGTTTCTTAGCAACGCTGTAATATTTTCCTCTTGAATAGACAGCAACTTTGCAATACTGTCTGTATTAATAAAAAAAAAACAAAGTGGGGAGAGATGCTTAGAATTTTAGTGGAGACTCAAAAAAACATATTGGCCTCTATTTTTATGCTTTTGCAAAGAGAAATGCATGCCACGGTAACATTATACTCAACTTTGTCCTTCGTGAATGGTATATTTATTGCCTTTGCACAGTTTGGTCGTTTCTTTCTCTGAAATAAAAGTGTTTGCACCTCTAGGGACTGGATGGTGCAAATGGAGGTGTGTCAACGCATAAAGCTGGTGCCGTGCAATTTTGAAGTCACGGACCTCTTTTGTTTCTTAACTCTGCCAAATTACCTTTTAACGAAAATGCACTCATTCTATGGTATTTCCATAGGACTGAATCGCAGCCAGCAGAGCTGATACAATAGGAATGGATATCGTTTCATAGGCATTTTCATTTTCGTTTTGTATGCTATAAATAATGCCTACAAATTGATGGTGGAGTCCAATGAGGAAGGGAAGGTGAAAGGGTATTTTTATATATGCGCATTTTTTTGTTTGGGGGAAATGCAAATAATTGACCTCGAACTCACCCTTTTTTAATTATCTCAGGTGCTGTTTGACATGGTTTAAAACGTCTACATCTTTACTTCCAAAAGGTATAACCTGTTGAATCAACCTGTGACCCCCGAATGCCGACATACATTAACTACATTAAAGCGCGGCTCTCAGAAGACTGAAGCAGGGGGCAGAAACGTGCGTTATGTGCCATTTTCCCACTGAACAAAAAATTGCTTGTTTGCTATTGCATTAATGCACTGGTTTTAAAGGGAATGACAGTGGATGTTATAATTGGCATTAATGGAGCCAAACCACCACCGCAACCTCAAGTAAATACCGATTATTGGGCCGACCCTTTGACAACAGCGCCACAGCTGTGCTATCACCTCCTGTCAAAAACTGGAATGGAGTTAAACAATTGTTCAATGGATTGTTACAGGCCTTTTTTGGTTCAACGTCCTTTTTTTTTTTAGTCAGGAAATTTTTTCTGATTACAGTCTTGGTGAGCTACATCATGTTACCCACTGTCAAGTATAGAATGTTAATTTATTTAATTCATCTTTGTCCGAAGCAGAGATTAGCTCTAACCCATTGCAGATCAAAATGAGCAGGGGGATATCAAAACTCCGCCCCCTCCCATCAGCTCTATGGCAGTCTGCGTTTCTGAAGAGAGCAGGCCGACCCTGCTGCCACACTCGAGACTGGGAATATGCAGACAGCTCTTGCATGTGTGACCTTCTCTGGGTGCGAGCATAGTCTGTGGCGGCTTCTCAGAGAGTCGGCTGCTGCCGAGATGCTGAATTTCTCGGCTGCTTAGTCATCGAGGGCGGTTACAATGTGAAGCCTCCTTCAAATCCAGCCAAAAAGTGCAGCCTTCATTGTTTTAATTTTGAAGGATGGGTAAGGTTTATCCATCACGGCTGTATGTCTGAGTCCTGCATTGACTCGGGAACCAGCTGCCCATTTAAAAAGGAAAATAAAAGGCGGCAAACTGGACAGTTTTGGAAGCTCCAGTCTGGAATTTGTTAGCACACATTAAGAAAAAAACAATATGTAAAACGGAATCTTGGATGCGTATTTCTATATGCATGATACCAGAAACGCTTGAACGAGTCAAAACCTTACAACAGACGCGCACAAATATAAGAAAATGCTTGCTTGTTAGCGTAGTGTAATATTTTTAGTAACTTGATTAGCTGAAGGTTGATAAAACTGTGAATTAAATCACTCCCCGTACCAAGAATTGAGTGTATATAAATGTCAACATTACACATGATGAAAATATTTGATCATGGTCGACTTTAACAAAAGGGAAGCCTGCCTGACAAGTGTTCATGAGACTAGTATTCCAGTTTTCCACGGATGTGTCCTTCCTTGGCTGCAGCCTACACTTTGAAAATCAGCCAATAGAGCAGAGGTGGGCAGCGAGGGCCGTATCTGTCCCTGGTTTTCACACCAACGTCTGGTCTTTAATTAGTTGATTGTCTCAATTAGCCAAACCATTTATGAAATCTGACGTTTCATGCGCATTTCTTTAAATTATCATGAAACCACAAAGACTAGTCTTGTCTCCCTTCATAAAACATTTTCCTTTGATCGAATCATTGCGAAAATCTATATTTGCGCATGCAATCAATTAACTCAATTAGTCAGGGTAATTGATAGGAATAAAAACCTGTATACACACTGGCCCTCCAGGACCGTGATTGCACACCCCTGGAATAGAGGGTACCTCTCACTGAGGTCCTGAATGAGGACTTTGCAAGTTTTTGCAAAAGTGAAATTTCTGTATGGCTGCGGAGGGCCAGTTCTCTCTGGATGGTGACTCACTGTGCACTCTTGGCATCTGTCGGAGCTGAGGCTAGCATTGCCTTCTTTCTTGCCAATTTTTGGCCAAAGCATATTTCTGAAATGCTGAGTGAAATGCTGAGTTAGCTAAAAGCCAAGTCCCAGAAACGGTTAAATTATTTCATCAGCAAATTGAAATGGTCTCATTAATAAAGCCACGAACATCGCTTTCCTCACAGCTTACAATTAATGCGGTAAGTTTTCCATTTATAAAAATTGCATAGGCCTTGACTAGAAAATAAGATGAACGACACTCTACATCCTGTGTCTTTCGGTATTGGGAGGGGCTCAGAAAGCTATTGAATGAGGTGACGAGGTCAGGAGTGGAGACATGGAAGCAGTGTTGTGATGCACTGATGAGATTTTTAAAGTATTGTGCTCAGACCCCTTTGAGCCAGAGTAATCTTGCCATAATTCAGTGATTCATGAACCGATATTTTGAAAAGAACTATTTGGCGCCTAATCTGAGGACAACAAACTGGAAGAAAGGTTATGTCTTTTCCATTAGGTTTGAATGAATAGAAAAGGAAACAGTTTCTTATAGGCCCATGGTTATTTCTGTGGTTGTTATTTGGCTACAATAGCTTAGACCTATGTATCAGGCTTGGAGCCTGATTTGGCTTAAACTTGCTCAAAAAATTGCAGGTCTGGACTTCACTTGCCATCAGTAACGGACTAACCGCATTGTATTTCCAACCTTAAAGGAGAATTCCAGTGTGAAATTGACTTGGGGTGTATTGAAACATGATAATGAGCGCTAACTTTTGTCGAATACCCCACCTCCGTACGCACGCAACATTTTGAAATAAATGGCTTTCTAGCCGAAGCTCCCAACAGGCTTACAATGGTAGTGAGTCGGGCATAGCTTTGCCATGCAAAGAAATCACTATTTTTTTCATCATTAACAAGGCTCAAAGTAACGCCAAACTTCATCGGTAGAATTCCGAGGGCCCTGACATTTAAAACGAGGCACCGAGAACTTTGAAAATGCACAGGTAGTTCATTAAAAAAGACTATTTATGCAAACAGTACCTTGAGGTAGTTTCCAGTCGCCTCCATCTTGAAAGTAACAGTCAGGCGATTGACGAGTACGAACGAATGGATAGGATAGGGAAACAGATTGCAATCTATCAGTCTGTGCTCGTCAATCAACTTATTGTTACTTTCAAGATGGAGGCGACTGGAAACTGCCTCAAGGTACTTTTTGCATAAATATTCTTTTTTAATGAACTACCAGTGCATTTTCAAAGCTCTCGGCACCTCATTTTAAATGTCAGGGCCCTCAGAATTCTACTGATGAAGTGTGGAGCTACTTTGAGCCTTATTAATGATGAAAAAAAATGGCGATATCTTTGCATGGCAACGCTATGCCCGATTCGCTACCATTGTAAGCCTGTTGGGAGCTTTGGCTAAAAAGCTATTTATTTTGAAATGTTGCGTGCGTAAGGAGGTGGGGTATTCAACAAAAGTTAGTGCTCATTATCATGTTTCAATATTCCCCAAGTCCATTTCACACTGGAATTCTCCTTTAATTCCACACGGAACTTAAATTTGTAGTTAAACAGGTTTGCCTAATTGCCCATAATTCTCCGGCGGTTTTGCAGGCTCTGAAGGCCACAGGACTGCGCACAGGTGACCCCAGACTAAGGGAGTGTATGGAGATGCTGAAGGTCACTCTGAAGTCCACCTCAGACGGAGTCATGCTGGACCGACACCTTTTCAAAAAGTAGGTGGAAACCTTCACCCTGACCCAATTTCTCTAATGCCTGCCTGCTCCTGTCACATAAAGTCTGCCCATTAGTCTGAGGCATCATGTCGAATTGTCCATTTCACTGGCAGTATTCAAATCCAACATCTGACTGACAAAATTTGTTGGTACAGGGAACTCTAAATAAAAAAGCGCTCATCTCAGGTTCTCTGATAATTAGTGGCTGCAATAAAAAGCAATGTCGCGCCCTTTGTCACTCAATATGGGCATGTTTACACTTGATTTTTGGGTGATCGGATCACAGATGGTCAGGTGAGACACGTTGCTGTTTACACTTGGTGTTAAGCTAACCGCTTGTGATCAGATTTCGTTGCTTATTACGTAGCTTCTACTTAGACTTGGCGCACAGTTAATATTTCATATAACCACAATAGCAGCCGTTCCTGCCAGAAGTTGTTGAGATTTGACCCCGTTTCATGTTGTTGGTTTTTGGGCAAGCTATCATGTTCGTTTACATGTTCAGATTATTTCAGTGAAACTAGCCGGGCAGATGCATTTGTAACTTGAAAGAGCACGCAGGAAGGGGAAACTTCATTGGAAAGATCCGGCTTTCACCGCTGCTATGTTAGCCACAAGACCTGGAAGAGCGGAATGATGACGTTTTTCAGGTTACGTCCTCATTGGGGACACATTGGGACGGATTAGCGTTTACGCTTCCAAACATATGTGGTCAGATGCATCCCAGACCACCTCCGCAAGTGGTTTATGTGATCGGATCTAAAAGCGTCTTGAAGCTCGTTTACTCTTGCATTTGGCGTTGACGCACTTGTGGTCACTCAAAATGCATGTTAATACCAAATGAAAACGGGGTCTGTGTTTCTCTCTTTGTTACTATCACATTATATCTTCCTCTGTTTCTTCATCTATCTTGCAGTAAATCACATTCTAACTTCTTTTTCATGTGAATCTCATAAAAAGAAAATCTGTATGCATAAAATGAACTCACTCGCCCACATCAGGAGCTTGTAAACATCGAGAATGACAGCTTTTAGTACTTGTGCTTTATTTATTGAAGTGGTATTGGCGATGGGGAGCACTTAGACTCACACGAGCAGACACTTATTTTCACCTGGCACTGCAGTCACGGCAGTGAATCACTCCACTGTATTAGCCATCCTATTCCTGCATCCTTTATTAAGCCAGACCTTGTGCCAGCCCACCTACTGGTTGATTTATGTTATTATCTTCATTGACAGAACCCACAATGTGCGGTCTGTTTTTATTTTGGGAAGATGCCAACCCCAGCTTTCATTGACAATATGACTGAAGATTGTGGGAATCAATGGCCACTGTCTGCTTTGGTCACTGAAAGATTATCTTACTGCTTAGAGTCAAGATAAGATGCACTTTATTGATCCCCGTGGGGTAATTTGTCCTCTGCATTTGACCCACTCTATCGTTAGGAGCAGCAGGCAGCCACAGAGGAGCGCCGGGGACCAACTCCAGTTCTAAAGCCAGTTCCTTGGTCAGGGGTACTGGTTGGAGTGTTCCTGTAATGCGTGTTTTTGTGGGTCGGGGAAACCGGAGTACCCGGAGGAAACCCACGCGAACACTGGGAGAGCATGCAAACTTCAAGTCGAACTTGAGTGGCAGAGAGAACCCAGCGAAATGTGCGTTTTCTTGCAGGCTCCTAGGAAGCAGGCTGTATGGTCCTCTGCATCTCTTTTATCTCATGTATACCTCTCGGCTAATTTCATGGATATCTAGCTAAGTAGCTAGGGGACAGGCAGCTACCTGATAGACTACCAGCTAGAACTTATAAATTATTAATTTTCTGGTCATCTATGTTTCACTTCCTTTTCTTTTGCAACTCAGTCCTTCTCTGTGTCCGCTTATTTGGTGCGAGATTGATAATTTTTTCGGTAATATAGGTTGCACTGCCATTATTGCAGTGCCATATCTTACGGTAGATTTTACCCATGGCCACCTTGTCGAATACTAGTACTGGCTCGGTTTAAAACAGATGGCCAGATTAAAAGTAAAAATTTGAAAAAGCTCCAAAAACGCACCATGCCTCTTCTGATTTTTTTTTTCTCGCAATTTTGGCAAGCAGTGTGCCGATTTTCGAATTTCGATGTAAGTAGACCTCTCTAGGGAAATATTTGAATTCGTGTTTGTCCTTCTTAGCAGTGATTACTGGAAGTGGTAACAAACATTTCTCATTTATATTTCATTCTTTTGGAATATATATATATTGCATCATTTCATTGCCCATCCCAACTCCCGATTACTGTTTAATGGAGCTAGCTGAATAAGACGTAAACAGTTTACAAAAACCTGATGGTCACTGTTGGGAAAGCTAGATTAATGTTTCTCGATTATGTTACGTTTTTTTCAGTTTTATGCGTCTATACCAGAGCACTGAAATTTGCAGCTTTATTCTGTCTGGCAGGATAAGTTATAACGCTGCTTTGTCGTGATTAAAGATTGTATTTGTTTTAGTGCTGTTTATTATGTCAAGGCATTGTTGGAGAGCACGGATGGGCGTGCCAGGGTCTAGTTGTAAGTGTGGTCTACCATACTGGACTACCAACAGCTGACGGTAGCCTGGAGGGCGACAGCATGTGGCTTATTAGTCATGCAAAATGCGCTGGGGCTGGATGGTGTTAGTCTGCCTGGATGAGAGCACCTGCAGCACCGGATCATGCTGGTGTGATATCCCTGCTCGTTCAGGCTGCAAATGAGGAGTTACGTCTGTGTGAACCTGAATTATTTTGTGCTTAAATAGGAGCACCTTTAACTTTTCACTGTTGACAGCAGCGGATGATACTATACAGAGTTTATATTTTTTTCCAATATTTTTTGCCCTTATTGTGTGAGTTTCTTTTATGCCGTTCTGTTGAAAACCCCTGTGGGTGGTGACGGGCCCTTTCCAATATTCGAGACGCATTAATAACCATGTATTAGTTCCTCTGAAGATCAGACTGGGATTGACCTTTACCCTGCTGTCCTGCTCTGCCCCTTTTTGACTGGGCTGTAGCAAAGAGTGAGTGAGTGAGATTGAGTGAGTGAGTGAGTGAGGGTGATTTAGTGAGTGAGTGAGTGAGGGTGATTTAGTGAGTGAGTGAGTGAGGGTGAGTGAGATTGAGTGAGTGAGTGAGTGAGTGAGTGAGGGTGATTTAGTGAGTGAGTGAGGGTGAGTGAGTGAGTGAGTGAGATTTAGTGAGTGAGTGAGTGATGGTGATTTCATGAGTGAGTGAGTGAGGGTGATTTAGTGAGTGAGTGAGTGAGTGAGAGAGGGTGATTTAGTGAGTGAGTGAGAGAGGGTGATTTAGTGAGTGAGTGAGTGAGTGAGTGAGGGTGATTTAGTGAGTGAGTGAGTGAGGGTGATTTAGTGAGTGAGTGAGTGAGGGTGATTAAGTGAGTGAGTGAGTGAGGGTGATTTAATAATAATAATAATGCATCAATTTTATATAGCGCTTTTCTGCTTTCTGGGCACTCAAAGACGCTTCACAAGGATACATTATTCATTCACACTCTGATGGTAGTAAACTACGTTTTTGTAGCCACAGCTGCCCTGGGGCAGACTGACGGAAGCGTGGCTGCCAGTATGCGCCTACGGCCCCTCCGACCACCACCAAACATTCACACACAGCCGTTCCTATATTGCATGTTTTGTGGGTGGGGGAAACCGGAGTACCCGGAGGAAACCCATGCAAACACGGGGAGAACATGCAAACTCCACACAGAAAGGCCCCAGGCTGGATTCTAACCCACGACCTTCTTGCTGTGAGGCACCAGTGCTAACCACTGTGCCACCATGCCACATTTAGTGAGTGAGTGAGAGGGTGATTTAGTGAGTGAGTGAGTGAGTGAGTGAGTGAGTGAGTGAGTGAGGGTGATTGAGTGAGTGAGTGAGGGTGATTTGGTGAGTGAGGGAAGGGGATTTGGTGAGTGAGTGAGTGATTTGGTGAGTGAGTGAGTGAGTGAGTGAGTGAGGGTGATTGAGTGAGTGATTGAGTGAGTGAGTGAGTGAGTGAGTGAGTGAGTGAGGGTGATTTGGTGAGTGAGTGAAGGTGATTTGGTGAGTGAGTGAGTGAGTGAGTGAGTGAGTGAGGGTGATTGAGTGATTTGGTGAGTGAGTGAGTGAGTGAGTGAGTGAGTGAGTGAGTGAGTGAGGATGATTTGGTGAGTGAGTGAGTCAGTGAGGATGATTTGGTGAGTGAGTGAGGGTGATTTGGTGAGTGAGTGAGTAAGTGGATGAATGGATGGATGGATGGATGGGTGAGTGAGTGAGATTTAGTGAGTGAGTGTGTGTCTTGGTCTGTTGAGTACTGGAGTCTCCCTGTTGGCCTTTGGTGTCTATAACAGAGTAGCTGCTAAAGGTCATCAATTACAGGCAAGGTAACCTACTGCCAAATGGCGGATTTAAGCCGTTTTTTATCTGATATCGGTTGCACAATTCCGTGGTTGGTATTACTCAGGCAGAAATTCCAGGTGCGGACAGACACGTGTTATTGTTTACATTTTGACGAAACACGGAAATTTTTTGAGAATAAAGACGAAAAGTCATTTAACTTTGCATTCGTTCGACTGATGGTAATCGTAGTTGTAGCAGTGGTAGCAGTAGTACTGGTGGTGGTGGCATTAGCAGCAGCAGTAGTTGGTAGAAGTATGGTGATTGGTATTTGAGATGTGAGTATTTTAATTCATCTGTATTTATTCTGTGTACATAAAGTCTGGAGTACGTGGTGTTTCTCGCCCCGTGTAATATTGTAAAGTGGTAGTGAGCTCTCGTCGACAGTCGTCCTTGTTTTTCTGTTCCCGGGAGTGTGTGTGTGTGTGTGTGTGCGCTTCTCACATCCGGAATTCCCCTCCTCTCACTCCAGGTGTGTCCAGAGCAACATCGTGCTGCTCACTCAGGCTTTCCGCAAGAAGTTTGTCATCCCCGACTTCCAGTCCTTCGCTTCCCACATTGACGAACTCTACGAAAGCGCCAAGAAACTGTCGGGAGGACATGTACGTGACAGGAAGTCAAAGCGCCTTAACTCATGACGGAGCCTCGTGTAAAATGAGAGGTGTCTCAATGTAGCGTTTTTCTGATGTTGCTAATGAAGTGTTTTGTCTGTTATTGGCAGGTTGCTGACTACATCCCACAGCTTGCCAAATTCAGCCCAGACTTATGGGGGGTAGCCATGTGTACGGTGGACGGACAGAGGTAACCAGACTTGGGCAGGGTTCATCATGCTTTACGCTGTGCTGAATTTAGCCTGGGGATGCACAGAGTACCACTTGGTTATTTTTAACACTAGTATGGGCTGTCAATTCTGTTGTAAATCTGCCTCATGTTTTAGCATTGACTGGTTTGCTGTAGGAAATGGTTTTAAATAGATTTTAACTCTTTCCCTACGGGCCTACATGTGAACAAAATGGCGGAGGAAAGCATTGCCACATAAAAAAAGAGAATTCATTAAAATACTTCAGTCAGGACAACTCACGTTTCAATAAAATATAACAATTTATTCATGGATATGAGCATTACATTGTATTTTGGCGGCAGTTCTGCTCTGGAGGAAAGTCCTACTTAGGCACAGCATACTTACAAACATAGTCAGGAACAGAAATCAAAATCCCCCCGATGTCAGCAGAGCCAAACAGGTGGAGGCTGGGGTGGAGGCGGCAAGCAAAAACCAAACAGCCTGTTGCATAGCATGAAGAGTCATTGCAAACAGCAGCGGAAGAAAGTGAGCTTGACGTCTTTCAAATAGACCGCTGTATGACCTCGTGATGTGTCTCCTCCAATTGTGTGCCTGCTGGTGCTGACGTGCTGGTGTATGGAGTTAAATTACTGCCAAAACCTTGTATACAAACCGAACATGTTTTACAAATGCACCACGATTCACAAACAAATACAATGTGATTTGCAAATATAAAAATGATTCACGTGCAAACAAAGTGTGGTTTGCAAATATGAAAACGATTTGCAAACAAATACAGTGTGATTTGCAAATATAAAAACGATTCACGTACAAACAAGGTGTGATTTGCAAATATAAAAACGATTTGCAAACAAATACAGAGTGGTTTGCAAATACAAAACACCATTAACAAACGAATGTTTTCAGTTTTACAAATACAAAACGTACCGATTACAAGTATACGACGAGAACCATTTCCTACAAGTACAAATCACTTTTGGCAGTTTTCTACCGCTGACATGGCGTAAAGGATTTTCTCACAAATGTCCTCACTGTTATTGTCCCTGTTAAACAGCAGGTGGGGCTATGACTCAATATCCTAGATCTCTACACCGTGAAGTTGAACAGAATAGAGAACGGCCGCCAGCGACAACCGTGGACATGAGGATGATGGCTGAGGCTAAATAAAAACGCAGTGTCTACGTGTTCGAAATAACTCCGTGTCCGACAGTGGGATGGTGTCAATATAACTCCGTGTCCGACAGTCGATTATTGTTTTTAATCTCTTAAAGTCTACTGAATCTTTTAGATAGCCTATTAAACGTGAATGTTTGATCAGATGGCTCAGTTCTTCAAGATGGGTACCCAATCAATGTTTCTGTTTAAGCTCTGCTCAATAAAGTGTTCTGATTGATAGTGATATATTTTTATTGTCCATTTCGTTATAAATCTGGGCCCGTATTCACAAAGCATCTTATCCTAGCGCTCGGAGTACTCCTAAGTCGCGCTAAAACATTTATGATAAAACAATCTTAAAATTCACAAAACCGCTGAGAGCAACTTTTAGTGAAGAAAATTGGTAACTCCTAGAATAGGGGTAGCTCTGAGATAGGCGGGAGTAATCTCCGTTGCTATGGCTGATGTCAATTCTCATGCACGAGTCTTGGAACAATGAGCACGGTGATTGGTTGTTTGGTGGCAGGGAAACCCATTGAAAAAAATATCCCACATACAACCCATGGAGGAAAAAATGAGAAAATAGTCCAAGGGACTGGTTTGTCCAATAAAATAATGGCAGTTGTTACGGGTTCGGCAGTTTTCAAATGCATTTCAAAGTAGAGAGGTACGACAATCCCCTTTTTAAACACTGCCCTAACCCTAAGCCTAACCTTAACTTTAACATTGACATTAAAATAATTTTCTTCCCTTCACATTTCATAATTTAAAACACGGTTACTTTTAAGCAAGTTATTGTTAACATACAAAGCATTGGTTTTTTTAGATTCGGTTTAAGATAATAGCATATTGAGGACTTTTGAAAATTGCAATGCACGGTCCCCGCATATCACGCTCTAGGCAAATAAACGTAGGCCTACATAGGATAGAGATAATTGTAAAAACATTAATAGCATTAAACAAGTTATTAATGAAACGCGTCACTTGCCCCAATTGCTACTTGTTACCCGATGAGAATGAGAATATGTTGCGATCATTTAAATGTCGAGCCGTTCAAGTTTGTTTGCCCTAAACTGTCATGGATGTAAGTTCAAAAATGACGCGAAAGCCCAGCTGGAGCCAAGACCAGTTACTGCTGCTGGGCCAGTTGGTGCTGGAGCGAAAGCATGTAACCTAATCAGAGGGAAAATTGGCTCGGGGGTGAACAGCAAATCCAAGCGGTATGCGTGGGATAATATCAGCCAACAGATCGTTGCAGCGTTACCCTCGGTGTCTCGGATGGCTAAAAGTTGCTCTCAGCGGTTTTGTGAATTACTTTTCAGATTTTACTCCTACATAAAATGTTTTAGCGCGAATTAGGAGTACTCCTAGCGCTAAGATAAGATGCTTTGTGAATACGGGCCCAGATTTATAACGAAATGGAAAATAAAAATATATCACTATCAATCAGAACACTTTATTGAGCAGATCGTAAACAGAAACATTGATTGGGTACCCATCTTGAAGAACTGAGCCATCTGATCAAACATTCACGTTTAATAGGCTATCTAAAAGATTCAGTAGACTTCAAGAGATTAAAAACAATAATCGACTGTCGGACACGGAGTTATATTGACACCATCCCACTGTCGGACACGGAGTTATTTCGAACACGTAGACACTGCGTTTTTATTTAGCCTCTGCCATCATCCTCATGTCCACGGTTGTCGCTGGCGGCCGTTCTCTATTCTGTTCAACTTCAAGGTGTAGAGATCTAGGATATTGAGTCATAGCCCCACCTGCTGTTTAACAGGGACAATAACAGTGAGGACATTTGTGAGAAAATCCTTTACGCCATGTCAGCGGTAGAAAACTGCCAAAAGTGATTTGTACTTGTAGGAAATGGTTCTCGTCGTATACTTGTAATCGGTACGTTTTGTATTTGTAAAACTGAAAACATTCGTTTGTTAATGGTGTTTTGTATTTGCAAACCACTCTGTATTTGTTTGCAAATCGTTTTTATATTTGCAAATCACACCTTGTTTGTACGTGAATCGTTTTTATATTTGCAAATCACACTGTATTTGTTTGCAAATCGTTTTCATATTTGCAAACCACACTTTGTTTGCACGTGAATCATTTTTATATTTGCAAATCACATTGTATTTGTTTGTGAATCGTGGTGCATTTGTAAAACATGTTCGGTTTGTATACAAGGTTTTGGCAGTAATTTAACTCCATACTGGTGGCTTACCAGGCTGCTGTCAGCTGATGTAGCTGTTCTCAAGTTTCCTGCCTGAACTAGTTACACTCATTTTTATGTCCAGCTGGTCTTTATGATGGCTCATAAGGACGCTTGGAACTTGGGCTTTCTGTTTGAGTATCATTTTGAAAAAATGTGCTTATTATAGAACACTTAATGCAAATCAGCTCTCATGAATACTCACGAGAAAATGGGTGAAAAGAAATTTTACACCAGAAATCTTCGAAATGGGACAAAATATACTGCGAAGCGCGTATGAGACAAACAAGATGGCGTCTCATGCTTCGAGGAGCTGAGCTGTTTCGACGATAGCCGAACATTTCCATGTTTGGGGATCATCGGAAAGAGTAGATCCACTGCATTCTTTTGATGTATAACATAAAATAATCTGATCCATGGACGAAATACGATCGTGGAAAGTTTGGTAAGCTTTGTCGTCAGTCATATCTGACGGGGATTAGGCAGTGCTGTCGGGAAAGAATTGAGAGCGGGAACAATTTATTGGAAAAATTGAATGGGCATGTTAATGAGCATGGTAAACCCAATATTTAGCAGTTTCACTCCTCCCCTCAGTGGGACACATGATCCCAGCCGGCCCATTTGGCCAGTCTCTCCAGCCTGTTCTAGGACACTCTTCATTAGTTCTCTATAGTCCACCTGTTTCAGGTCTACTCATCAGAAACACGGCATAGGGGCCTTTTAACGTCTTTTTCGCTCCCCCTCGCAGACACACGGTCGGCGATACCAAAGTCCCGTTCTGCCTGCAGTCGTGCGTGAAGCCGCTGAAGTACGCCATCGCTGTGCACGACCATGGCACCGAATACGTGCACCGCTTCATTGGGAAAGAGCCCAGCGGCCTGCGCTTTAACAAGCTCTTCCTGAACGAGGAGGGTGAGCATCGACTTCTAACGGCTGCCGCTCATTTCCTCTGGAGATTAGCTGTGTTTTCTTTCAGCTTCTCTCAGCTTCTGTCCAGAGAACCGCGACTCCACTGAAACCAAGCCCTTTCACTGCTTTCTTTAAACATGTGGTGTGATGCTTTTTGCTTGAATGTACTGTAATTCTTCCTCTGATGAGGTCTATTACTATCCCCCGGCACGAGCTGGTGAGGGGGATTTAGGATTGAGATTCATCCATCTGTCCGTCCATCTGTCCATCACTCTTTCAATGGAGACATGTTAACTCAAAAACTATGACAGTTACATGGAACAAGGTTTGTATGCTTAATAAGCTAGTCATGATCTACGTTCGGTTTGAAAATGGATGTCGAAGCATATTTATTTACAAAGTTAAAGCCATTCATTGTGGTTGTGGGTAGTGATGAAACTGTTATCTTGCTTGGTTCTGTCCTAGGGAATTAGTCTTTGAATAATATAAGTCATAATTGTATTCATCTGAATAAATGAATAACTTTGTACACAGTTTAAGTGTTACAATTTGATTTATATAATTCAGTTAAGCACACATTAATTTGTCTATTTTTGCAAATCCCAGTCAATGAATATTAGTTGAGTCTACTGAATGGATTCCGAGTGCTTTCGTCCTGACGAGACCTTGAAATCTTTGTGCTTTTTAGCTCGCTGGGACGAAAGTCCGGAGAGCTATTGTCGTACCCCCGGCGTCCGCCTCCGCGTGCAGAACAACTTTAACCTTGCCCCGGCGAGCTTTGTTGTCTTTCTGACAACTCTTGTTATCTTCTGCGACATATTTTCATGCCCTGCTATGTGATGTTTTTACGATTTGTCAGGCAATGTATGGGACGGAAAAAAGTGAATATGAAGATTAATCGAGAGACGAGGGCTAGGCTTTCAATCTCAGAATTTCTGCCGTTCATTCTTCGCAGTTTTGTGCTACATTTTCAAATCCCTCCATGTTGACTGGGTTGTGCGAGTCGATGTGGGTTTGTGGGTGGTTTGTGTTAGAACTTCATTGCCTTTTGATTTGTTGCTGGCTGTAGTCGGCTCTGTTCCCTTTCGTGTTAATATATCATTCCGAGAACTCTGTGAAGAAAGCTTTTATTTATGTATTTTTTGGTCGTGGTTTTGCATTTCTATTTTGGTGGTGTGTAAAGGAGAAGTAATACTTTGGCTGTGTTATTCATCTGAAAGTGAACTGATTCATTCAAGGTCTGTCCTGGTCCCAGGCCTACAGCCGTACAGAGAAATGCCTTTTATTCTCTCTCCATTGGACTGTCCTGTCTGTTTGAACATTCAGCAGATTAGTTCTCATGCAGTTTGTGTTCAAAAATGGAGTTTGATGTAATCAATATGCCATCTGGCTCTAAGGGAAATTCTGAACCTGTAGTTTAAGATGACAAAAAACCCAACATTCCATCCAAAACTGGTGACATTTGCAGTGGTTGGCATTGTGTCCGTCAGAAGAAAGCACGCCTATCTGTCCTTTCAAAATTATATTGCTGTGTAACCGCGCTGGGAGTTGTACTGGCTGTTTCAAAAAGGGTAGGCTGCATTATTATGCTGTGATGTCATCGCAGGCTGTTCCTTTGTGAAGGCGCTTTCGCACACAGCCGAGAAACGCAGCTCTTCGTCTCGCTTGGTATCAGATGGAATTGTCAACATGGGAACGGAGCGTAAACAAGCTGACCATCGCCTCTGATTTCAGCCTAGATGAAGGCTGCATTTCTCTGGTGTATTCTAAGGCGCCTTCACAAAGGAACAGCCTGTAATGACGTAGCTGCCTACATACAGTCTACATGTGCTCCAGCCAGTACTTTGAGATAACTGCCATTGAGAGCATAATTAGGCATTCCAAATTGCTGACAGGCAGCACCATTTTTGAAATTGAGAAACTCGGATGTTGCAAAAGACGGATTTTGAGAGGACTTTTTGTGAAATATGCTCGGTCTTAAGGGACTGATAAGGTGTACAGTGCTTCCAACTTCTGTTGCTCTCTCAGGTGTCTTTTCTATCAGTGCACCATCTTTGCAGGGAGCTAACTTTAGAAGGTGGGGCCTGCAAAGCTGTTTTCTTTATTCTCAGCAACAAAGATGTCATATTTCTAACTTTTGTTTTCGTGTTTGCAGATAAACCGCACAACCCCATGGTGAACGCTGGTGCCATAGTGTGCACCTCTCTCATTAAGGTAATTTCTTTTTTTAATTAAAATCATTCCGTATGAGATATTGTTACATGAAATTTGTGGAAGATGTAGCTATTGGATATTAACAAGCACAATAGTCGTTGCGCAAGTCCTGTCTTGATTTTGCCATTGTTCCTGGTGACGGTTTAACAAGTATTTATTTTTATTCAAAAAAGTGTCACGGGGCACTGTCAGGCAAAATACTTGTATTTTTGATTTGCCATTTGTGAAGACAGCAAAAATATGTCCAGAGAGCTGTTTGTCTGAAGGAAAGCAATAAACTGCTTCCTCCTTCCTGCTGAGGATTAAACACCAGATATTTGCAGGGCTGTCAAAGGTTTTTATTACACTGCTTTGGGCTATATTATTATTAAGGCCTGCTATATCCTCCTGTAAGGATAAGTCAAGTGTCAGCATCATGTGGAATTATTTACCCCTAAGAGAGACTGAATATCATTCGATATGTGTGTCCTTAGCGTTAGCCCACTGTCATTTACGTCAATGTTGTTGTCAGCAGTGGCAGCTTGTGAACTGGCAATAGGGGAGACTCAAACAGTCCCTTAAAAGATTGATTGGTCACAACCTGTTTTTAATCATTCATCTAAATTAACATTACAGAGACCCCGCAAACTCTCAACATTATCAGGTGTGGCCAGCTTTCATTTATGACGCATACTGATTACGACTCCGGACTTCTCATGCTTTTCTTTAGTCAGGGGTTGGAAGAAATGCGTTTGTTTCATGATCATTTAAATGAAATAAGATCATCTGAAACGTCTTTATGCGATTCCATTGCTTCCAATCCGTTCATGCACAAGGACTTCAATTCCACGTGAGAATCTCTTACATTCGCGTTGATTGAATAATTGCTGATCGCAGCAGAGGAACGTAAATATGCTACTAAAACTCACACCGAATTCGTGAGAGTTGACAGGTATGCGTTATTAATGAAAACTGGCCACATCTGATAATGTTGAGAGTTTTCAGAGTTTCTGTAATGGTAATTTAAATGAATGATTAAAAAGGGTTATGATCAATCATTAATTTTAAGGGATTGTTTGAGCCACCCCTGTTGCCAGTTCACGAGCCGCCACTGGTCGTCAGAGGACCTAGCGGGGAGCAGAATGTGTCAAACATGTCGGCATGCAGTCTCCTTTTTCTCTCGATCCATCAGGTGCAGGCTGTGTTCAACAATAGAAGCAACCGTTCTGATGGAGCAATCCATTGCTGTGTTCTTGTATGGTGTTGATTTGTGACATTTTCAAGGAGGTGAAAGGTTGTTTGTTTTTTTTTTTGTTTTTTTTGTTTGGGTTTTACCTCTAAATGCATATTGTAGGTGCCTCAGTGAAGACTAGACCCTCAAAGGACGCTTGCGCTGCGTACGCCAGTCAGATAAGACTACTGTCTTTCTGCTATCAATCCACTGTGTAGTATAGCTCTTCCCTCCACACCCTCTTCATGTGTCGCACTAAACTCGCAGCTGGAGTTGTAGACGTTTTTAAAATCAACTAGCCGTACTCTCAGGCCGAAATCATATCCATTGAAAAAGATTGTTACATAATTCCATCTCCATTGCTTTTTAAAAAACTCTCTTAGGTGCCGTGTCTGTTTTTGGCAGCAATAGAATAGCTTTCATTTAATCTTAACGAAAGAAGAATGGTACTCAATTGATCGCCATCACATGACCGCAACATTTGGACTTGCCTACCCCCTGAAGAGTTTGTAATTTATTGCTCCGCCCGCCCCTAGTCGCAATTTGGATTGGCTGAAGGCAAATTCAAACATGATATCCTGGTAGGAACGTGGCTTAATAAAAAAACAACACATTTCATGGACATTTTTTAGAACAATGACTCCTTCAGTGTGAAAAAAAAAAAAACAAACGAAACAAAAAATTTAAGAGCTGTTATGTATGAGAGCGTTTATTCGCTGATTATTATTACAACGGCAGGTAAAGTGCTTGGCGTGAGTGACGGGGACAGAAGTTTGGGAGCTTGTGAAGGGTGTAGGTGTCTCTGTTGTGACCACGTGATGCACCATATGCAAATCACATACAGTATGATTGCAAATCACTAACACCCTTTCGCCCAACCCTTTAAATTACCCCTCTAATGCAATAACCTCTGAAATCAAGGACTTTTTCTGTGTTTAGAGGATTCAGGAACTCGCTTCATTTCAAATTAAGGACAGTTAACTTTGTTGGGTGGGTACCAGTGCTTTGGATTTGTGAAAAACACGAATGAGTCGGCTCTGAAAATATTTTTCAGGGTTGAGAGTGTGACAGGAGCTACATTAGAGTCACA
This sequence comes from Gymnothorax reevesii, assembly GCA_029721435.1. Taxonomy (NCBI): domain Eukaryota; kingdom Metazoa; phylum Chordata; class Actinopteri; order Anguilliformes; family Muraenidae; genus Gymnothorax; species Gymnothorax reevesii. The sequence goes on along the minus strand of CM056590.1, from coordinate 19,639,307 downwards.
AAATGGCGCATTCATGTTGTCTTAGGTTATCATGGCTGAAAAGTGGTTTTGCCTGTTAAATTTTGGTACCATTCTGAAGAGATCGTTTCTGGTGAATCCAAATTAAGTGTATTCATTGAAGTGCGGTGAAATGCAGCATCAGATCTGTTTTTAGCGTTACGTCTCTTCCATGATGATTCAACACTTGGCTAGGTCCCAGCCCTGATAAAAACTCAGAGCTAGTCTGCAAGATATCTTGCTCTTGATCACTCTTTGCTAATATTCCCTAGATACAGTGGGCAATGTGGACCTTTTCTTGCAAGTTATCTGAGATTCGCCTCACATTTAACATTCATACTCTGCTTCGATGAAGGATTCAGTCTAAACTTTATTTTTAATTTTAAACTAGACGCCAAGTAGGGGTACACTCAGGCTACCCTTGAGTAAGATTAAAAAAAACGGGCAGTTGCCTCATGTGTAGCCATGGCGCGATACCCAAATGCTTCAGGGTAATTTGACAATTTTTGATGTAAACAATAGATAGATAGATTGATAGACAGATAGACAAACGAAACGGCAGACCTGGACTGAAGCTACCTTTCAGGTAGCCTGAGTAAAAATCATACAGCCGTTTGAAGGACGTGACGTCATTAATATCCGCTACATCATTGCTACTGTGTTTTATTATCAGTTAATCAAGTCAGATCCCTGGTAATGATCTAATGCAGTGGTCTCCATACCTCTCCTGATGAGCCCTGGCTATTATCCTGGCAGTTTGTGTTTCGCTTCATGAAACATGATGCAGGAACTGGGTTGGGTATGATGGGGATGTTGGATACCTCAGCTAACCAGTAGCAGGAGTGACTTAAATTATCCAACTGTTACGCTGTAATGTAGTCACAATGGTGGCCATAGCATCTTACATTCTAGTAGCATTGTGAGAACATTTGGTGTTCACTCGGTGTGGAACACGTATGTTTTTAGTAACGCCTTTGAGAAAATCACCTCCTTTCTACTTGTGCCTGTCAATACTGGGTTATCTTACTTTTTTCCCAGTGATTTCATGGTCACAAAATTGTCCTCACTGTTGATGCTGGATTCAAACGTTGAACTCCGACAGTAAGGAGCTGTCTTGCTCTTCTGCCTAGCAACGAAAAAGATCATCTTACCCTGGTGTGTGTGTTTAGAAAGACATAGTGAGGGCGACGAGTAACACTACACCGTGTAATTCCATTAATCCCTTGTGTCTGTCAGAATTCATATTCAATGGATGTGTTAATATATTCAGCTTATTGTTATACATAATCTAATGTGTACTGTTGAAATCAACATGTAAAATATCTAACTACAGATAAGTTACATTTTTCCTTTGTGTTAATTTTCTCTTCTGATGTTTTGTTCAACAGGGTAATGTCATTATCTTGCTGCAGTAATTAGTTGAGCTGTGTTTAATTAGACATGAGGACAAAAAAAAAAATACTGGAACCCTTGTGTTCTATTGTCTAAGATTAATCGTCTTGTTAGAGGAGGGTAGCCTTACAGCTTAGCACAGCGCATTTTTGTTCTTGAATTTTCACAAAAGGCGAAACAATGGGGAAAGCAAGGCATGATGTCTTTCCTTCCTGTTAATCTCCCTTAAAGGAGGAGACCTTGCCTGGCCAAAGTACATTTCAGCAGACAGTAGAATGTTTAAAGTGTCTAAAAGGCACAGCTTTATAAATTCTAATTTGGTATTAATCCAGTGCGATGTTTTTTTTAAAATCAGCGAGTCTGGAAAATGGCGACAGTATCACGGGACAGACATTTTAACTCTGTGAACCGATTTTATCCAATAACGCCAGTACACTAGACTCTGCCACGCTGCTCGTGACGTCAGTTTAACCCATACCTTTCATAGTTGCCATTTGTTATTGAATTCTTATACACCCTGCGATTTTGCGATGTTTTAGAGCTGTAAAAAGCTGCTTTAGGACCTATAGAGCAGCTGTAGCCCTCTGTGTAAGATCGTCGGGGCTCAAACTGCTATGCTCGAAGACCAGTCCAATAACTTGGATGTCATTTATCACTGACTCATCACTATAACTATCGCTTACGCTTGTGTACACTTCTTCTGCCATCTTTGAGACTCGCTATACGAAATCTACCTCCAGCGAACAACGAGCGTAAGTATAACTGACGTCACTGATCGAGGCATTATGTCTTCAGTGGCCGCCCAGTCAAGCCATATGTATTCAAGGTTTTGCTGTGACAAACTGCTACGTCTGTATCGGATTTTAGACACTTTCGGCTTTCTACTTTCTGCCGAATACTTTGGCGCGGTGAGGTCTCCTCCTTTGACGGTCTGCAATTGTATACTGTCTTTTTTTGAAGGCTATTTTGTGCTTTATTTGTTGTTGCATATTTTACAGCATTAGGATCTTTGGGATATTTTGACAACTGCAACAGTTCAGTGACGTTGGTAATTTTTTTCTTTACATTATTTTTTCCCCCTATTGAACAAAATCTGGAATTGAAAAATAATTTGTGGGGTTATTTTTCCCCGACACAGTTCTTATTACATTTCTGACATGTTTGTGTATCTCTGTGGTTCTGCTGTTGTAAATTATTACTAAAAATGAAGTCTGAATCCAAAGCCTTGGTTTACAACACATTTTTGTCTGCTAAATCATCTCTGTTTTAGGCTTCTTTAATGATTTTGGCTGCTCACCCTACAAATTCATGTCCCTGAAACTGTACAACGGAGGCTAAGGACATGACCTCGTCCATGCATTGATCAAATTTGACAAATTTTACGCCCATTTTTGATTGTTTTGAAGTCTTATAAGCATGCTGAAATTTAATTGGAAATGCCCATGGTCACTTATTATTTGGCATTTGTATATTTCATCCATTATTGTTGTATACTTCACTTGGGAAGCTTTATTTTGTGAAGCAACTGGCTAAAAGGATTAGCCAAATTCTTGAGGTGCCGTAATTTTTTTTTTTTTCATTTAAAATCGTGTCATTTTTAAGATTTAAACGCGATGGGATCCTCTCATAGCATTATAGGTTCTGTGCGTTTGCTGTTGTAAATTTGTTTTTTGTTTGCGGCTAAAAACGGGTGATGATTAGTGCGAAATTCCAGCCTCTCTTTTTTTTTTTTTTTTTAAATTTGACGATGTATGTGTTAGAGGAACACCACTTTCCCCTTGTACTCAAGCATGCTTAAGACACAGTATGACAAATTCAGTTGGTGCAAACGCGTAAAATCCAAAAAAGCATCGTTTTATCATTAAATATTACTGTTCCCAGTGGCATTCTTATTTATCTCTAGGTAGTCATCTTTCAAATACCACTGGTTCATCTTGTGAGAAAAATAAAGCAATTAATTTAATCTGTTTAAAATGTATAATTGTGAATGGCAGTCTGGTATTTGCATTTGTATTCTGAATTTCGCAAATCTTCCGATGAGTGCTTAAAATTTTCAGGCTGTTGCATTAACTGTAAGAAACTATCATAAACAGGTTCAAGACGCGAAACAGTTCATCGCGAGTTCGCTGAATGTCTGGCTGCTGTTGATTTTCGTCTTCGTCCTCCTGCAGTGGTTTATTTATTTAATAGCTGCACTTCTGCCCCTATAAAATTACTGTCATAAATATTACATGGTTTCTTTTTCTTTTCCCCCCCATAATGCCCTTTTCCTAAAATAAAATAAACATTAAACTGATGATCGTTCACAAACTACTTCACTACATTTTATATCATAATGTTAGTGGACAAAAGGTTAAAAACAATTTTCACCAATTATTTTGAGGCCTGGAAATTGAATAGTTTCACTATTTTAGTCAATTTATTTTGCTCCGACAGTGAAGTAACAATCCTAATTGTTTTTCAGTTCACAATCGCTTTTCCTCCTAATCTGTGAGTAGTTCTGTCCAAGCAGATCATTCACCATACATTTTAATCTCTCGCCTGTATGGACTGTCAGTTTTGCTGCTAGTCATCGAATTCGGATACTTCATAAGAATCTTTTATTTTTATTTTAATAATAATGTTGAATTGATGCTGTTTTTGTGTTGAATAGCTGCATTTTAATATTGAGCACATCTGGGCGCATTTTATCTTGTACTTCTCTTGCTTTATTTAATTGAATAGTCTTCATTCATACTTGCTTTTTTGTCTTTCAGCAAGGGTCAAGCAATGCTGAGAAATTTGACTATGTGAGTACAAATGTTTCTGTGATACTTGATTACCATTCCTGAATATAATTGATATTGTTTTGGTTTGGTTGAGGCCTTCTCTTGTCAGTGCCAGTGTTTTCTTTTGCAGGTTATGAACTTCTTCAACAAGATGGCCGGTAATGAGTATGTGGGCTTCAGCAATGCCACGTAAGTACGGAGGTATAAGATGCGCTTAAACTTCAGTGCCTTGTCTGGATTGTTCATGGGTTTAGGCAGCGTGATTCTGAGGCAGAGTAATTTGCATAGGTGCTAAAAGGTGACCTCACAGGAAGCTATTTGGATCACAAAAAATTCTATCCGCAGAAGATCGCTTACTTAGTTGATATACACTAGAGCACAAAAATTTGGAATTATTAGTGATTTCACAGAGAATAAATGGAAAAGACTTTCAGCAAGACCATGCCTAAAGACATATCTGAAAGGAAATTACAAAATATTGAGTGGTCAGCTCAATCACCTGATTTAAAACCCATTTAGCTGTTGTGGTAGAACCTGGATCGTTAAAATTGTGGAGTGCACCCATCTTCAAAGACACACCGGTGGGAAATATCTCTGTAGGCCTATGGGTAGAAATCCAGTGAGAATTATTTTTTGGTGAAAATGAATGTCCTGAATGCCAAAAATGTGCAAATCTGTGATTAAATCTCACATGGGATGCATTGATGAGGAATCTTTAAAATGTGTATTATAATACAAGGACTTGTATTGTGAGAAGTGGCAGAAACCACTGAAATGACACATAATTCTAAAGTTTTGAGTTGTTGAATTAAAACATAAACCAACTGAAAGTTTACAGTGTAAAATGAAGATATCATTATGAAGCTGATGGTTAAAATACTAACCCCGATGCTAACCAACACAATCAGGAGTTAAAATGGCCGCCTTCTGTGAAATTTGTCTCTGACACCGATGGTCTGTATTCCCTCTGATCCAGATTCCAGTCTGAGCGCGATTCAGGAGATCGGAATTTTGCGATTGGCTACTACATGAAGGAGAAAAAGGTATGATGGCTGCGGCATGCTCTCATTTTTGAGTTTGCTTTTTGGACACTATTTACCGAAGGAGTGTGGTTATGCGTTCCAAGTACTTGTAGGGATTGCTGTAATACAGACTTAAAGGGGCACTGTCCTTGCAGAACATGCGTAGGGGTTATCAATGTTTTTTTTTTTGCTTCCCTTTTTTTTAAATTTTAAAAAATATTTCTTGCTAACGTTCTTGTCATTTATTATTATAGACCGTGAAATCGGTAACATTTGCGAGTCTGAGAGAGCAAGTTTCTTTCGAGTACCCATTGAAGGCGACAGAGTTAACTCGTGATGTTTGGCCTTTGAGGATTTATGTCATCGGAAAGGTCAGAATTTCTTGCAGAAGAAAATAATGGTGGCATAAAGGACATTCGAGTGTCTTGCTCATGTAATAATTTGTGCAGCACGAAGAGGAAAAGGGAAAATCCCCGCTGTCCCTGCAGGACTGAAGGGACTCATTGTGGTAATGAATATGCATGTGCTTCAGCAGGAAAGCTGAGCCTGTGCGTTTGCTGAATGATTATTTTATTACGGTTTTGTTTTCGGTGCTGGACAGATATTTGTTGCTACACCCCAATTTCCGTGTGAATCTTGGTATGTGAAAGCAGATCGGAGCGGCAGCTGTAGCCACTGTCGAGAGCTGTCCCTTGGTGTTGTCTGTGCTGAAAGCAACTGCATTGCATTTTTGAGGCATCTAATCGCCTTCGGCTGCTGGAGACAATGCAGCCATGGCCAGACAGAGCAGCACGCCCAAAAAAAAGAAAACGTGTCAAAGTTTGCGCAATCGCAATGGATGTTCAACAAAAAAAAAACTTATCAACTTGACAAATATAATAATAATTTCAGGGAAAAACAGCGTGGTGATGGCTGGGATAAATTGCAGTACAAACAAGCAAAATGCACCGGCAACCAACATGAAGAATAGACCGATTCACTGTGCTCGCTCGTCCGTGACAGTGTTCCTTTAACATCACACTCGCAACGCCTCTGCACCGCCCCCCAACATTTGAAACTGAAATTCGACCCTGGGGCCAAACTATAGAAACTTTCCATCTCAAGTTCAAAGTTGAGATCTGAAAAATTTCTATAATATTTTTTCACGAATTTCCATTGCAGAAGCAAACCATTAGTCATTTTAATATTCCTGTCTTATCTCTCCTCCAGTTAGGATTTCCTCAATTACTGAATGGCATTTGACAACAATTATCAGGTTTGTTGCCTGGCCAAGTTCTCCTGACTTGACTGAAAGAATGCTGCCTTCATAACAGGGTGTTCTTCGCTTCTCAGGAGCTGTAGTTGTACAGTATTTTTGACTGTCATTATGAAATGAAATAAGCATCTCTCCTAATTACTGCTGATGATTCTATGAAACTTTTTACACAAACTTTGTTAGTAATGAAAGATGTGATATGCATCGTTGTGGTAGCTGTATGCATTGCATCATTAATGTTTTTTTCTTAGTTATGTGTAGCTCTGCTTTTCATATGTGCGTCACATGAGCAGCTGTGCAATAAGGAGCTTGTTTAAGTCAGACCATCCTGTTTACTAATGAAAACAGCTCCCTTCTTGCTAACACCAGTGCCAAGGATATATGCTGTTAAACTGATCTACTGTTGTATGGATAGTTGGATTCATGAATTAATCAATATATTTATAGAATAGTTGCTCTGGGCCTCTTCAGTATATTGCAGTCACATGGAGGTCTTTTTGACAGGACTATCGCTGCATTGAGTTCATTCTCTAGCTGCCATTATTAGTCTATTCATATCTGCTAATGTGTCAGAGATCATATATCTCAATGTGCGCGGTTTCTCTGTGCATCTGGGCCCTGCTATAATGATAATCAACGTATAAAGTTTTGGTTTTTGGGCGTTTTTCTGCAGCTGTCATATTGCCGTCAGCAAAGCGAAAACTGAAATCGCGCTGAATTTAGGCCTGACGCCCCTCAACCCATCTTCACAATGGTGTATAATTTAGACCGAGTGAAAAACGCTCGTACAACGCTGTGTTGAAGCTGTTCACTCCTCAGAAAATCTTGGCCAAACTATCGGCCCGTTTAATTTTTGAGCAGTTCTACTCGATACTGTGCTGCTCCAAATGATTCTGCATTGGAAAGGACCGAAAACACAAGAAAAGTGAAATATGATCTAAATATCATACTACATAGTTTATTTATTTTGTTTCCTGAAAGTAAGAGTATATGATGAACCTTTTAGAAATTACTGATCCTTCTGTGTTTAGCGCCCCCCCCCCCCTCATTTTCAGGCACATCAAAATATATTGGGCAGTTTTAATATGATGAGGAAAGAAGTAATCATTTTTAATATATGGTTACATATCTTTTGCATGCAATGACTGCTTTAAGTCTGTGATGCATACATGGACATTATCAAACACAAAGCATCTTCTCTAGCGAAGCCCTGTAAGGCCTGTACTGCAGCCCTCTTCACCTCCTGCTTGTTTTGGGGACTTTTGCCCTCAGTCTCCTCTTCGGAATATAAATTCACGTCCACTTGGATTCAGATCCGGCGATTGACTTGGTCAACCAAACAGAAACGGTGAAAAATTTGTCTGTGTGTCCAGTGACACACATAGCGCTTGCTGTGTATTTATCCACCTTTGCTAGAAATCGCATTTTCTGTCTTTTCCAATGAAGTGGTTACTGGTGCATCGTTGTACCGAATATAGCTGCACTCACAATATTTTGTGGCAAAAAAATGCGTAAAGGTGTGTAAAGACTGTATTTTATATGGTGAACTGTACGTAAACATATGCATTTACGTGAATTTACCCCTCCTGCTTACAACTATAGCTTTTAAACTGACATCAGGAACAAAATCCACTCTTACTATAACTGTAACATTGCAGCCTTGCTTTCTGTGTGGGTTTCAGCGGTCATTGTGTTGCATTTCAACATATTTGTACAACTTAAATCCAGTGAGATTCTTGTTAATCTGTTGCTCCCTCTTTCTGCAGTGTTTTCCTGAAGGGACGGACATGACATCCATTTTGGATTTCTACTTCCAGGTGCGCTGAGTTGGGGTTGATATCTGAGTTTGTGTTGATTCCTGCGTATGTGTTGAACATCACGTTTGTGCTGTTTTCCCTAATTAAAATGTCCCCGGGGTTCTGACTTATTCTGTGGTATCGTATAGCATCGCAGTGCAGATGTGACGCTGCCCCCTCCACCCACCTCCACGTGGCAGGCAGCACTTTTTTGGAAGCAGATAGGGTCACTGTGACGTGGTGCTAAATATGAGGACGGCTCGCTGCTTGCAGAATAGCTGTGGGCCTCTGTGTTTACCTTAAAGGAAAAGGCAAGGAAAAGTACTGCTGTGGATGGCAGCAGCTATAAAAGTTAGAAATAATCTGACTTCGTTATTGTAAATCGTTCTCAATTAGTGATATTATAAAATATATTAATATATAATAATATATTATTATTCAGACTTTTCACTGAAACTATTTTGCCTTGCATGGCGTCACAATTAAAATACTTCAAAATGTTTTTTTTCTCGGGGTCAGTCTGGTGAGGGGGTCTGTCGGAAGCTGGAATCTAGAAGTTTCTGTGAAGTCTCTCCTCTTCGTGCTTGTGTGTACGTCTCCCTCCTCTTTATATGTGTTTATCTGTCTCTGCCCGACAGCTGTGCTCCATCGAGGTCACGTGTGAGAGCGCCAGTGTCATGGCGGCGACCCTGGCGAACGGCGGTTTCTGCCCAATCACGGGCGAGCGCGTCCTGAGCCCCGAGGCCGTGCGGAACACCCTGAGCCTCATGCACTCCTGCGGCATGTACGACTTCTCCGGACAGTTCGCTTTCCACGTGAGTCCCCAATCTGTCCTGCGAATACCGTCACGAAACCGCGCACGCGGTCATGCATGCTCGCTCGCAACGCCCTCCTGCACACTTCTGTATGAGCGCCTCATCCGCACCCTTTCAGATACTCCCTACTGGGAGGAGCCACCATTTTCTCATTCCGGATTCACCTGCCATTTTACCTACCTTGGGAGAAATATAGGAGCTCAAAGCTGTATAATTGCACAGGTGAATCAAATGTGATTATATGCATCAACCACATATAATCGTGCACTTTAATCCCGTAAGACTACAGGCATTAAAATGTCTGAAATCAAATTACATGAATCCCTCCAGGATGATTTGTGTGAATACTGTCATTATTCACTGCAGGCCCACCTATCCACATGTAAATTGTGTGTCGTCATTGGTTCAAATAATATGTGCTTAATATAGATTTAAATCCCGGGTGATCATTCGTGTGACTGGCAGAAGAAACGGGGCGATGACGAACCCAACCGCCCTCATGCTCAAAGCTCTGCAGCGCTGTCTGTTCGACTGACGTCACCCCTGGGTTTTTCTGACATCTGTTTGTTTCGTAAGGCGTGATTAGAATGGTCGTCCTGCTCTCAGGTCCCCTCTCCCTCCATGGAAACAGAATCATTTCTTACCTGCGGAGAGATCCCTCCGCTGTCGCTGCTCCAGGGACTGTCGAGTCCTCTCTCGTCTTCTGGCAGTGCTTAAGCAAGGCTTCCTGCCCTCCATGCCGAGCAACTTGTGTCTTATATTTGAGGAACTTATATAAAATTACCAGATATTGATTAATAATTTATTCTTCTTCATGTTAAAGAACACTCCAGCACTTCCAGAAGGACATATTGTGTCACTCTGTAGGAGACTGGGGTCCAATGAGCCATCTGGACCAATGAGCCATATCACTATTTTGCGACCAATCGATGCCAAAGGTTTTTGAAATAGGCAAAATAGTGATGTGGCTCATTTATCCCCATGGCTCATCAGTCAATGGTCAAATATTTTGCCTGTTTTAAGCAGCTCTGTCATCGATTGATCGCAAATTTGGGATATGGCTCATTGGTCTCCATGGCTCTTTGGACCCCAGTCTCCCCTAAACATTCCAAAGCAAGTGCTGTAATCACTCACTGTTCACAACTATGAGCAGTTTGGTGTCTCCAGTTAGCCTAGCATGCATGTCCTTGGACTTTGGGATGGAAACCCGAGCGAACACTGGGAGAACCTGCGGAATCGGCACAGAAGGGCCTCATCTGGATTCGAAACTATGACCTTCTCGCTGTGTGGCCAGAGTTACCCAGCGCGCCATCGTCCTGACCCAGATTTTGCGTTCATATTAATTCAGAATTACAGGTCAAGCATCTCCGCATAGCTGAATTTAGGAACAAAAGCAGAAACCTGGCCCATAATAACACCAGTGCGTATCGGTAGTGACATCCGCGGCATCGATATTAATGACCTCATCATCAGCTTAGGTGAAATTGTGGGTACTCTTTTCCTCTCTCTCTCTCAGGTGGGCCTGCCAGCAAAATCGGGCGTGGCCGGGGGAATCCTGCTGGTGGTGCCCAATGTGATGGGTGTGATGTGCTGGTCTCCTCCACTGGACAAACTGGGGAACAGCGTGAGAGGAATCCAGTTCTGCACGGTATGTTCGGGGGAGATGAACATGTCCCTCACAGCTCGACGAATGCTCTCCTCGGGTTCTCAAAGCTAGGGATGGGTGCCCTTTTATTTCACACTGTGTGCATAAAGATGTGTTGTTTATCTTCGTCCAGTGATCTGACCGCATGGTCAAAAAATGCTGAGATGGCCAGATATTTTATGTATATTTATTTATATATTTCCTAGGCAAGCATCACAAATACTATTTGCAAAAGCACATTAGGTCACAGACAAAAACCCGGCACAGCACTGGATTGACTACCGCGGCCAATATTTCTTATTTCTCATCGAAGGCTTTGGTTGTCTTATTTTGTGAGGCAGCTGGATTTGCGAGATCGCCCGATCATGCTTAGTAGATTTTACGAAATATTTTTTAATCTTCTTTCTATCTAGCGAGAGCAGTGTTTCTAACCTGATTTATGAATGAAGGGGAGGGGCACTCAAGGACTGCTCGTAAAGACTGCCATCCAGCTCAAATCATTTAAATGAAATTTAAATCCATTTAATTCATACGAAGTTGTCACGGCATGTTTCATTACACGGATACCTCATAAAGTAAAAGTTTGATGAAACGGTCATTCTGCTCTCTGTTCTCTGTGTGTGCAGCCATGTGACTGCCACGTTAGGCATGTGTATGTTGGCGAATGCAGGCAGGCTGGATCTTGCCCAGGTTTCCGAGGGGGAGTTCCATGTTGAAAGGTCGTTCCATTGTAACTTTCCATGTTGGAGGTTGTTTTTTCTGAGTTCCGAGTACAATGGATTGCTGCAAAATATTGTCACTGTTTAAAAGCATTTCTTCGTCATAATATGTAGTGTTGCATTTGGCTGTAATGTAGTGGTTAATATGGTCGAACCCTTGAGAAAAACTTTGACAAATACAGTTCCCTCCATAATTATTGTTAAGATGTGTTAAAAGCCTTAAAATAAATTCAATATTTATTGCAGAAGCATACTCTCACACTTAAAATTGTAGAAAAATGTAACCTTTAATTCAAGTGAATTTTAAGGGAAAAAAAATTCCTGACTAAGAAATAATTATTTTTCATAAAATCACCTGTTCCACAATTATTGGCACCCCTAACAATTCCTAGGAAATAAATGTTATTGAAGTATTTCTGTCATCCCTACAGTAGTTTACAAAGTTGATCAGAGTATCTAGGAACATTTAATTAGTAATTCATCACTTCCTATTTCCCTGGGGTATAAATATGATGTGACACAGAGGCTATTTCTCTTATCCACTCTTCAACACGGGAAAGACAAAGGAACACACCATTCAAGTAAGGCAGATGTGTGTCGACCTTCACAAGTCAGGCAATGGCTACAAGAAAATAGCCACTCACCTGCACCTGCCCATATCTACTGTCAGAGGAATCATTAAGAAGTTTGAAACGACTGGAACAGTGGTAAACAAGCTGGACGAGGACGCAAGGTTATTATGCCACCAGGCACAGTGAGGAGGATGGTAAGAGAAATAAAAAGTTCTCCAAAACTCGCTGTTAAAGAATTGCAACAGATGGTAGCATCCTGGGGTAACAAAGTTTCCAAATTAACCATCAGGCGCTATCTACATGGCAACAAGCTGTTTGGGAGACATGCACGGAAAAAACGTTTTCTCACTCAGTCATAAACGCAAACATCTGGAGATCGCTAAGCGGTACTGGGACTTCAACTGGGACCATGTGCTTTGGTCAGAAGAGACCAAGATAGAGATTTTTGGCAGCAAACACTAAGTGGGTCTGGCGGACCACAAAAGATGAGTATGCAGAAAAGCACCTCATGCCCACTGTGGAGTTTGGGGGAGGATCGGTGATGCTGTGGGCCTGTTTCTCTTCCAGAGACCCTGGGAACCTTGTTAGGGTGCATGGCATCATGAACACTTTGAAATACCAGGACATTTTAAATCAAAATCTGGTGGCCTCTGCCCAAAAGCTGAAGATGGGTCGTCACTGGCACTTTCAGCAAGATATTGACCCTAAACATGTGGCCAAATCTACACAGAAATGGTTCACCAGACACAAAATCAAGCTCCTCCGATTGGTCATCTCTGTCCCCAGACCTCAACCCTATTGAAAACCTGTGGAGTGAGCTGAAGAGGAGAGTGCAGAGGAGATGACCCAGGTCGCTGGATGATTTAGAGAGATTGTGCAAAGAGGAATGGTCAAAGATCCCTCTTTCTGTATTCTCCCATCTTGTGAAACATTATAGAAGATTAGATGCTGTTTTGTGGGCAAAAGGGGGTTGTACAAAGTATTATCATCAGTGGTGCTAATAATTGTGGCACACATGATTTGATGTAAAATAATTATTTCTTAACGTCAGATTTTTTTTTTCCCACTGAATAAATGCACTTGAATTAAAGGTTGGATTTTCCTCTTTTTTTCATTGTGGTCCTATATTATTGAGAAAAAAAAACTAAATTTATTAGAAGCCAAAGAACACATCTTAACAAGGGGTGCCAATAATTATGGAGGGCGCTGTATGTTCAGGTACATTCTGAGATTAGTCCTATGTAACGAGTTGTTTCAGATCGGTCCAGAACAAAATGTTAACTGCATCCTGACATAGTTAATCTATGTGACTGATGGCCGAAGGATAGTGAGCTCGCCTCGAGACGCGCGTTGTCCACAGCAGCTATATCGAAGTTTGAACTTTTTTGCTCTAGTGTGATTGATTCCCACTCTATGCAATCTTGCAAAAAGGATATTTTCTTAAATTTGTTTTTCTTTGGTGGCTGCGATATAGTGCTCGCTTACACAATCACATTCGCCGCAGATGATCTGAGATAGGCCTTTGACTTAAAAATCGCCGGTAATACGTTTGTGAATGTGTGACACATCTGCCGACTGAGGCTGACCACTGCAGCCGTTATGGGTACACATCTTCACGCATAAGGGAACCAGTCAGCTTGGAAACCTGCTGGGATAGAACACCGTAACGAGTATCACATCTCCGTTACTTGCCCTCAGGGACGATTAATTCAGGGTGGCTGGGAAGCTAGTCGTCACGGCTATGCATCTCTGAGATAATGACAGTCCTCCGTGGTCAATGCCATCTTTTGTTTGGTGGTCTTGAACCGTGGTTACTTAAAGAGAAATGGCAGAATGTGCTGCATTCTGAAGTGTATCGTGAAAACCTGGTGGGGATTGTCATTCATGAGGTTTAACATTCCTTTTGTGGAAGGGTGCAGGCGTCATTCAACTGATTTTTTATTTTTTTTTGGTCACCCCCTCCCTGGCCTTACCCTCATCAAGCTGTAGATGTCGACATGAACAGCAATGTCCAATACATGTTTGGTGCGACATATATCAATTTTTACATTATTTTTACTGGCCTGATTCTCTATGCTTCATGTTTACCTCTGACCAAACACATAACTCCATCGCTTCAGGTGTGCCCTATGTGAAAAGTTTTTCACATGTATTTTCAGCACCCTGATATTTAATTGTCAGATAAGGATAACGATGAATGATTCGTAGGGCACAAGGCACTCGAAGCTGAGCTTATTTTCACGGATGTGCAGAAATCTCGCCCCCACCCCGCCTCACATCAGTGCTCAGATCTGTTCGCCAGCCCACCCCTGGCAGAGCGTAGTCTGAATCACTGCATCTAGAGAAATGCATCCCAACATGCAACATTCCCCACCACCATGAAGAGAACGGAGCAGTGTCCAACAGCAGAGTCGCACGTGGTCCTCACACTGAGCGGCAACTCGGGCTACGTCTACGCTGATACGCTTTTATTTTAAAACGAAAACGACCTCCATCCACCCTTAAACGCAATCTTTGAGTTTTCAAACGAAAACTGGGTCAGTGGCTTTTTTAAAAGTCTCCGTTTTGGGGGTTTGAAACCGTCAAATTAGCGTGGATGCAAGTCGAAAATGTGGCTAAATTTATGCGTCAAATACATTAAAACGTATTTGTGTCGACATGGCTTAAGAGCTAATTGGCCTCAATGTGCTTTTAGTGTAACACATTGCCCATGCCGTGCGGTTAAACCCTTTTCTGCCATTTGCGGAATCATTCACTGTGACGTCTGGTCTTGAGCTCCTTTGTATTTTGCCATGCAAAGTGTCTAACGCTCTTTCCCCTGCAGGCAGGTTAACTCTTTAACTGCCATTGTCTTTCACTGGCGTGCACCACAGCACTATACAGACATAAAACCTCTCAACCTACATTGCACACTGCACATTATGCTTCTGTGTTATTTGTTTTCCTTGACTTTCTGGTATCATCTATAATGTTGAACATTACCCATATTTACTGCTGAAGTTAGAATTAGACCCATTTGGGCGAAACATTGTTTTATCCGGCAACAAGCTGCGCTCCTTTCCCGCCGTACCTCACTGCCACTTGTTGCATTTCAGGACCTGGTTTCCCTCTTCAACTTCCACAACTACGACAACTTGAGGCACTTTGCCAAGAAACTCGACCCTCGAAGGGAGGGCGGAGACCAGCGGGTGAGTACGCCCCCTCTAAGCCCCGCACCCCAGCTAACCGCACGCGCACCTACCCCAGCTCATCCGCCACTGCGCCACTCCTCAGAACTGTACTGGGCGCTTTGATGCCCCTGGTGTGCGCAGACAGGCTGCTCGGACCGACACTGCAAAAGCTCGACTGGTGTGGACAGCTGGCTGAGAGGCCTGGTCAGTGTGTAGAGCCCATGGGAAGGCTGCAGTCCTCAGTAACAGCTTTCTCATTGCCTTATCCCCTTCGTGACAGGAACTACTCTTATCCTTACTTGTGTTTTATTGTTTAAAGTACTACTGGCACCTTGGAATGCAGTTGAAATGTGTTTCTGCCGCCTGAAGGATGTTTATAATATTGCTGTTTTCTCTCAGCGGAGGCCAAATGTGCAGTGTTGTGTCTGGTCTGCCTGTAATTTGTCTTGTTGATGATATTTAGTGCTGACTGTTATGGCTGTTTGATGTCTTGTTGCCAAGAACCTAGTGTGGGACTGAGCAGTTAGTAAGATAACCAAAGCCAATGACATATCACAGGGCAAACGGCAGTCTGCACTAGAGGAGATTGTAGGAGTTGTGTCGCGACTACTGCACATGCTCAGTACGTACATCCCAGTAATGTGAATCTGCTTGACTGCAAGTAATAATCTGTTTCCATCCTTTCCAGTCAGTCTTCGTTTTGCATTGTATTTATATATTTTAGTTACTCTGGAATTATGCTTTTTATGTTATGGAGCTTTCTGTGGAAATTTGATGATTCAAAGCTCCATTTTAAGCTTTAGCCAAGGGATTCGAGGAATGTAAGCTTGTTGCTATTGCCAGTAATCATAGAAGAAGAAAAATACTTTCTAGATTTTGGCTTTCAGTTGAACAGATTTACTTTGAAAAGATGTGTGCATGCGCAGTAACTGTGACGCAGCTCCTTAAAGTTACTTGAATTTTCTGGAGCAGCTTCTCCAAAAATCGTGAATGTTTTATTTGATTGCGCTTCTCCCTGTCAGAGCTGTATCTTGAGTGCTGGGATTTCACACAGCATTGTCACAGAGACCATTTTCAGTTTTGCACCCAGTTCCACGGTCTCTTTCCCTCGCAAGTACCAAATTAATGTTAATTCAGGGATTAGGGAAAATCCCATCCGGTTTGCAATTTTTGGTGAAGCGTTCTCCTTTAAGATCGGGGCATATTTTTAAGTGCGAAGGGTCAGTACGGCCTGTTGCCCTGCTGGGGAATCTAATGTTATCCCTGTTGCTTGAAACAGCAGCCCAGCTTCGGACCAATGGATTACGAGAGCCTTCAGAAGGAGCTAGCTCTGAAAGACACTCTGTGGAAAAAGGTCACCCCCTCCGAGAATGAGATAGACAGCACTACTGTAATCTATAGGGTGGAGGGTGTTCGAGACCAAAACTAGGGGCCCTGCTCGTCCGCTCAGTGCCCCATCCTGTCCCCCCCTCCCTCTCCTGGGTTATATTTATATAATTTATCAGCATAACTTAACTGTGAACACCTGGTCTGGCGTGTTGTAAATGTTGCACTGTTTATATGTGCTGTAAAGTCCTGAAGAGACCTTAATCATTCAAAGATTTATTGCCAAGCAGGACCAAAGTTAAGCGCTTTGCACGGACACTGCTTTACACAGCCTGTGAGGAAGGGAGGAGCTGTAGTGCATTGATGTAGAGCACTGCTCAATTCAGTCGAAGATTTTACACTCCTCTGCGGAAATCGGCGGCAATCCAAATTATGTTTATTTTTATTTTCATTCATGCTTCTTCGTATATCTGACCAAGCTTGAAATGGTGTTGTCTAACTATCTTTGGCATTTGCTGTCTTGGAAGTGTTCGTGCGGCATTGCTCATGAGATTAATATTGAATGGAATATGCATGCATTTATTTTTTTATTCAGACACACTAGGCTTGCAATTACTGGCTTTTACATTTGTAAATTATTTTATGCGTGCTCTTTTTTTTGTGCTGTCATTAACCATTTAGTATTTATTTTAAAGTCATTTGTGCCATGTGATGAAATTCATTCACAATCCTAGACCTGAAATGATTTATTTTGAGGGTGGGGAAGAACTGTTCATGAATCATCCATAAATCAGATCCTGTTGAAATTGATCTTTCACACGAGACGCTCTCGTTAGTTGTCATTTTGGTCGTCGTGTGATTGAAGCATGAGACTTTGCTGCTAACGATGTTTCCGAACCGAAGGTGGAGGTGATCTGTGTGTTTGAGGTGAAGGCGCACGTGGCATACGAATGCTAGCGTGGTCCGGTTTTGAAAAACTTGCCGTTTCTTCCGGCGAGAAGCATGCTGCGACCTTCACTTGAGCCTGAATGGTGTAGCGCTCTGTGTCCCATAAAAGAGAGAGGGACGTGAATTGTGTAAAAGAGTTGGTTTGTGAATGCAGTTCCAGTGTTTCTGTCGGAAAGGCAGCATTTCTCACCGTATGTGTACCGCATTAATCCTCTGCATCTCCCTATGTATGTGTCCCTTCATATGTTCATTTGTGTTATTTTCACTCATGCATTTTGTATCATTTAATAAATTTGTTTTAAATCCCAATCCTTGTTACTTTTAAGTCCATTTTTTTCTGTGTTTCGTCTGAGTCCCCTCTGCTTTTGATAACGGGTCTGAGCTCGTCGCCTTTGTGTTTTTATAAACCGCTCTTTTCCTGATTTTATTCACTATTATTCATTTTATTATCGGTCTTATGCATTCTCTCTATTGCATAAGTTATGCCGAGCAGCTAAGAGAAAATTCACTGCATTTACAATTCAAAAGACCCAGCTGTTTGCTGGGTTGGGGTAAATTCCAAATGTCAGGAGTTGGAATGGAAAAATCCAGTTCCCAATGGAAAGGGAATAGGAATTGGAATTGAAACTTTGAATTAAACGGAACAGATCAATTCCGTTCCAATAGAATGTTGTGTGGAAAAATTTGCTTAGATTTAGGGAAAAGGGAAGAAAGGGGTGCAAGAAATATATATATAAAAAAAATCCATATCTGAAAATTCTTGTTGCAAACATTAATATAGTTAAGTACATTATGTTTGTCCTACTTTCTAGCAATACAGGCTTTCCTTTCTCTTCATTAATAGTAATCCTATATACAGCTCATTTGAATACATGCCGGCATCTTTAAAATGTTTTACACTATGCTGTCACAATGTGTGCCATGTTGGGATCGAGGGATCACTGTAGAGTTGATGATATGATGATTCTATGGAACCTAAGTTTTCAACAAGCTTGAGGGCATCATTCTGTATTCATGAACTGTTAATATCATTCGGATAAATTAGTCTATTTCATAGTTGAGATAAAGAGATTTTTTAATAAATGAAATTAATCTAAGGTAATCGTATGATTTATTGTAGGGCTTTGAATAATATTTGAAATGGCAATGTTGGCAATGTTTTCCTGGAGGGATCCTACATTTGAATTATTTCTAACATATCCTATTTTCGATGCCTATCGATTTTGGGAGTGATTGCTTTAGGGTGTCTGCAGGTATACACTTCGACCTGCGAGGTACAGACTGTCTGGTTACTCTAATACTGGGTTCATGTGAGATTGGAATTGGAAATGATAAATCAGTGGTGGAATTGGAATTAATTATTTGGAATTGAAGTGGAATTAATGAATCGAATTGACCCCAACCTGATTGTTTACGAATTTCAGAAATGCATTTTTTTGTTTAACGGGGTATATTTTGTGTGCATATATAGTGTGCACACGTGTGTGTGTGTGTGTGTGTGTGTGTGTGTATGTGTGTATGTGTGTATGTGTGTAGGTGTGTATGTGTGTATGTGTGTGTGTGTGCATGTTTGTTGAATGTAAACGTGCCAGGGCTTGTGTCGACTTTAGTGATGTTAGTGACAGCTGTGATATGGCACGTATATACATATAAAATGTATGCAGTATGTGAGGAAAAACTTGGGGGGTGAATTGGCCTGGGAAGAGAAAGGGCACAGCGTATGCACTTAAAATTATTAGCAGATTGGATTGGACTCACTGACTTCATACAGAGGTGCACGACCTAACGGTTCCCCAAACGTGTGGCCAATACACCTTGAATGCCCTCTAGCGGTCAGCTGCAGTAAAGGCTACAAGCCTGCCTCCATGTTGGTGCATCGGACAATGGATACGTAATTTTTTTTCTGAAAAATTATTATTATTTTTTTTTGTCAGTTTAAGTATCTCTCACCATGCTGGTGTTTGGTCAAGTGTTAATTTATTTTTTTTTTTTTGCAAATATGGTTTTATTTGATCATTTGGTACAATATAAAGCGGATGTGAAGTAGCTGCCTGCTGACATTTTCAGGTATTGTACAGGGCTAGAGTGCAACCATCGAAAAGAGATATCACGTAACGTTACACATGCATAAGTAGCTTGCAAGTCCTAGTACAATTAAATATAACTCATATTAATTTTCAAAGTCCATCAAAAATTTACAGTAAAAAGGTCTTTGCACTGAATATGGTGTTATGGGCTGCTAACTGCGGAGCGATTGCTGAAAAGTAAGCCCAGTTACCTAGCAAACTAGTATAGCAAAACTTTATAAGGGGTCACGGTTAGTTGGGTAAAAATGGAAATTGATGGTGAAAACCCCTTTGCTTGAGAGCATGGCGTAATGTACTGTCATCGGTGATGCTACGTTCAAAGCATACATTTTACCATCAACCAGCTAACCCTTTAACAGGCATTTAGTATATGTAGAATGGGGTGTTAAATTGACCTTAATTTCGGTTACTTTACTGAGGAAGACAAAATAGTGTATATTAGGCAAACAATGTAGTTAGAGAACGTTTGGTATTGTTGAACACGCCCCCGGTCTCAAATATGTGTACAATATGTGCTGTTCACCGCTAGCAATGAAGCAGCCTGGCCTGCATCAAATGTTCAGGGAATATGCTTGTGTAGGGCAAGTGTACGTGTAAGTGTCCAGTTATGGGAGCTTCAATCATGTCAAAACTACTGGCAGGGGGGTGGGGGGTGACATTGTTGCAACATTAGCTATTCTGTCTCCTTACAGGTAAAGTCAGTCATCAACCTGCTGTTTGCTGCGTACACTGGAGATGTTTCTGCTCTCAGGAGGTAAAGTTCTCGAGCACTAAACCTACACTAATTTTATATATATATATATATATATATATATATATATATAATCACTATATACAACATAGCTCATAGCTCAACCTTTCAATAGAGCACAATTTGAGTTACTAATTGAAATTTGGATTTCTTCAGCATTACATAGCTCAACAAGTGTTTGAGGTGGCTCAGTCAGGTTAAGTTTAGCTCAGCACGTCTTGTAGTTAGATGCAGTGACTCAAAATGTGCTTTACTGAAAGGTAGAGGCAGCTTAAGCGTCGCGGATCATTTGAGCTGTGATACCTGGTCCACAGGTTTGCCCTGTCCTCCATGGATATGGAGCAGAGGGACTATGACTCCCGGACTGCGCTCCATGTCGCCGCTGCTGAAGGTACTCGAGTTGGTCAAATCGCATGATATGCACATGGGCATGTTATTCTTCAGAGCCCATGATCCTGATATTTTGCGTTTGATGTAATGCTGTGGCCATAAAAACACTGTGTCCTGGGTTTGAATATTTCTTTTAGTGTGAGTGTGATGTAGCTTCACCGAGATACAGAAAATGTATGCGACGATGGGCCTCATGCAGCGACATTCTCTTAAATTTCTCTTATATTTTCTCTTATTTTTTTGCTTAGAGAAAAAATAAGAGAAATAAACTCTGGATGCACCAAACGCTCTTACCGTCCAAATCTGCTCTTACCCATGTGTGCTGAATGTTGAATCCCACCTGATGGTAAATTGGAAGCGCGTGGCAGGTTGTATTAAAATATCATATATGACACCCACTAAACACCATATAAGTGCAGGTGACGTGCCGTGTGCTAAGAGCTGTACTGCTCGTGGCAATCTAGGGCGCTTTCACACTTGGTACAGTTGTTCCGCACCGTGCCTCAGTGCGATTGTCCCCCCTCCCCTCTCCCCTGGCAGGTCAGCTTTCACACTAGTAATGTCGTAACGTACCCAAGTACACTTGCATACATGTCAAAATTCCGATACAGCGTGCTGCAGTATGCAACTAGGTGGTTTTAAATGGGGAACGACTTTAAAAGGAGGTGCCAATATATTTCGGGGAGGTTTATTATTGATAAGGGGGTTTAGAATATTAATATAGAATATTAATGTTGCGAATGCATATGCTGCGCGTGCCTTAGCAACCCGGTGTGTCACCTGTAACATGGATTACCACGTATAGAAGCAGAAAAAATTTAAAAAATTTTCAAAATTTTCTTGACTGGATGCTTGATGTTTTTACACATCCAAATCTTTCTCTGGGTACCCAAACATCAAGGTAAGCCAAAAATGTCCTGATTACATTCGGTATAGGTGGATGTCGCATTCGGAATTCTTTCGCCATTGTGTTCGAGGCCGATTATGCTGTCCACTGCCTCATATCACAAAAATTTATCCACCTCATAACTTGAGTTGCCAGACTTTGGCACGGCGTCCCACACTTTGAAATTCTGTGGCCACATTTTCTTTTGGTTGTCACGGCACTGATCTATTATTCTGTGGTAACCACGTGAATGTAACTTCTCACAAATTATTCCATAAATCTCTGAATTCTTGCGTATAGTATCCAGTAGTGATTGTATGTTTTCATCCGCCTACATTTGAAGCATGCATTAAATTTCTTTGTTAGAATGGCGATATCTTTTCGTCCATTTGTTAGAACAAGAAAGCCGTAGCACATAATGGTAATCTTCCGTGCTCATGTACGTTTGCTTTCACATGGTATGAGTAGCCATTCATCTGTCTCGGCAAACAGATCCGCGCGATTTATAAAAACGTGCTCTCCGCGCAAGGCCTAGATGGCCAAAGCGTCCAACAGCAAAAGGTAAGAAATTCAGAAGTAGAACCTCGCAAGTATCTTAGGGTTTTTATAGCTAGGATCAACTGGCCAAACTCTTTAGCCCAAGAATTAAATAATAAAATTATTATAATTTCTCAAGAATATAAAGTAATCAAAATTTTATTGTATGATGCATTATTAATGTTTAGATTTTAAAACTTGTGTTTTCGTGCACTGGACAAGCAATTTGTGGACAGAGATAACAGTTTTCTGTTCTCTCTTATCTCGATGAGAGTGCTCTCGACCACTCGTAAAATTTTCTCTTACCTAAGAGAAGAGCGAAAATAAGAAAACATTAGTGCATCCCAGAAATCGATGGGAAAGAACAAAATAAGAAAAAATCGGGGATACTAACAAAAATAAGAGAAAATGTGTTCTTGCATTGCTTTTTGCATGAGACCCATTGTCCTACAATATGACATTTTTTTTTTCTTTTTTTTTTTCTGATTGTGGACCGAGTTAAGGGAAACTGAAGTGGAAAGTCATAGTTTAAGGGGTTAATTGTTCAACTTGTCCTTTTAAATAATCGGGTAAATTAATGATGCAAAATTAGTCGCTTGTACAATGCTAGGATTGTAATTTTGGTTGGAGTTGAAAACCAACTAATGGGCCCTCGGATCGAAATTGGGAACCACTGCTCCAGATCAAGCGTGTCAGGACTTTACCAGGTCGTGTGCAGAGTGAAGTAATTATCAGTAAGTTTTAGTGCTGCTGATTCATATAAGCTACCCATTAAAGCTGGAGTTTGCGATTTAAAAAAAAAAAAAATAAGAAAAAATAGTTTTTTCTGTCATATTTGTTAAAATTGTTACCATGGCCTGACAGCGGGATGTGAGTCAGATGATCTTTGAGAAAATCTGAGTCATCTGGCTCCATCTAGTGCTTCTAATTCCTTCTGCAAGATTTCACCGCGACCGGGACCAAACAACCAATCATAGCCAGGAGGAGTGACAGACGATGTCAATCATTTCTCGTGCGCACGCAGCGGCCCGCCCCCTTTCTTGCGCTTTAAACCTGTGTCTATGTCCGGGTTCTGGAGTTTTACCAAAGCAGTGAATCAGGGGGCGTGGCTTTGGTCAGAGACTTGAGGGGAGGGGGTAGGTTCAGAGCGGAGGCTACATCCAAATCTTGTTCGCTGTTCCAAGATTGCATACTCTAGCTTTAAACCCAAAACTTGTTGTTCAGAATGCTTATGTTAGCTACTGATTAAAGAGAATAACCAACCTGCAAACACTGGCCCCCATGAGGCCATGGGCTTGAGAACCCTGATGTTGATGCTAAACTTAATTTTCATGTTGATACGTATATAGCCATGTTGGTCATCAGAGCAGGATAGTATTATCAGTGGTTTGTTAGTCTTGTATCACTATGTTGATGCTTGAGGATTGGGTTGATACTGAAGAGAGTGGCACTTCTGAACCCCTATCAAAATGGAGTTTCATCTTCTAACAGAGCCGCCGTTTGGTTCCTTACAGAAGAACCCCAGTTCCTTTCATCCTTTTTGCTTCTAGCCGCTAATGGGAGAGGCAGCGTGGCATTAGCCCTTAGAGCGCTAAATGCAAATATTGTTACTCAGTGATGTAAGATTTTGAAATCAAACCTGTTGAAAACTTATCATGTGGCGACTTGTTTAAAAGAGCTCCCGCAGGGAGCTTGTTTTAAACAAGTCGCCACATGATAAGTTTTCGACAGCTCATGATTAAATTTTTTTTTTCATTTCAGCGCTCCAAGGGTTAAAGTGCTCTCTTGAAGCCGGCAGCCTCTCAAATTTCCCATCAGTACTTGCGGCATTCGGAGTGGCGGTAGTTGTATGGGGCTATGCACACGCTTTGGCCTGTGTGCTACTGTGCATCTCTCTCCCTGTGTTTAATCTGTTTGACAGGGATGTGCATTACTCTTGCTGACCCCTGCACAGGGCTCTCTGTACCTGTTGGCTAAATTCATATTCACCGCTGTGAGAACGTGATCTGGTCCCGAGTCAAGAAGATGCTGACTAAGGTCGTCACGTTAATCAGGGCAGTTTTGCTGTCAAACTGATGTTTGAGGGGACTCTCTTTCAGATGTTTGGATCAATGGTTCTTTTCTGTTAATTTCAGTGTTTGAAGCAGCAGGTCTGATTGTTTCTGTGTACCTGCGTGTGTGTGCCTGAGCGAGTGTGTGTGCGTGTGTGTGTACACGTGTGTGTGTGTGTGTGTGTGTGTGTGTGAGCAAGTGCATCCATGAGTGTGTGTGTGTGTGTGTGTGCTCATGGTTTACTTCTTTGCATATAGGACATTCTGAAGTAGTACGTTTCCTATTGGAGGCCTGCAAGGTCAACCCAGTTCCCAGGGACAGGTGAGCAGATTCATTCTTCCTGTGTCTGTGTGTCTGTGTCTGTGTCTGTATGCATGGATGGGTGCGTTTGTGTGCTAGCACAAGTGCATGCGTGCTTACTGTTCTAGCTATGACTGAGTTTACAAGGTCTTTAGTATCCCGGTTTTGATTGGGTTTACTAAGTATCCCGTTTTTGTGTTTGTCCATGTAAACATCATATCCCGGTTATGCTCAAAGCCGGGATACTAAACACCTTGTAAACGCAGTCTATGTAGGGAAAACATTGTTTTGCAGGAAAAATACGATCACTGTTGACAGAGAATTGCTTAGTCCTGGGGTGGGGAACCTTATCTAGAAAGGGCTGGTGTGGGTGCAGGCTCTCATTCTTGATTCAGTCTCAGTGTGTTTTGAAGGACTAAACCAGGGGTGGGGAACCTTTTCCAGAAAGGTCCGGTGTGGGTGCGGGCTTTCATTCCAACTAGGTAATTTCACACCTGATTTTACTGATCAACCCCAAGAGTCTTTGCTAATGAGCTTGATTAGTAGAATCAGGTGTGTAATTACCTAGTTGGAATGAAAGCCTGCACCCACACCGGCCCTTTCTGGAAAAGGTTCCCCACCCCTGGTTTAGTCCTTCAAAACACACTGAGACTGAATCAAGACTTTCTTCATCTTTTCCTGTGTGCGCAGTCTGAGCTGGTGTGTTTGAACCATGGGCACCGCTGAATCCCCAAAATTCTGCACTGTTCACAATGCCTCATCAAAGTGTGCCGTGAATTACTTACTCATAAATATCCTTCCCTCAAAAAGGGACAAGGCTGAACTTATCTTTGGCCCCGAGATGATTGGGTGGGAACATTTTTGACTCCGCCCTCCCATTTGTCCAGAATTGCTACCACGCAAAAACCTTTGTTTTTCATATGGAAGTGCGTCAAATACAGGAAGTAAAATGCTATGGCAACTTCCCTTGCGCTGTGTCTTTGAACCTTTCACCCCCAGTGGTGCCAAATGGCACTCTGGCATTACTGGCATTTTTGTCAACAAAGGCCATGGGGAGAAATAGCAGTGAGAACTGGGCACTGGTGGGGGGTGAATGGGTTAAATTCTTCAGGTAGAATAGCCGCCGAGCACTACGGCTTTTAGGTGACGTTGTCTTGCGTTGTCTCCTCTCCTCCCAGGTGGGGGAACACTCCAATGGACGAGGCCGTCCACTTCGGCCACCACGACGTGGTAACGATCCTGCAGGACTACCACAACAAATACAGTCCGCAGGAGAGCAGCAACCCCGAGGAAACGGCTGAGAAAAACCTGGACAGCCTGTTGTAGCCCTCACAATGGAGAAACAAGACCCGCTATACTCATAATCTGTCAGAGTCAATCACATTTTTTGTCTTGTTTGAGCTGTATTGATTTTGTGAGGCAATATTGTAGCTTTTTTGCACAAAAGACGTTTAACTAACATGTTTTAGGCCGGAGATATTCTTCCTTTTTAACCGTGCCCTGGTTTAAATGCTTGCCGATGTGAGTCGCATGTTACCGCAAGATTCCATTAGTAGGCACGCCGGAGGAATTGATAAACCAGACCAGGCAGAGCTTACAGATTTGCTTTTTAACCCCTGACCCTGTCACATCCCTATACTGCCCTCAAACTGTCCCACCGCTCATGTGCGTCTTACATCTTGCGCATGTGTAGTGTTACCATCCTGTGACACGTAATTAAGAGGAAGTATTTCTCCGACATTACAGCTCTTTTCAATTCCTCGACCTTTGGTTTGCCTTGACTTAAGCTTTGCTCTGCTGTTTGATGTTACAGTAACTTCTCTTAGTTGTATGATGTCAAACATGGAAGTTCTGTGAATTGTGTGATTTGTTCTTTCTTCTGAATGTGTAGTTGTTTCATTATAGTACATAATGCCCAAAGTGGCAACCAAAAGTCAGAGGAGGCAAATTTTTTCATTATTTATGAAGTAATAAATCAATTATGATACTAAAACTACGTTTAGTTTTCAGGAATACATTATTGATGACATCTATTAGGCTGGTATTCCCAGCACAGCCTTGAATTGAAGTGATTTTGCACGGGAATAAAATGGATAAATGCGAAATTAGAGAATTAATTTATTGAGTTATTTACAAGTTGTAGACTCAACTGCAAAGCAAAATGACGGCAATAATCCATATGAAAGTCAGACGCACCAAATATGAGTAATCTCCACCCCTCAATAAATATCTGATAACCTTTCAGTATA
Source organism: Gymnothorax reevesii (assembly GCA_029721435.1). Lineage (NCBI taxonomy): Eukaryota > Metazoa > Chordata > Actinopteri > Anguilliformes > Muraenidae > Gymnothorax > Gymnothorax reevesii. The sequence goes on along the minus strand of CM056590.1, from coordinate 19,612,630 downwards.
TTTAAAAAACAAGTCCTTGAATAAATAAATTGAGTGTCATAATTGATCTTTGTATAGAGTCCTTAAACTCCTAGTCTTGGTACTATACTATATATGTGTATGTTTGTATAGTATGAGCGTGTAAATAAATATGTTAGAAGCTTCATATAAAATACGTGAATGGAGTGCTTTTAAAATTAAGTCAGATATTATATTTAAGAGTGATGTACATGAACCAATCAACCATTGTTGAATTGGGCCTCCCATACCTCATAAAAAAACACGATACTGAACTGTACTGGTTTTCAAATCAGGTATTACCTTAATCTAAAAGTTTTAGATTTGTTTATGTTTGCTTGGTGGTAACTAGGCCAGTGTTCACTAATAAATTACCAAGACAAGATAAAAATATAATCTTTTCACTGGTATCTGTGATTTCTGGAACACATTCGAAGGCTTAAACCTGACTTTCTTAAACCTATATTTGTTTCAGGACAGAGCTAATTGTTATCTCTTAACAGACCGAGGTCCTTTGAATCCTGTGATTAGTGATGTTTAGAGTAGAGACGTCTTTTGCAGAATGATGGCCAGAGGACTTTTATATTGGGAAAAGCACATTGATTGTTACTGTACCCCGGATGAAAACTTGCGCACATACTTGGTGAATGCCTGTGCATTCTGCTCCTTCTGTTATAGAATGCGTGTGTGAGTGTTGATGGATGTGTGTGTGTGTGTGTGTGTGTGCCCGCAGGTGTGTGCGCACGCACGGGCATGCATTTTGTGTTTTTGCGTGGGTTGATATCTTAGTTTCTGATATCTTGGTAAGACACAACTTCTTTGTTGTGCGGTGGGGTATACGTTTAAAGGTAAAAATTGATTTAATGATGGATCAAAGCCTGAAAATATAGACTCGGGTTCCTGTTGGTGTTTGCTAGAGTAGATGATCACCGTGCACACGCTGTTTTGAAGATCTCGCTGTCAGCGTTCCTGTGCCTAATTCTTTAAGTAGGTTCAGATTTGTACTCTTTCACCCTTCAACCGCCAAAGCCTTTCGATAGAGTGCATTTTGAGTCGAGGATCGAATTGAAAGATGTTCTGAACTTAACCTGACTGAGCCATCTCTAACCCTAAGATATACCGTAGAGGTATTTTATACACTCTGCTGAGACATTTTATGCAAAAAAAAAAAAAAAAAAAATCCAATTTATTCTGTTCAACACATCTTTCCAACAGATTCAATGACTCAAAAGGTGCTCAACCAAAATGTTGAGCAGGCAGTGAAAGTGTTAATGAGTGCATTTGGAAGGTGGAGATATTTCATAGTGCTGAATGTATTTGTGTGTTTTTTTTTTTTCTCAGTTATACTGAGATTGTTATAAGTGTGTATTGGTGCAGGGAATTGAAATATTTATATTTGTGAACAATGTTAAATAAAGCAACTCTTTGAAGACATACTGGAATTTTTTTTTAGTATTTATTTTATACATTTTTCTTTACTTTGGGATTGGTGGAAAAAACAGACTTGAAGACTGTAGGTTGCAGAGCTATGAAAGTCCAGCATCCACTGTGATAAGTAATGTACCGTGTTCACTCTACTGCATTAATTCAAAATGTAACCAGCACTCTAAGTCCACGCAATGTAATATTTCATTCCAGATTTCTATAAATGCAAGTAATGGAAAATACAACCAATATGAGCATTTGAAAATATACCTTATAGCACTGTGTCTAAATGTAGCAGTATGACAAAGACATGATATTTATCTACATTCATTTTCTTATTCACAACATTCTATATTAGAACACGCATTATAAAGTAAAACTGCTCTTGGGCCAAAAGACTGAGTGAAGCGCTCATTCTCATTGGATACTTCCGTTGCTGACCGGTGGAAATTGAGGAAGTAGAAGCTTGGATCAGTTGAGTGGAGCACATTTAGTTTGGAAATTCACGGCGCATCTGTGGGGAAAACGGTGAGATGTGAGTATGGAGATGTCTGAGTGTGAAGAACACAGACCCTTCATGTACAGTTCAAATGAACGGAACTCAAGCCGAGGGCCAATAAGTTTTTAACACCCCTCCATTAAATAAACGCTCATTCTGAGGAGTCAGAGCTAACGGTTATGAAAAGCAGTGCCATTTTGAACTTCAATGTACAAGCGCCCATGCCATGCATTCACACTAACATGAGCACTGGCAATAAGGCTTTGAAATGTAGTACACAAGAGAACGCACTTCTCAGGTACCCCCGCATCACATTTTATCTGTTCATTTATTATATTCAGGAAAGGAAAGTTACAAGGCATCCACCCATGCAATAAAAATGCCTGGTACTGAATTTTCTGTTTTTGATAGCCAAAAATCACTAAAGGTTACAGTTATTTGTCAAGTTAATCAAAGATGAATTGAGTTGGCGTGATTCCATTTTCATCACTACATCTAGGTCATTCTGACTCTTGATACACTCAGAAGTCAGCTGCACGATAGGCCATTCATAACTCCTGAACAACTGGCTATGCAGAGTACCGGCATGTTTGCTGTTGCTAGGCAGAAAAAAGGCTAAAGTGATGCAATAGAAATGGCGGAGCTGCCCATACCATGGTATCGATTTCCACAGGGCTCATGATTCGAGAGAACTCGCCGTACACTTCTCCATACATCTCTGGGGTTAAGGGCAGGATGGATTCCTGAAGTCTAGAAGGAGGACTAAAAAATACCAAAAATATGGAAACACAGTGCAATGGTAGTGTTGCATTATGGGTAGAGAACAGGTTTGTTATTATATTTATACAGCCATTCACTTGGTGAAAAAGTGAGAACTACTGCTATATTCCAAAACATTTAATAGAGCAAATTCAAATTGTCATTGGTTGTCAGACTTCTATCTATGTGTTGGTCAGACCCAAGTGTTCGCTTCAGCCAAAATAGAATAACGGCAGTATAATGAGATAAATCCGTGATAGTTCTTACAGGGACGTTTTACAGAGTGCAAACATAACTCACACTTCCGATACGGAGATCAGCTCCGTCTTAATGTAACCACGACCTTCAGTGTCCTCCGTCTCCATTGGCTCTGATGCTGAAGACAGGAAGCCAGAAATGTGGATGTTACAGATCAAGAGAACTGACTTTTATTTTGCGAATTTTGGCTTTGCTTCTCTCCTTAACATTCACAATGAATAGAGTTCAGTCTCACTCTGTAACGAGCAATCAAGACCATCAGCTTTCTGTCATGCAAGATGTCCGCTTTGTACAACTCTGTTTCCTAAAAAGCTGGGACGCTTCATGAAATACAAATGAAAACAATGACGACTCACAAATCACTTTCACCCTATATTACACTGAACATAGTTCAAAAACAACATATCAAATGTTGTTGACACTGAGAAGTGTTATTGTTTTTTGAAAAATATCTGCTTTGAATTTGATGCCAGGAATGATTTTTTTTAAAAATAGAGACGGGGCAACAAAAAATTGGATAAGTTTTATGAAGTTAAAATAATACACCTGGTGGAACATCTCTGAGTATGAAGAGCCTTTCAAAAGTAAAGATGTCGAGGGCTTCACCACCCTGTGAAAGACTAGATGGGTTCAACAGTTGAAGAATAATGTTTCTCAATGTAAAATTGCAACAAATTTGGGGATTTTATCATCTATGTTACATTATATCATCAAAAGGTTCAGAGAACTGCAGAAATCTCTATTTGCAAGGGACAAGGCCCTGTTCCAACATGCCCCTGTTCCAACTTTTTTGAAATGAGCCACTGGAATCAAATCCAAAATGAGAATTTGTTTTTCAAAATACAATAAAATTTCTCAGTTTCAACATCTCATATGATGTTTATGTACTGTTTTCAATAAATATAGTTCAAATTATTTGCAAATCATTGCAAATAGGACAACAGATTTGAGGAACTAACAGATATAGGTAACAGCACTTGAGCAGACAGTAGATGACGCTAACAGTCACACGTAGTGTCACACAGTACTTCGGTAATCGGTGGTAGAGCTATGACATTATTGCACCCAAGAACAAGAAAAAGGTAAAGCTATATGAGAGACATCATATAAGATTCCCAAAGACAAAACTAAAGGGGCTTACTCTCAGTTGGCCGGCTGTAGTATTTCCCAAAGGCGCTGTCTTTTGGGATGTTTGGGTAAAGGAAGCGCAGCGGATTCTCCGGAATGTTCTCAGCAGCCATGACCTTATAGTTGCGGATGATGTCAGGAAAGGAGACGGCGGCCAGTTCTCTCTTGGTGTAGGGCTCCACCGCGTGAAACTGGGACTCCTCTGCAGACAAACACATCAGTGCTGAGCTCACTCCACAGCTCTGGGAATAATTCAACTCATGGATTGGGATTTTGGATTTGAAATTAAAGAATACTACCACGATTCAGAATTTAAAATTGAGTAGGATTTACAAAAACTTCAGTGACACTATCACAATATAAAAAAAATCTTTATTTATTCAGGACAAATATGTCACTGTCAGCTTACAATGACTACCTGAGTTAACATTATTAAAAAAAAAAAAAAAAATCTATATTTCTATATACACTATATACAAAGTCCACTACTTAAGATGTTGATTTTATTAATAAAAGCTTTAGTGCTTGTGCAATTTTGAATGGCAACTGAATGGCAATGAAGTCACATTGAGACAGATGCAGATATTGCCACTGACATTATCTGCAGACTATTGCAAATAACACTGAAAGTCTAGAATATATCCTACAGAGTAATGCAGTAGGCCAACAGCAAGTTTAGCGCAATTCTAAAGATCCAACCCATTTGCCAGCGTACAGTGGGAAGTTTACAGGCATTTTCAATACTGCTCCTGGCCATACGCAGGCACTCCAGCACAGCAGTGGTGCACCAAGGGACATCAGCCACATCTTCAGGCAGTCAGGGTAAAGGCGCTAAACTCTCCATTCTGCCTGAGTTAGCAAAGCCAATCTGCTTGGCAGGAGACAGGGTGGCCTCGAAATGCCAGTAATGTCTCTAATCAGTATCTCACAGTCCAGTGAGAGCTATTCAGCAGGACAAAAAGAGGCTGTAGCATGATTAAATCATTAACCTCTCACTAAATTGTTTGCTTTTCCCTTGTTTTTTTTCTCAGTGAGAAAGTTAGTGTTCAGACTTGCACTCTAATGTTCGTACAGGACATAGACATTGTCTGTTGATCCGTCACTGAAATTATCGGAGCCACAGCAGTCCCAGCTAAATCACTGTCACTGTTCTCCTGTTGTTCCAATCAAATATATTCATGTGCGTTGCACGCGGATGTAAGTAAGCTACAATTCTGGCCAGTGTGAGGGTGACTAGCATTGACAATTGAAGAATATGCTGATAGACTGGCTTAACTGGGTAGGAACAAGTTGGAACTTGCCTGCACTTGACTGAGTTGACAGTGAAACTTTGGGCTATGATATGATTCCACAGCTAGTGAAATTGCTGTGTCGACAGTTGTTTCCACAGAGCACAGACAATCCAGTTCCAATCCAGCACTCTCATTCTTGTCATTGCAATGGCTCAAGCACAGCATGAGAAAAATAGCCAAATCTGCATGTCAAGGAGTTGTTTACTAGCCTAGACACTCCAAGGAAATATTGTGAGTTCGTGTTTCACTTTTCAACCTCTTTTCCATCCAGCGGCCCATCATTTTTGTTTGTCTGTGCCAGTCCATAAGAGGGTTTCCGCTACATGTAATTGATTGCAGCGCTCCGCAACGGCAAAATAAAAGCCGCCACGCCTATGTAAAATGACTTTACGTAAACTCCAAAAATCCTAAGGAAAATCATGTGTCACCAGTTCTCCTTGTTAAGTTAAAATGAGCGCTAATAATTCTTGACCTGTTGTCAATCATTTTGCCTGATGAACACGTTCTCCAATGAATAAAAATTTGCCATTGGCAGTAAAACACGCTGCTTTTTTCTAAATGCTATGTGTGCAACGATTAGAAAAAAATATTTTGTTCACTTTGCAAAACAATAAACTATGATAGTAACTTCTGCGTTTGCTGTAAGCACATCCTGCTCTACCTAACTGTATCTTTGATTATGATTATTTAATTCCCATTCCAGAGTCCGGAGTCATAATCAGTTTTCAAATTATACGTTAAATCCACCGTCACGCACAAGAAACTGATAAACCTCCCTGCACATAGGCTAGACTTCCAATTATTACATCGCCTATGTGCTGATTAATGAAAACTGGCCGCAGCTGATAACGGTAAGTTTTGACCTGAAGCTGAAGCCCTCCGCCTCAGTTTCAAAAAATCCTGGAGGAAACCCTGCATAATGTGGTTGAACAATGTGATAGGTTACCTGTCTCAGGGCGAGCACAGAAGAACAGCACCTTTGTTTGAATAGAAAACCATAAACTAGTGATGGTGAAACAAGGCCTTATGAATCTTTGAACCTTCTTGAATTTTTGTACTGAAAATTGGTTCACTATTCAAAGCTTGAATGAAAGTGTTTGTGGGTGACATCTGCTGGTAAAATGTATGTTCCGCAGTGCAATGATGGCACACTTACTGGATCGTTTGGACGTACACTCTTGATATATTTTTCTGTGAAGTGTCGGTGTTATTTTTTGTGAACATGACAGGTCAGTTAGCAATCTGTCTCCTGTACTGTGATATTATGAATAACGTTATGCGTGGAGTTCACAAGATTACAGGCCAGAGGTATTTACAGAGCAGGAGTGGACGTGCTAGGTGTACTGGACAGTAACTGCAATCAACAACGAAAACTACAAAACCCAAAACCAGTGAAGTTGGCACGTTATGTAAATCGTAGATAAAAACAGAATACAATGATTTGCAAATCCTTTTCAACTTATATTCAATTGAATACACTGCAAAGACAAGCTGTTTAATGTTCAAAATGAGAAACTTTATTTTTTTTTTGCAAATTATCATTAACTTAGAATTTAAAGGCAGCAACTCATTGCAAAAAAGTTGGCACAGGGGCCTTTTTACCACTGTGTTACATTGCCTTTCCTTTTAATGACACTCCGTAAACGTTTGGGAACTGAGGAGACCAATTATTGAAGCTTTTCAGGTGGAACTCTTTCCCATTCTTGCTTGATGTACAGCTTAAGTTGTTCAACAGTCCTGGGTCTCCGTTGTCGTATTTTACGCTTCATAATGCGCCATACATTTTCAATGGGAGACAGGACTGGACTACAGGCAGGCCAGTCTAGTACCCACACTCTTTACTACGTAGCCATGCTGTTGTAACACGTGCAGAATCTGGCTTGGCATTGTGTTGCTGAAATAAGCAGGGGCGTCCATGAAAAAGACGTTGCTTGGATGGCAACATATGTTGCTCCAAAACCTGTATGTACCTTTCAGCATTAATGGTGCCTTCACATATGTGTAAGTTGCCCATGCCTTGGGCACTAATACACCCCCATACTATCACAGATGCTGGCTTTTGCACTTTGCGCCTATAACAGTCCAGATGGTTCTTTTCCTCTTTAGTCTGGAGGACACGATGTCCACAGTTTCCAAAAACAATTTGAAATGTGGACTTGTCAGACCACAGAACACTTTTCCACTTTTCATCAGTCCATCTTAGATGAGCTTGGGCCCAGCGAAGCCGGCGGCGTTTCTGGGTGCTGTTGATAAATGGCTTTCGCTTTGCATTGTAGAGTTTTAACTTGCACTTGCACATGTAGCGGCGAACTGTAGTAACTGACAGTGGTTTTCTGAAGTGTTCCTGAGCCCATGTGGTGATGTCCTTTACACACTGATGTCGGTTTTTGATGCAGTACCGCCTGAGGGATCGAAGGTCACGGGCATTCAATGTTGGTTTTCAGCCTTGTGGCTTACGTGCAGTGATTTCTCCAGATTCTCTGAACCTTTTGACGATATTACGGACCATAGATGATGAAATCCCTAAATTTCTTGCAATAGCTCGTTGAGGAATGTTGCTTTTAAACTGTTCGACAATCAGCTCACGCATTTGTTCACTAAGTGGTGACCCTCGCCCGATCCTTGTTTGTGAATGACTGAGTATTTCAGGGAAGCTGCTTTTATACCCAATCATGGCACCCACCTGTTCCCAATTAGCCCGTTCACCTGTGGGATGTTCCAAATAAGTGTTTGATGAGCATTCCTCAACTCTCAACAGTCTTTTTTGCCACTTGTGCCAGCTTTTTTGAAACATGTTGCAGGCATCAAATTCCAAATGAGCTAACATTTGCAAAAAATTACAAAGTTTACCTGTTCAAACATTAAGTAACTTGTCTTTGCAGTGTATTCAATTGAATATAGGTTGAAAAGGATTTGCAAATAATTGTATTCTGTTTTTATTTACGATTTACACAACGTGCCAACTTCACTGGTTTTGGGTTTTGTACTATAACCCACTAGTCATTGTCCTTGTGTGAACTTCGTGTCCAATCAATTTTCAAGGCCCCATCTGTACAACCGAGGCAATCACATGGTTCGGTCTGAATGAATCACAAACATCATCAGTCACGTGGTTTTTCTTGGAAATAAGAAAACCTCTGAGCCGTAGAACTGAAAATGGACTGGCCGCCCACTACCATCCGGATAAACATTTCTGGACTGTAAGAGTGGCAGCCATTTTAATGTATGCCGTTCGGTACGGACAGGCTAGCTTCCACATAGCCTGTCTTTGGAATAAGCTGACAAAAGGTTTACTGGGTGACGTGTGACGTTTCGCGGTGGAAGACATATCTTACAACACTTTTGTTGCCTTATGCTTGCAACCAGTGGGAGGGAGCTTTGCGTTATTTGACTGTACTGGGTTTCATGTGGCACTGGGCGATATGGACCAAATCCAATATCTGGATATTTTTGACAGAATACCTCCATATCAATATTGTGCCAATATTGGCAGAATAACTGTTGGTGTTTTCACAAAATATTTATAAAATGCGACTTTTGTAAAACAGTCATTAGTAATGTGGATATAATGAACAAGCAGGTACAGGCAACAGCTACAACAGTCCGATGAATGCAAAACACTGAGTCCTCTTGCTGTAATGCAGCCTTTAAAACCAGAAAAGCCACCACTTACATCATATCACGATATTACGATATCCAAAATATGTGGTGATATTTTCCTTCATATTGCAACGTCGATATATTTTCCAGCCTTAGTTTAGTGTTTAGGCTCATATAGTCAACTGGGTTCGCTTTTAAAACATGAAAACAAAAATATATTTACAGTAGTATGTCAAACAGGTGAAGTACTGGTAGCAAGCTTTTCAGTAGTTCTAAGTTTTTTCTTTTTTTTTTGTTTGTTTTTTTGCTGAGAATGAAAATACTCAAGTTGACACCCAGCCTTCGCATTTGCTGCAGAGGGGATGTGTACGTTTTTCTCAAATCTGTTTGAGGAAGCTGGGTTGATCATGGCCATCATTAAGACACACAAACTGAACAGACAGCCAGGGAGGTCAGGTCATCTAGTTGAGATAACATGTATGTGGCCAAGATTTTTATGCGTCAGCCAAAAACAAATCATGTAATTTGGTAAAAGAATGCAAAACCTTGAATTTAAAAATAGGACCAAGGGTCCTGTAGCTTACCGGCAAGCAGTCTTAAAGTGATGATACAAGTTAAGAAAATTTCATGTGAAGTTTGACATTTGAATCAATGAAAATCAATGTCAAGGTCACTGAATAAAAGTTCGTACACATTTATAAGACCTCCTGTAATACAAACACAATCCTAAGCTCTGAAGCAGTTTTGATGATACAAGTAATTGAAAATTCAATATGCCAATCGTGAACTTTAACGGTCACAAACTCTCAAGTTCAGGTCAGCAAATGGACTTCATATATGATTTTCCAAATGTCTCTATACAAACCCTGGCTCAATCTGTGACCATTTTGGTGATACTAGTCATTGTACTTTCACTTCCGAGTTTGACCCTCTGGTCACTGACAGTCAAGTTGAATGTCACCAAATGTTAGTTCATATGTGACTTCCTCGGTGTCAGTAACACAAACTTAGGCTCCATCTGTGACCATTTTAGTGATACAACTCATTGAATTTTCACTAAGACACATTTGCCCTTTGAAGGTCAATAAGAAGGTCACCAAATGAAAGTTTGTACACGACTTCCTATATGTCTCTAATACAGGGGTGGCCAACCCTGGTTCTGGAGAGCCGCAGTGTCTACTTATTTTTGGTGTTACTTTGCACTCGACTGATGGATTAAATTAGTTGATTACTCATTTAACCGATCTCAGCTGGTGTCTCAGGCTTAATTTGGCAATCAAGCAATTAATTTGGTACTCGAGCCAATCAAGCAATTAGCAGGAATAACCCACAAGTTGGCACAAGTTGACTACTAGAGCCAATTAAGCAGACTTGCAGGTTGTGAAAGATTTGTCAATGTGGTTGGATATTTAGTGTAGTTGTAATGCAGGCAAAGTAGAAGCACAGAGTACAGATAAAAGTTTATAGAGCAGGGGTGGATAACGCTGGTCCTGTAGAGCCAGAGGGTGTGCTGAGTTAGGTTTTAATCGGGTGGAGAAAACCAAAGACACCAGGTGATATAAGTGAAGGGTGTAATCAACTGCTTTAATTTATCAATCAAGTAACACTAAAAACCAGCAGACACTGCGGCTCTCCAGGACCAGGGTTGGCCACCCCTGCTCTAATACAAACCTAGACTCCATCTGTGACCGTTTCGGCAATACAAGTCATTGTAATTGTATTATGTCGAGTTTGACCTTCACATAGCGAAGAGTAAGAAGTAAAGTGTCGGATTAGCTTCGGTTACCCAGATGTACACAGGAGCCAAGAGTGAGGAAAGTTCATGAACATCAGCATGCAGAAATCCATTCAAAACACAATACAGTTCATTTGCAGAACATTTTCCAAGGCAGACGCTATCGCAGTGCATGTTGACGATGTCAGGGACGGTCAATCTGAGCAAGCGAGCTCACAGGAAAATTACCTAGCTGGGAGATAGTCACAAGTTGATTTGGGTGGGTGCATGCTGTCCAAGACAAACCTGGCTTCTAATGTAGCCTCGATTGACGATGGTTAGCTTAAGTCAATGCTGCTAGCATTGTTTCGCCAAACTTCCTCAGATCAGACTGTCATACATTGTAGCTAGAAAACGAACTGAAGAGGAGCTGCATGTCAGTGCCTATCTTTAGTCACCGATTCCTGGATCTCACCGTTAGGGCTGCTCTCCACCCAGGTAAAGGTGATGGCTCCCTCTCGGCTGCTCTCGCTAAAACGCAGCAGGAAGGTGCCGGGGCACCTGTCCTTAAGGAGGAACCTCTCCCTCTCCTTACTCACAAATCCAATGATGCACCTGAAGCCGCCAAGAAACAGGGGGGCAAAAAAGTAGACCAAAGGGCTTAAAAATCCAAAAGGGGGAGAAGCTGAACGGCATATACTTTGTCTCATTTGCAAACTGTGAGCCTACCTGAAGAGCCTAGAGCTAAAGGTACTTAAGTCACATTAAAACATACCGTGAGGTCAGGATGGAAAAACGTCTTTGATAGTAACTAAAGACAATTTTCTCAATATGAACATTTTATGACTTAAGTACTTTTAGCACTGGGGTCTAAAATCTGCAGATTTTATGGATCTATTATATTTTCAGACCATTTTTTCTCAAAACAGACATTTTGTGACTTAAATGCTTTTAGCACCAGTGTCCTCAGTTCAAAGGGATTGTCCACCCAAAAACTATAATTTGTATATGAATTACTCACCATTAGACGTCTCGAAGGGACGAAATTGCCTTTCACCTTGCGCTACTTTATGGCCACTGACGAGTTTGAAAAATGATCAAAATTCATTTTTTGCTGGAAGCAAATGGGATCACCCAGTAGCAACGGTAAAAAGTCCACAAAATGTCTGTTGACAAACTTTCAAATCACCGTTGAACGCATCGTCCAGTATAATCCAAGTCTGCTTTGTCCACTCTACAGTTCCTCAGAACTGTAGAAACGCGGTTATTTTTCGCTAAAAATAATAAAATACCACAGTTATACTTCAAGTAAGCTCGTGCATTCCACGAAAGTCCCGCCTCCCGGCTCGTTCTCAGACACTAATAAAGTTTTTGAGAGAGACGCGTTTCTGTTGAATGCGCGAGCTTACTTGAAGCATGACTGTGAAATTTTATTATTTTTAGTGAAAAATAACCGCGTTTCTAGAGTTCTGGAAATATGAGTGGACAAAGCAAACTTGGATTATACTGGACGATGCGTTTGGCGATGGTTTGAAAGTTTGTCAACAGACGTTTTGCGGACTTTTTACCATTGCTACTGGATGACCCCATTTGCTTCCAGCAAAAAAAGGAATTCGGATAATTTTTCAAAACTATCCAGTGGCCAAAAAGTTGCGCCAGGAGCTAAACAACGTTGTCCGTTCGAGATATCTAATGGTGAGTAACTGATATACAAATTATAGTTTTTGGGTGGACAATCCTTTTAATAATAATTTAAATATAGGCTGGGCAAATTTGATTCTTGATGTTCATGCATGTACTTGTGCTTTAGATTTGTTGCACAATTTGGATCTCAAACTTTTATTAATAAAACAATTTAATAATAAAATAAACAAAAAAACTGCCTGCCCGCCACTGAAAATTGAAATGTAGAGGATGTCAACCAATTTTTGTGGCCCTATTTGCGGGTTTTTCCACAAAATAGACCATAGTTTTTTTTTTTTGTTTTTTTTTTTTATTTGTGCATTAGGTGATAAATTCTGGCTACCTCAAAGGCCTAGGTGCATTGTTGCCGCCCCCTGTCCCTGATTGGTCATCTCACCCATCATTCCAAAGTGACAGTAGATGCCTCTTGATGAGGTCCAGAATTCCTTCTATCCAGAGCCAGAAGGCCAGGTTTTTCTCATTGGGATTCTGAGGACCAGACAATAAACTGTCACACCACATCAGACCAATGGACTTACAGTCTTTCAAAGCCTTCATTATTCTACGCTAAACTGTAGTCAGGAAACAAACTATAACATCAGTATTTTTATGACTTCAGTGGTCTGCTCTTTATTAAAGTTCTTGCAGAAGCACTGGTCTCTCTGTATAGGCCAGGTTATAGCGCACCTTGCAGAACTTTGTCCACGGGATGAGACCTTCGGGGTTTCCGGCTGCCTCGCGACCTGTGTGTCAAAACCAGCTGTTTAAAACCAGAGTAGACAGGGCTACTCCCAAGTATTTTGTCAAACACAGCATTTAAAAAAAAAATTCCACCCATCTCATAGCTACTCCCTTTGCCAAAGTGTTATTCTATAATGGACCCATTCCTGTTGAATGCTTCTACTGAATTTTTGCCGGCGGGGGTCGAGCATTTCCCGCTTGATAAATCTGTATACCATTGCCGGTTGCTGAGCTGCATTTCTCAAAAAGGCTGATAATATTCACTGATCTTTCAAAGCTCCCAGAATATTCAGTTCTGATGTTATGTAAAGAGAAAGAATGCAACTTCATGGAATGTTGGTAATTGTCATTAAAAAAAATCCACATTTGGGATAAAAAGTTTATGGATGTTATTAATCATTAACCAGCTGCTTTGTTTTCAAGTTGTCTGCATGGATCAAGAAAATTCATTGCAGCTCGTGAAAAAGCTTGTGATCGTGGGAAAGAAAATGTTATTTCCTTGTTTACATATTTCCGAGGTAAACCAGAATGCACCTTCTTCTGGTTAGTTTGACAAATTTTTGTCAGAAGATCCACAATAGTGCCCACCACCATAAAACAGTGAAAATATTAAGGTAGGTATTAAGGTACACTCCCAAAATAGGCTTTTTTTGTTGAAAAATAATTGTTTTTGACATTTTCGTAAAATCACCTTCAGTAAGTTCAATGAGTGTGTACTTGATAGGGCTATCAAAAATATGGACATCTAGTTGTTTTTTGTCAATTTCTCAAAACTGTTGATTTTGACCTGCCAAGCATTGCTTCAAACACAATTTCTACTCTTTCTCTCATGCTATCATTGTGAAACTTGGAATATAAGTTCACCAGATGCAGGTCTATGGACTGATCAGGCATTTTGAAAAAATCATTTGAGTAACTCTAGATTTTGTGATAGTAAGTTAACCAATAAAGTAAAAAAAAAAAAAAAAAAAAAACTAAAATGGCCATATATTTTCACATAAATATTATTTCTAAAAACCCTCTGATCAGAACATGCACTATAGAGTCATAAATGATCTGTAGATATATCCTGCCTGAGGTACTTGATCAAGTTCCACATTGCGGTAGCCATCTCGGGACCTAATTAGCATAATTTATGTAAATGAGCCATCACTTTACTTCTGTATTTAGTGGTTGTTCATTTGATGTTGGTACTAAATTGTGATGAATAAAAGAGAAATAAATGTATTTGGGAGTATATACCTTCCTTAATTGACTTATATTCTATTTTGATATTCAATGGCAAGAAGAGCGTTAAAACAACAACTAACAATTTTCACTTCATGTTTTTTTTTCTAATCCTTTAATGTTCTGCTAACCTGTTTAGTTGAGCAAACTAATGCTTTCCATTGCTTTTTTCCTCAAGTAGAACATTAACCCCTTTGTGCAGAATACAAATAATGCCAGTTTTTCCTGTTATGCATGAGCCTACTTAGGCTTTTAACTCAGTATTTGTCACAGAGACTCCGGAACATTAATCCAGTGAAGCCAGACATTTGGAAATTCAAATACAGAAATATTACCCCACCCCGCCCGAAGGGGGAGGGCAAATGGTATTGTTTTTGGTTCGGTTTGTTTGTTTCTTTGTTTCTTAACACTTTAGCAGCAAAACTAATGGCCAGATTCACCAAAAATTAGGTTTAGGGATTGCCACTGACCCAGAATAGATGCCTATTGAATATTAAAAAAGTAGGTCAAAGTATGTGCAAGGGGCAGGTTTGTTGTGCCTGGCACCACTTGTTCAGGAATTAAATTTAGGAATTTACGGACGCCGGCATCTACATATCTGCCCAAAGGGGTTAAAGGTTTAAACACAATTACTTTAAAATTATGGCACCAATTTGGACCAGCTTTGGCTGTATTAATGATTGATGAACAAGGAATCCATAACAACTACCAAAAGCCCCTCAGTAAGACTCTGATCCCCACAACTTGAATATTTAACTGGACTACTTACAACCTCAATTCTGAAATAGTAGGGACAAAGTGTAAATTGTGAATAAAATCAAAATACAGTGACTTTCAAATCACACCAGCCAAAATTTTATTCACAATAGAGCAGAGATAACATAGCAAATGTTGAAACTGAGAAATTTTACAATTTTATCCACAAAATGAGCTCATGTCAAATTTGACGGCTACAGGTCTCAAAAAAGTTGAGACAGGAGCCTGTTTACCATGGTGTAGCATGCCCTCTTCTTTTTAACAAAGTGGATGCGTCTGGGCATTGAGGAGACAAGTTTCTTGTGTTTAGCCATTGGAATTTGATCCCGCTCTTGTTTAATCCAGGGTTCCAGCAGCTGGAGAGTTTTGGGTCTCCTTTGTCGGACTTTTCATTTAATTATTCGCCAAATGAACTCAATTGGTGAAAGATCAGGACTGCAGGCAGGCCTGTTCTACTATAAAGCCATGCTGTTGTAATAGCTGCAGTATGTAGTTTTACATTGTCCTGCTGAAAAACACAAAGCCTTCCCTGGAATAGATCTGAAGGGGAGCATATGTTGCTCTAAAACCTTTATATACCTTTCAGCATTCATGGTGCTTTTTAAAACATGCAAGTGTCCCACACCATATGCACTAATGCATTCCCATATCATCAGAGATGCTGGCTTTTGAACTGAACGCTGATAACAGGAGGGGTGGTCTTTCTCCTCTTCAGCCCAGAGGACACAACGCCCATGATTTCCAACAAGAATGTCAAATTTGGACTCGTCTGACAGCAGGACACTTTGACACTTTGCTACAGTCCATTTTAAATGAGCCTTGGCCCACAGAGCATGGCGGCACTTCTAGATCATGCTCTACAATCGCTTCCTTTTGCATGATAGAGTTTTAAGTGGCATCTGTGGATGGCACGGCGGACTGTGTTTACAGACAGTGGTTTCTTGAAGTATTCCTGGGCCCATTTAGTAATGTCAATGACAGAATCATGCTGCTGAGTGATGCAGTGGCGTCTGAGGGCCCAGAGATCAGAGGCATCCAGTAAAGGTCTTCGGCCTTGTCCCTAACCCACAGAGATTTTTCCAGTTTCTCTGAATCTTTTGATGATATTATGCAAAGTCGATGATGAAACCTTCAAAGCCTTTGCAATTTGACATTGAGGAACATTGTTCTTAAATTACTCCATAATTTTTTTATGCAAGCCTCCACAGGTTGGAGAGCCTCTGGCCATCTTTACTTCTGAGAGACTCAGCCTCTCTAAGACATCCCTTTTATAGCCAATCGTGTTACACACCTGATGACAGTTAACTTAATTTCTTGCGAGATGTTCTTTCATCTGATTCTCTTATATTTTAATTGCTTTTTCAGCCCTTTTCTGCCTGGGTCCCAACTTTTTTGAGACATGTTGCAGCAAGAAAATTTGAAATTAGCTAATTTTGTGGATAAAAATGTAAAATGTCATAGTTTCAACATTTGAAATGTTATCTATGTTCTACTGTAAATAACATATTGGCTCAAGCGATCTGAAAGGCATTGCATTTTAATTTTATTTACAATTTACACTTCCTCCCAACTATTTCGGAGTTGGCGTTGTACAATACAACTGCAGTATGTGAGACGACATTTGGAACTGAACTTCTGAAATTGATCTCCGTACGCTTGAGAGATTGTTCTAGCTGAAAATTACAATGGTTATTTTCTCTGTCAAAAGTATTTATCACATTCAATCATCTCAAATTTAATCACATTGGCCCCAATTTATCAAACTTGTGAAGGATCTTGTGTAGATTCTGGTGTAAATATCAGCGTTCTCCAGGTGTAACATCTGATTTACCAAAAGTGTGTACGTCGCTGATTTCAGTGTAGAACTGACATGGCATTGATAAATCTGGTGACAGAAACCGTCGTAATTTACATGGCACGCCCTAATAAATTCATGCTCCAGCAGGCATAGTCCTGCCCACTTTGTGACATGGACTCTCGAAAGATGGCAAAGAAGAAAGAACTTCACTGAGAATGAAATATAAATTATCATGTCCGAGGTTGAGAAAAACAAAATAATTTTATTTGGAAGCCTTAAGAGTGGCATAAAGGGAGCCCTGAAAGCTGCAGTTTGGAAAACTATTGCTGCTGCTGCAGTGAACACCATTGAGGTGGAAAACCTGAATGCAACAGAGATTTGATTTAATTAATTAATAAATCGAAGTGACAATTCGCACTTATTTAAGTCCGTCCAAGCACAAAAACTGATTGAAATTCACGTTAGACACACTTATAAGTGTGGCCAAGATGCACATTTCTCCATTGCCCACACTTATTTTAAGTGTGCCCAAAGCTAAACATTTTTTCTTGGCCAAACTTATTTTAAGCGGTACTTTCTATAAACGGCACTGTAATGGTCAACAACTGGCGGGGCTTGTGAGTGTGGCCAAGAAAAAATTCAGCATTGGCCACACGTATCAGTGCGAATAACATGAGCCTTAATAAATTCAATTTATAGATCCATGATATTTCATGTTATACAACCTGAATAATAGACAATCCAAATACTTTACAAGTCGGAGAAAAAAAAAGTGGTCCGATTTTAAGATCGCGCTCGAGCACAGCAGCGCACGAACCGGTGGAGGCCAACCAGACTCCAATCTCCACCTATCATTGTTTGAGGAGCGCGTGGCAGCAGGGCTCCTACTCCATTGTGGAAATATGAGGCGGTCTCCACGACCTTGATCGGAGCTGCATGAGGGTAATTGTTAAAATACAGTTTGCAGAAATTGTACTTTTATTAGTGTTACTCCATGAAATTTAATTAGGTGCCACACAAAACAAGTCACTTTCCCAGAGGAGATCTTCTCTATGCCGAAAGTTCCTCTCACGTCGGATAGAAGCTTATTCCTCTAATAGAAGATCTGCCATTGTCAAAATGTGATCACGATCAAAGTGTCTGTAGGCTGAGCAACAAAAGAAACGCAAGTCAGCTAGTTGGTTAATGTACTCTTATGGTTACTCAGTCAAAGTGACTGCAAATTAAATAAAAGTTTGATGAAACAAGTGTAAATGTGCATGCGCTAGTAATAAAATTGATTTTCTAAAATAATTACGTGCAAACTTATTTTCCAGTCTGCCTTTAAGTAACTTGCATTCCTTTTGTTGTTCAATATATATATGACTGGATGAGCATCTCACATACCACACTGCATATCTGCCAAGCCACGCATTGCGCTTAATCAAATTGATTGTAATTGTCAGCCGTCTGGCCTGTCAAGCAGGTTGCCACAAAATATAAGTTTAATTAATTTCTCAATACAGGTTTCTTATTCATTCATTTATCTATTTAGCCTATTTATTCATTTTACTAATAACAGCAGCAACAGCATGACGTCCGCATCGCTGCATATGGATTATTACTCATTTTGACAGATTCACTCGTTCCTACATGTTGTTCGCTGGTTTCAAATCTGCGCACGCCTGGTCAGACCAGGGGTGAGATTTTTGCGGACCGTTCGCTCAACGTTCCGATTGATAAATGCCGATCCTTGGGGGGGAAGGATTTGGCTTACACACATTTTTTTGGTGTGCGCACGTTTGATGAATGAGGGCCATTATGTATAAGGATATTGTCTTTGCAGCACAAGAACATTCCACTGAATGTCCCTAGTGGACCATGCAGGTCCCACAAAGATCATAATGAAGTAATACATTTGGATATTGATGTCTCCTAACGGAAAAAAATAACCAACAAAATTTTCAAAGCAAAGGACTGACCCAGAAGCTTGTCTCCCAGCATGCTCAGCTGCTCAGCGTTCAGCCCGCGTTTGGTCACTGAGGAGAACTGCCAGCTCAGGACCTCGGAGAGCTGGCTCCAGCGTGCCGAGGGTGGATTCAGGAAAAAGGACAGGTTCTGTCCCACAGTGGGAGAAGGGGAACAAGAGATATGGTGAGACATAGAAAGACTTTTTTGAATTTTTAATTTTGATGGCAGTTTTTTTTTTAAAACAAAATTAATTGCACCAGAATAAAACATGAATGTTTCCTCAAAGTATTATTTCAGAGGGGGATGGGGGAGTGCGTGCGCAGAATTATGCAGTTTTTCTTAGAATTTTTCTAATAAATTTAATTTAGGACTAGAGCTCATCTGGGATTTCAGCAGCAATCGCAGTGCAGATATTGTTTTCAGGACAGCAGTACTCATTATAATGCGTTCGGTGGGTGCGTACTCAACCACACCCATCTTTAAACTCAGCCTACCTTTTTATCCCAACAACTCACCTGTAATGTTTAATGGCTGCGTCTAATTGCTAATTTTAAAAGGTGAAAAGACATAATGTCTAAAGACAGAATCTAAAAAATTCATTTTGGCAAAAATGGGTCGTGTACTTACATCAGAGTAACATCATCGCGACCTCTAACCACTAGAACCGCACTGCATTGACGAAAAGAATGCCCTATTTTCAAGTCTCTAGCTTAATTACTAACTGGATCAAAATGTGTTTTTGACCTTTTGTGTGACCTTGACCTTTGACATAGAAACTTAGACCTATACTTTTTTTATGGCGAGTAATCTATGCTAATGTGTCTCCAAAATTTGTTCAGATTGGTGCAGGATAGATGGCAAAAGGGTGCGTAACTAACAAACTGACGGACAAACAAACATCTAACGCAAACGACTGATACACTTGCCAAAATCGTACGATTTCGCCAAGTAACAAAGACACAAAGAAAGCCCACCAAAAACAACTCCTCATCCTCCGGACTCCGTCCCTGGTGAGGTAAAAATTACTCCAGCACCATTCTCTGGCCTGAACACCAGAAGCCCAACAATGGGCGGCACTATTGGAGTGGAAGTTCACCCAACCTCATAAGAGAGATCTCCCTTCCATCAATGACGCGCATTTTCAGCTATTGCATCAACCATGCATGTATTTAAATCATTACAGTGGATCCGCTCCCATTGACAGATAGCGGAGGAAGTTGCGATAGTCCTTACCTGTGTCGCACAAAATTTGGCCCTCGGTACGTGTTGCTGCCTTTCGCTGGCTATGCACGTGAGAATGAATGCGTGTGCGCATATGCATTTGTGTGCTGGTGGGCATGTGCGTGAGAATGCGTGTGTATGTATGTGTGTGTATATGTGCAGCGGTATGGATGCATGTGCATGTGAGGGAGAAAGTCTAAACTGGTCATACCTTTGGTTCGCTGCACAGCATGTTGTACCACATGACTGATGCCCATCCACTGGGCATTTGGCTGACGTTGGAAATAACCACCAGGGGAAGTGAGCATATCTGCAAAGACACAACTGAGATTAAACCAACTTGGGGAATGACAGAGTTTCCACAAGGCCAGCTAATTATCTCTTAAGACTTACCTCCATTTCAATGACGATATCTGGTTGGCAAAGTTGTGTCTCAAAGCTGATAGAGTGCAGTTCCTCAGTCACAATCAGAGGCCCCTGAAACCAGTGCCCAAGGATTTACAGGCATGCCATTCCTCAGACTGTCTGAGGTCAAGAAACAATGTTTGCAATGGCAAAAGATTCAAGGTTAAATCCTCACCTCATTCGTTTTGTGACCAGTTGCTTTCTGTTCTTTCAGTTGCTGCGTTTGGGGGAAACGGAATCACGTTTTAAAAACAAACGAGAACACAAAACAGGAACTTCATACAGTATTATTCAGCACCAGCTAAACACTATGTCTGCAGTCACCCTGTGCCATCTAATCTCAAATTATAAAGTGTCATGAGTCACTGATTGTTTGAAAAACATCAAAAAAGTCTTCTGGAATTAAAATTTGGAGAGGCCATCTAGCTCTTGCGTAGTTCTTGATGATCGTGCACATTGTTGCGAAAACAAATATTGAAGAATTCTTAGCAGTGGAATTTACTCATTACACATTGTGTAAACTTAAACAAAATTATATTCAGTCTGAATATTCACGTAATTATGCCCTGATCTCAAACTTGTTTCTGGTCTGTTGTTTTTCCTTCTTTGAAAGAATTATTATCTTTTCCAAGTACCAGATGACGAAACTCAGCAGCCAAGCCTCCATTTGAGTCCTCCATGTTCATGACTTTAGTATTTGTGCCCAAGATGTTGAATTTACGAAACCTGGATTGGAGAACAGAGCATTTATGAGAACTGCATGTCATGTGCATGCACAAGAAAAAAAAAAAAATCAAACTGAATTTTTCAAAAAATTTGCTTACCCTTTCAATGTGCTCCTCTCAGGGACATCCCTAAGTAAAGGGAAAGTTTATGAATACAGCTTGTAAACCACATTAATGAACATACAGCATTTATGACAGATCCAGTCCCAATTCAGGACTTGAATGAAACTGATGACTTACTTGTCAAATGAGACCTTGACTTTTAGCTGATAGTTAAATTCCTGCAGCTTCACAAGCAGCCTAAGAGGGGAGCAAAATTTATCAGACTGAAAGAATCCACAACAGAAACCCTTTACAAAGAGACCTGGACACAAGAAATTTATTTACACCCTCATATGGTCATGTGGTAACACCATTCTTTGGAAAAAAAAACATGAAAAGGGTGATACACTACAAGGTCAAAATGCAATATGTTAATGCTGCTCATCCGACATCTCATTTGAAACTGGCCAAATATTTTCAATAGATTACAAGAGGGCATATCCTTGAAACTACAGCTTCTCCCTATACACAAGGGCTATAGAAACCTGAGGTAAGGGTATATGGGTCCAAAAAATCAATGAGGGAACTACTCAGGGTTCCAGGAATGGTCACAGCAAATTTTATCCAATTCCCCCGACAAGGCTTTGACAATTTGGCATAAGGGTGGTGCTACAGCTACAGTCACAGTGTCGCCGGGACAGTAGGATTGCCTCTTCAAGCAGCAAGTCATTTACAGCAAAGTTGATCTGATTCCCATTAAAACAGTCTCAATTATTGCATTTGAAAATATAGCCTCACTTAATGGTGGTGCAATAGTAAAAGTGCCATCAAAATCAATAAGGTTCCTTTTCTATGCACCGGGAATGTTTGACAACAGATTTGACAGGAATCCCATTAGAACTATCTGAGTGATTACAGTGAGTTACGACACTTTCAACAAGAGCCATTAGCACATGGCAAAAATTCCAAAACAGCTAAAGCAGAACTCCAGCTCATGATTTTGTAATGTAATTTCACAAATTTCACAAATCCTGAATAATCTCAAAAAGTTTCATGATGATTCATGATAGCTCAGAGAATAGAAGGGATGGTGAAATGGGATTGGCTGATGCTGACCATCTTGTTCATGGAATAATCTTGAACATATAGACATGCATATAACCTTTCATCAACATGAAGCACGGAAAATTTTAAGTTGACTGGACAATTGGCTTTGGAGTTATGAGTATTTGTTGGCTATCGCGCCACCTATGGACAAATATACACCAAATATGGTAGGCTCGAGTCTAATTGTCCGCAGATCAGGGATCTCAAGCTTGGTGATGTCTGAACATTGCTATCAGAACTTAGTGCTCATTTTAGCTATTGAGGCAACATCCATGAAATTACTTGCCATACTGCAGCCACGTCTTTTAACTTAACATTGTTGTGCATGCAGCATTAAAATACCTTGGACTGTAGATGATGAACGCTGAAATTCATTAGAATTGATCACCCCATACGGGAGAAAATGGAGTTGAAAAAAAAAACTGAAAACTGAAAATGAAATATAATGTACCCACACAAATGGGCGCGACTTATATGCATAGATATATGTGGACCACAGAATCCAGAAAAACCAGTTTCTGAGATCAATGATTCCACAGTTATTGGCCAAAATGTGCAGTTTGTTTTCGTCGTGCCACCATGTTGTCAATTAATACAAAAATTGC
Source organism: Gymnothorax reevesii (assembly GCA_029721435.1). Classification (NCBI taxonomy): domain Eukaryota; kingdom Metazoa; phylum Chordata; class Actinopteri; order Anguilliformes; family Muraenidae; genus Gymnothorax; species Gymnothorax reevesii. The sequence continues at coordinate 19,589,698 of CM056590.1, read as the reverse complement.
AAATTAGCAAAATGCACCACTTCAGTAATTGCTTGTAGCTTGTAGAAAGTTTATTAAAAATACTGAATGCTTATTGGAGACTAAACTGATTACAGACAGACGAACGATCGGAGAGACGGACATGCTGATATCTATACTGCGCCCTCCATAATTATTGGCACCCCTGGTTAAGATGTGGTAAAAGCCTTAAAATAAATTGAATTTTTATTGCAGTGGGTCTGGTGGAACACAAAAGATGAGTATGCAGAAAAGCACCTCATGCCCACTGTGAAGTATGGGGGTGGATCGGTGATGCTGTGGGCCTGTTTCTCTTCCAGAGGCCCTGGGAACCTTGTTAGGGTGCATGGCATCATGAATGCTTTGAAATACCAGGACATTATCAAAATCTGGTGGCCTCTGCCCGAAACCTGAAGATGGGCAAGATAATGCAAGATAATGACCCTAATCATCTGGCCAAATCTACACAGAAATGGTTCACCAGACACAGAATCAAGCTCCTTCCATGGCCATCTCAGTCCCCAGACCTCAACCCCATTGAAAACCTGTGGAGTGAGCTGAAGAGGAGAGTGCAGAGGAGAGGACCCAGGTCGCTGGATGATTTAGAGAGATTGTGCAAAGAGGAATGGAGAAAGATCCTTCTTTCTGTATTCTCCCATCTTGTGAAACATTATAGGAGAAGATTAGGTGCTGTTTTATTGGGTTGTACAAAGTATTAACATCAAGGGTGCTAATGATTGTGGCACACATAATTTGATGTAAATGAATTATTTCTTAATGTGGGACTTTTTTCCCACTGCATTAATGCACTTGCATTAAAGGTTAAATTTTCCTCTTTTTTCCATTGTGGTCCCGTATTATTTAGGAAAACACTTAATTTTTTAGAAGCTAAAGAATACATCTTAACCAATAATTATGGAGGGCAGTGTATATCCCCCAAAATTACATAGCAAGGATGATAAAAATGAGATTTGAATCAGTGAAGCAACAGGTAAGGTCATATGGTGAACTGCATCACCTACACCAGTAACAATCACAGAAGAAATGACATTGTTCCCATCAATACTGTTTGAGGTATTGCCTTTGGAAATGTTACATTTGGCCAAGTGGTGGTCTTACAGGAAACATTACAAAGCCACCACAATGAATCACTCCCTCCTCTATGCTGTAGAAATGTTGTTAGTAGATTTGACATGATTCATATTAAAGCTGTTTGAGTTATTACAATTGTTATTACAATTTTTTAACATAACGCATTGCTGAATACCCCTCGGCCCGGACAAGATTTCCCGCCTCAAGGTCACAGCGCTAGGGTCAAAGGTGAAATCCAGCAAAAACATGACCTTGCACATCTATGTGTCACAGTGAGTTACCATACCAAATTTGGTGAAGCAGCAATCAGTAGTTGCTGAGTACTGACCTGGACAAGATTTCCAGGGTCAAAGTCACAGAGCTAAGGTCAAAGATCAAATCTATTAAAAAACCTAAAGTTGCACATCTATGGGTCACAGTGAGTTACCATAACAAATTTGGTGAAGCTGCGATATTTAGTTAACGAGTACTGACCCGTACAAGATTTCCAGGGTCAAGGTCACAGAGCTAAGGTCAAAGGTAAAATCCAGTAAAAAAACCTGACGTTGCACATGCATGGGTCATAGTGAGTTACCATACCAAATTTGGTGAAGCTGCAATAATTAGTTGCAGAGTACTGACCCGGGCAAGATTTCCGAGGAGAAGGTCAAAGCGTTAAGGTCAAAGGTGAAATCCAGCAAAAAACCTGAAGTTGCACATCTATGGGTCATAATGAGTTATCATACCAAATTTGGTGAAGCTGTGAGGATTAATTGCCGAGTACTGAAGCGGACAATATTTCCAGGGTCATGGTCACAGCGCTAAGGTCAAAGGTCAAAGGTCAAATCCAGCAAAAAAAAAACCTGACGTTGCACATCTATGGGTCATAGTGAGTTACTATACCAAATTTGGTGAAGCTGCAAGAATTAGTTGCCGAGTACTGACCTGGACAAGATTCCAAGGGTCAAGGTCACAGCGCTAAGGTCAAAGGCCAAATCCAGCAAAAAACCTGACGTTGCATATCTATGGGTCATAGTGAGTTACCATACCAAATTTAGTGAAGCTGCGATCATTAGATGCCGAGTACTGGCCCGGACAAAATCATGGACGGACGATGGACGACAGACGAACATGGAGGTGACGACAATACCCCTCCGGTCAGAGTCGGCCGAGGGGAAAAAATCAAATGTTTGGCCAGCTGGTGGCAATACAGCAAAGGTCACTGAATGACCAATATGAACGTGGAGTGACGTGGAGGGTGGCATATGCCCCCGCCTATGTATTGATGGCAGATATGGCAAATTTTTGACCGATCAGTATAGAATGAGTTGGATGGCGCATTTAAGGTTAATTCTTATGTAATGATAGTTCTGACAGTGTATCTGTAGTGCAGTTACTGGGTTTCATTGAAATGACAAATAAGGTCATTTGGAAAGCGAGAAAGGCCCGCTTTAAAAACAGAGGGTTGGTCTATTGCTATCGCAAAAGAGCACCGTTTTACAATGGGTGGTTGGTCTATTTCTATAGCAAAAGGAACCTTCCCCTATCCGCACCCAACACACCACTAGAAGATGAGCTTCATCAGGGAAGGCATTCTTGAGTTATTGAGCGGAAACAAAAAAGTTTCCGGATGGCCAGACAGACGGCTGGACGGATAACGGATGGGTGTCGAGTCTGTCGACATAATGCCCCCTTCTCATTCAAGGCAGGGGCATAATAATAAAAGCCCTTCTCTATGCTCCAGAACTGATTCCAAGAAGGGAGACATGATTCCCCTTACAACTACTTGAGTTGCTACATGTGGTAAGGCAGTTTGACCTTGTGTCAACTTTACAGGGCAAGTTGTAGGGTCACACTAAACCATAGAGTCAGTCCTCTATGCACCAGGAAAGATGCACCCATCTATGCACCCATATAAACTTTTCTAGTTATTGCGTAAACGCAAACGGCCAGGAGTCACAAAGCAGAACAGAAACCACGCGAGCATCACCAGTTCGTGCTGAATTTGGCCTTTATTTACAAAACAGAAGGTAAACTCAAAAAGGCTTGTAGAGCTGGAGAGTTTTCATAAACAGTCTGTGGTCTGAAGATAAAATGATCAGATAATAAAATATGGGGGTTGAGCTCAAGACTCAGCGCAGGCCAATCGTGATCTTGTGCACCGATCTCACCAAATGCATTGACATTGCACTGCACAAAGATGCGTTGTCATGCTGAAACAGGAAAAGGCTTTCCTCAATCTGAAGCAATATCACCATGTCTAAGTACTCTATGACATCAAGATTTTCTAATAGTGAAACTATGAAGCCCAATTCCATAGACAGCCTACATACAGCGTAATTTCCAAAGAAGGTTGAAACGGTATGAATGATGTAAACGTTAAAAAGAGCAGAGAAAGCCTCTGATTGGCTCACAGCTAAGACATGCCTCTGTGAGCCTTGCAGTCGGGTGTGGCTCACAGCTAAGACATGTCTCTGTGAGCCTTGCAGTCGGGTGTTTGAAACCAGCCATGCCTTTAAAGGCAGTCCGGAGGTCCGCATGGGAGAGGCATAATTGCGGGGACGGCAGTCAGAGGAATTATGTGACACGGCATCTTCCTCCAGAGTCTATGGGAGCAGGTCAGTTTGCGGTGGGCTATAGTTCAGCTGTGTTCAGGGTGGGAAAAGGGCAACACGTTCAAAACAAAGAAAGAAGGTGGGATGGGATTTTTTCTCCCCTGCTGTTACATTGCCTTTCCTTGATCTGAAGCCCAGAGAAGACAGTGGCGTTTCTGAACATTGATGCTACATGGCTTCATCGATGCATATCACATTCTTACATTGCACTTGTGGATACGATAACAAAAGCTATTCGGTGACCAAGGTTTTCCAAAGTATTCACATGTCCATCTGGTTATGTCTGTCACGAAAGCGTGCTGGCTCTCATCGCAATGTCATCAAAAGGACCGAAGATCAAGGGGACTCAGCATTGGTTTTTGACCTCACCCTTTATCCACAGAGATTTATCCACACTCCCTTCATGTTTTAATGATATTACGCACTGAATGCTGTACAGTCCCCAAAATCCTAGCAATTTGCATTAAGAAATGTTTGTGAACTGTTTTTGTAGAGTTTCATTTCCCCAGTCCCAACATTTCTGGAAAGTTTTGCCAGAAAATAATTAAAAATGACTATATACTTGCCAAAATAACAAGGCAATCAGAGATAGCAGACCTGGCCCCAACCACGGGCTGACAGACAGAATGACAGAAACACGCACACACACACATACACACACAGACATGATCATTGCTTAACCTGGCCCCCGAGGGGAGGGGCCAGGTAAAAAAATCAAGCTATATGATAAATCATTCAATATCTTTTCTTGTACATTTCTCAATTTAGCCCAGGTCAAATATGATTTATGAATCACTGCTCTCATTTTTTATCTGAGTTGTCCATAGCGTCCTAACTTTTTAACTTTTTGCAATGTGGGGAAGATCCCATAGGGCCACAGGAGCGGAAGGGGACTGACCTGATCCTCACTGTGAACTGTACACCAGTCTTCAGCACCAGGGGTCTGTGTGAGTTTGTCGGCATGCAGGGCTGCCTCTCAACCACAAAGGAGCTGAAACAAACACCATCAGCCAGCCACAATCAAACATGATTTCATGGGTCTTGACAGACATTTTACATGCATCGAGTGTGAGTAAGCAGAAATATTACATGCATTGGGGTGCCTTTTCATTATGTTTTTTCTTTCACAGAAACCCCAGATATTCATGTGGGAAAGAATGCAAATGCTCTCTCCTTAATCCTAATTTAGGCTGCTTTTAGTGGTAAAGAGCTCAGGCTAACTCTTATAGCATCAAAGTTCTTACAACATATAGAGTTCAGGATAACCCTAATACACCTCAGTTCTTAGATCAAATAGAGTTCAGGATAATTCTTTTAGCATATAAGTTCTTGAATCGAATAGAGTGCAGGATAATTTTCACAGCATCCAGGTTCTTAGATCATATAGAGTTCAGGATAACCCTTATAGCATCTTAGTTCTTAGATCATGTAGAGTTAAGGATTATCCGTTTAGCATATAAGTATTTGAATCCTAATGACTTCTGGATAATCCTTATAGCATCATAGTTCTTAGATCATGTAGAGTTCAGGATAATCCGTATAGCATCTAAGTTCTTCAATCGTAATGAATTCTGGATAACCTTTATAGCATCTAAGTTCTTACATCATGTTCCGCAGTAAGCCTTCCAATGCCAGCACACATCTCAGAGCTGCAGTGGCAGACGGCAAAACGAGAGACAAACTGAGAAGACGAACAGGTGTGGCCAGCATGGCATTCCACCTCTTACCTGATGACGAGGTTGCGGAACAGTAGAAGAGCTCGGTCCTCCAGGAAACTTTTCTTCTGTGTTATGGGGTCATTTTCATACGTGTACTTCTGTTCCAGCTCCTGCAGCTTCTTCAGCTGCTGTCGAACCTGCTGTAGGCTCTCCGCAACTGAGGTGAACCTGCAGGAATGGAGAGATGCGTGAATCTGCTGGACTGCATGTCATAAATGCAGTCATGAAGGGGACCTTACATTAAGTATCACTCCACTTACAGTAACTGAAGTCCAATGAGTCCTGAAGCAGCTGGATCTAGATAAATCAGCAGGTCCTGATAGTCTCGAGCCATATTTCTTAGGCTAGCTGTGGACCTCATAGCAGAACCTCTGACATATATTTTTAATCTCTCTTTTTCCTCCAACGAGATACCCGTATATGGAAATCTGCCTATGTTTTCCCCTTGTTGAAAGGAGGGGATTCTTCAGTTCTTAATAACTACAGACCGATTTTTATATTATGTGTTTTAGCTAAGATCCTCGAAACAATTTGTTAATGAAGAACTCAAAGATTTTCTTGAAACAAATGGTCTTCTGTCTCCTCATCAGCCAGGCTTCAGAAAACGTCATAGTACTATAACTACAGCTATGAAAGTAGTAAATTATGTCATTGAGGCACTAGACTGTGAAAAATACTGTGCAGCTCTTTTCAACGATTTATCAAAGGCATTTGATACAATTGACCATTTCATTTTGGCAACTACACTGCAAAATATTGGTTTGTCTGGCTCTGCTCTAAAGTGGTTCTCAAATTATTTGTTAGGCAGATCACAGTGTGTGCAGTTTGCTGGGTCCTCTTCTTCCCTCCTCTCCATTTCAAAGGGTGTACCGTACCACAGGGCTCTATACTAGGACCACTGCTTTTTTCAATTCATGTAAACAACCTCTGTAATAACCTTGAGAATGCTGTCTTCCATTTTTATGCTGATGATACTGTTATATATTGCTTGTCTGCATCGGTGCTATAAACCTTCGATACCTTGTAGTCTGCTTTTGATGCTGTTCAGTCTCATTTAACTCGCCTTAAACTTGTTTTAAATCCAGATAAGTCCAAATTTTTATTTAAAAAACTACCTTCAGTCCTTCCTAAGATCAGGAAATTATTCATACCCTTACCAATTTTAGTTTTTTTCGATATTTTTTTGACAAATCAAATTTTTTCTTGCAGAAATGACACACTACGTTGACATAAGGCTGTAAGAAGTATAGTAAACAATTTTTCAAGAAATACAATACTTTTTGGTATTTTATTTGACAGATTTACAAAAAATGCCATGTCCAGAATTATTCATACCCTTTACTCAGTAATTGATGGCAAAGCCTTTATTCATGATTACAGCCTCCAAACAGCCTGTGGTTAATCACAAGGTTTCTACACGTTTCCACTGGGATTTTGGACCACTCTTCTTTGGCAAACTTTTCCATATCCCTATGGTTTAAGGGTGTCCTTGCCATGACCTTAGTCTTCAGTTCCATCCACAGATTCTCGATAGGATTGAGGTCGGTTCTCTGGCTTGGCCACTCCAAAACATTCACTTTGTTGTCCACTAACCATTTCTTGAAGGATTAGGCCGTGTGTTTAGGATCATTATCCAGTTGGAAGATTAATTCCTGCCCAAGACCAAGTTATTCGGCGGATTGCTTGATGTTTTCACTGAGGATCTGGATATCCTGGTCCTGTTTCATAATGCCATTCACTTTAACAAGGTTTCTGGGCCCATTTGCTGAAAAGCAACCCCAGAGAATGATACTCCTGCCACCGTGTTTGACCGTTGGGACCGTGTTTTTCAGGTTAAATGCTTCACCTCTTATGCCAAACAAAAGCCCCATCTTTGTGCCTTAACAGCTCAATCTTTGTTTCATCCTTCTATAACATTGAAAGTCAGAAGCTTATATCTTCATCCAGGTGAGGTTTTGCAAAGGCAAGACGAGCTCTTGTTTGTCTGGGTTGGGGAAGTCTAAGAGGCGTAAGAAAGGTGAAGTGTCCCATTTTAAGCACTGTATTAGTTGTTCTGCTGTATGCATTTTTGGTGTTTTGTCTTTGTTTTGTCTTTGTCTTTCTGATAATCACTGTAATTGAAATGTATTGTATTGTAACTAAGTTTATGCTGCCTTCTTGGTCAGGTCACTATTGCAAAAGAGATTTTAATCTCAATGAGGCTTTTACCTGGTTAAATAAAGGATATATATAATTTGATTCCATCCCAGCCAATCTGTCTTTGTTTTGCATTGTATTTCTGTACGTTAGTTAATCAGGCAATTTGCCTTTTGTATTAAGGAGTTTTACATGGAAATTTGAGGATTTAAAGCACTATTTCTGCACTTCAGCCGAAGGATATGAAAAATGTAAGCTGGTTTGGCAACCTCCAATAAAAATTATAGAAGAAGAATATCTCTTCTTCATTGATATCTGCATATCTAGCTTCGTAGCATAGTTAACTTATGACTGCTAAGGTTATCTAGCAATTCAGCTAGTCGTCTAAAGTAAGAAAATACTTCACCAAAAAAATTTGTATTTCAAATAAAATGTTACTGTGGATATCTGCATATAGCACTGAAACAAAATCAACAGATGTTGTGACCTAACCAAAAACTATACCCACACAAAATATCAAAGGAATTAGTTCAAATCCATGGCCTGTAGAGCGTTCACCAGAAAATCTCTGCAGATGCGCTGGAGACGACAACCATACAGCCATAGTAGTTGCCCTACTTCCTCCGAGGGCAAATATTATGCACACTCGCATGAGCTGAGGTGTCACAGTACATGGAGGCCTCCACGTTTAAAACAACAGACATTAACATTCGAAGAAGAAGAAAAGTTTCACGATCCAGCAAGATCTGAAGAAGCTGCACGATAGGATGTGTGACCATTGCCTGGACCTGCAGAGCGATATCCAGTTCGGATTTCTGCGTCTAATTCGCCATGTTTCCGCACCAGGTGCACCAAATTTTCATTTAGCTCAACAGAATAAATGGTCTCATGAAGCCGTTGTGCCCAAACAGCATGAGAAGTTTTATGCAACACAAACAGCTTCAATATTGCTTGCTTTCTGCTGGATAAATTAATAACCAAGAATTTTTTTTTTCTACTCTATTTGTTTGGGTTTGGTTTTACTACAGGGTAACATTATATTTACTCAAGCATCTTTGCTATTCATCGTCTAGCTAACTTTTGCAGACCGCACACTCCCAGTAAAAATTCCTGTCTTTCACTTGCTGTGATAAGCTCCGTCAAAATAACTTCAGGTAATACTGAACCCCCGTAATTCAAATCCTTGTAAAATGTTGTGTCACTTAGACAAGTTGCATCTGCATTATTGATGTCCTATGATAGTCCTGAAAAATGTAATCCTGTCTGAATAGGAGATAAGTTCAATTGCAACATTTACTGTTTATGGCATGCTCGTTTCAGCGTTATTGCTTATTATTTTAGCCATTTCTCTTGACTGTCAGAGAAGTGAAGCTAGTAACAAAAAAAACAAAGCCCAGAGGCAAAATATTGGACATGGGCTCATTGTGAATAATAGCCTTGGATGAAAAATGCATACAGATGTTATCAGGTGAACTAAGAGATGTCGGAAAAGGTTGATAGAATGATAACAGCATCATTCAGATTCAAAGAAACTGCTACATAAATGACGATAGGGCAACAAAATGCTCAAATCTGATTCTGACATCACTTGTGTGAAATAATAATCATAAGTGAATCATTTCAAACTTTTTGTCATGATAGCGCGATTTGCACTCCAAGGCACGTGGGAGCAACAGTGATGCATTATTATGCAGTTTTTCATCCGAGCTAGTGCGTCTCAGGGAAGAGATGAAGAGCAGGGTCTACTTAACATGAAGAAGAGATTTGGGGAAAATGATTTAGTGGGCCTTTAAGACCAAAAGAGAACAAATATTATGATATGAAGCATTTTTTCAGCTTAAAGTTCAGTAGCACATTTAATCCTCAAAGTTTTTGTTTTTTGGGGACACTTTACTTAAGAAGAATCTTTAGATCCAGGAGTCCAGATTGTGTCTCTGTAAAATATGGCTCGTCCTGATCACTCACCAGGTCTGTAGCTGATCCAGGCAAGCGTTGGGTGGTCCCCCGATGCAGGCGATCTGGTGCCGCCGTTTCCATTCAGGTAGCTCCTCCGAGATCAGTGTGTACTCAACCTGTTCCACCATGTTGAGTACGTCCGCCAATTGCCTGACCACTTCCTGCACGGCAAGCCAGGACATTACATCAAGGTCATGTGACAGATAGAGGATCTCTGATGAGTGAGCTCGAGTTATCAAATTTATGAGATGAGAATAGCAATTTTCATTTTTTCTGAGGCTTCGGCGAGGTTAGCTTCTAGTTCGCGGTCTATTCAAGTCAATGGTATGAATAAATAATTAGCTAGCAAGACTGCAATTTCTCCAATAAATGAATAAATTCAATTTTCTACGATAACAGTACCTCCTATAACTTCTTACTGTTATGGGAAAAAGCGCAAGTATGCCAGCTCGCGAATTATTCATCCCACTAAACTGCAAACTCGAAACTAATGCTAGCGATAATCACTGCCAGCAGGAGGATTGGGAACGTTACCGCATTTGCCAATGAACGAAACCTGATATTGTATTGTAACACGAGAAAGTTCTATTACATGTGTGTAATACCAAACCTGTATCTCATGGGTTGTATCACACTGATTTTTCATTACTTGTGGGATGAAAACACAAATATTTGTGTAGATTACTGTGAAACTCAGACAGCACCAGCAGGAGTTTAATCACATCATACAAAATTCTATGCAACACCCTAATAATAATAATAATATCACTGTGAGCACTGTTTGAGAGGTCAGACAGGTGTGCACGTTTGCAGTGTGCTCAGATTTCAAGCCAACTGGACTTCCAGGGCAAGAGCTGCAGAAAATTAGCTTTTCAGATACTTCAAGTCTGCTATAAAGAGCGAGAGGAGCCAGTTCAATCAGCATGATTGCTTGTGATACGATGTCTGGAATAAATAAAAAATTAATGGGAAAGGTCTGGAATCAAGTAAAAGGATTGATGTGAATGGGCAAAAGGGTTGTTGATATATTGCCAATTTTATATTTTTGTTGATTACAGTGCCACTTAGTGATCAAGAAAGCACAAGATTTTTTGTGGAGCCACAAAATGCTGAACTTAAAATGTGGACACTTCTGGACAGGGGTTAATAACATAAAAGGTTCCCTAATTTACAATCTCACTTCCTGTTTTGGTGTCTTCAGCATAGAATTAGTGGTAAAATCACTGCCAAAGCATAAAAACTACCAAAAATCAATGTGACAACCACTGTGTGGCATAGTCTTAAAATGACCCCTACCAAATTTGGTGAAGACTGAATATATTTTCCAGGAATAACAGCAAATAAAACACTTATGTTAGTTCAAAATGGTGGCAAATCGAGCAGACATAAAATGGCAGCACAGGATGCAGTGGAGTCAGATTCACATAACAATTCTACAAATATCAAGTTTTTCAATTTACAACACTCTGGTCAGAAACGTAAGTGCAAATTTGGCCTTGTGGTGGAGCAACAGGCATCTGCCCCAAAATTAGTGCACAGATTACTGGGACACATGGCTATCAGAGTGCTAAATTTCACAATATTTTGCAGTACAGTTCTGAGGATTGCCAAGGACTTACATTGCATAAGAATCATAACAAACAGTGGGTCTCATTCATGAAACGTGAGCAGAACGAATTGTGTAAACTGTTCGCAGATGGAAATTTACGTGCATCTCTGCATTTATCAATATTTTAGTAGCTCCGATCTTTTTGTAGCTACTAACAAAATCTACACATGCTGTTGACCACGCGTAGTGCTTGTGTAAATTTAAGAATGCACATAAATAGCGCTTGTCACTATTGGAAATTAGAATTTTAATTCATATTGGACTCTGTTACATACACAACACGCTGGTGCCTTTGAAACACGTGATATAGCGTAAACATGACAAACGATTAAAAATATAACACATTTAGTTAAATTAGTTGGCAATTGGCAGGTTCAAGATCCAAATTAGGTTCATGATTGTGAATTATCTATGTGAATTGACTCAATAGATTACACGCTCTTTCTACATGTTGAATGATGATAATAAAAAATAAAAGGGGAGGCATGTCGCTGTCTCCATCAGGTATAATTTCTGACAGAGAGGTCTCCCCATTTATGCCAGCGATGCGCTCGTCTGCAGTTGATAGTTATGACTGTGAGCCTCCTCCTCCGGTGGCTGATGTATTTTTTGGTGCATTTCATTGCCTCCAGTTTCAAACAATTTACGCTTATCCATGGACATGGTTCTTTGAACTACAGAGACAACATTAACGGCATCTGCCGCCTCCCCCCAGGCCTTCGCTTTGCCTGTTCCTGTCACACCAGTGCTAACAATTGAAAATAAAATATTTTTTCTTAATTCCACTTCACCCAAAATTATTTCTGTCTCCGCTTTCTCTCTCTTTCTTTGTTTACGCCATGACTGACAAGTCGACTGGATGCATCAACACCTCCTTATATGGTGGTCATTGGCAATTCCTGGGCGGGGATTTATGCTAATAGCTGATTACCGGGAGCGCGCTGTCACTTTACGATGGATTGGCATTCATGATCATACACATGTATTTACGATCAGATCTGAGTTTCCTGCGGTGTTCATGAATCCGGAGTAGGTTTTTAGTAGCGTAGGCTTTTATGTGCAAATCTACGCACAAATTTACGAACGTCTCATGAATGAGACCCAATATGTATGTCTGCACAAAATAATAATAATAATAATAATAATGATGATGATGATGATGATAATACCTCTCTCTTCATGTTCAGTTTAATAAACATCTCCCGAATTAGCATCTCCTCACGTCTGATTTCCCTGTCATTGATCCCGTTCATTTCATGATCTAAAAAATGAAAACAGAAGCTTACAACTGGATTATTTGGCTGTGTTCTCTGAACTCAGAACTTACAGAACAGTGAACTGCATGGAGAACAGGATCAGAAAGTGTAAGCTAACATAATTTATTTATTATGATGCTTTGGTCTTCATTAAAATAATCCCATTCGAAAAGGAAGCATTTTTTGGTAACAGCACAGAAATAACTCTGTTACTGTGTACAACAAAATAAGGTTTCCACAGATTTGGAAGAAGTTAATCATATACTTTAAATTACGAAATCATTGATACCCCTAATGAATGAGAACAAAATAACAGTACAAACAATAAAGTGAGCGGGAAAATTAAAGACTGAAATATGCAACTTAAGCATTTGGGGAAATTACATTTAACTATGGTACAATCAAAAACCTTTTTCTTTGAGATACATTTTCTTTCCTTGCAGACAAAAATTATAGGAACCCAAGAATTTCAAATTAGAACAAAGGGACGCGTTCACATGATAACAGACAACTGTTACTTCATACGGAACTCAGGTGAAGAATATGAGAAAATGCATGAAATATTTGACAATAGCACAAAGCACAGTCAGACCAGCTATTCAAATCAAATTAATTTGCCGCCATTAGGGAGAGTAACACAATTTGCATGCTACCCCCATGCACAGTGAGGGGGATGGTTTGGGTGGCAAAGGAGAACCCAAGGCTCACAAACTCAGAGCTGCACACTTCAGTGCACTCTGGGGGTTATCAAGTTTTTTAAAGACCTCCTCCAATGAAAATCAAGCGTTTAGCCCTGACAAAATGTTAGTGTAGTGTTTTTTATAGGTTACATGACATATAAGGGGTGAAATAAGCAGTAAACACCATAGCTGAGCCTTTTAACTTTGAAATTGCAGGGTGCAAATGACTATCTAAAAAATATGGATATAGGCTGACGTGGTTTAATACATCACAAATCTGTGGAATCAATCTATTTAACTTCCTGGGTGGTGCGCTCTGTATAGAGTGCTACAAAAAAGCATTTAGCCGCTTCCTAATTTCTTCTTTTGTGCACATCTGTCACAATTAAATCAGATCATCAACTAAATAAAGTATGACACAGACAAAGATAACCTGAGTAAACAGAAAATGCAGTTTCTAAGTGATGATTTCATTTATTGAAGAAAAAAGCTACCTCCTAACTATGTGAAAAAGTAATCGCGCCCCTTTGCTACTAAATCGCCATGAGTTGACTATAGCTTAGCTATAAGTTGATTGTAGATATTTGTAGAGGCTAGCAATCTGTTAAGGTAGTTGTCTTCAATTTTTAATTTAACTTGTTACCTTCTTTTTATTCTAAATCATCACTTCATTTTCACGCAATAGTCAAATAGTAAAACGGCATTTCCATGCGCTCTTACCTCGACTTAACAGTGTTTTATGCTTGAAATCATGCTCATCCTGCAGATCTTCAAGGGATTTAATCTTCTGTTCAGCCTCCTAGACACACAAATAAAGTATTCAGTTGCATGATTGTGCAACTACATCTGGATTCAGAATACAGGCTTTGTTCATAATGATGCACGAATATATGAGGACCACAATTGAAAAATGATCAGAGTCAAAATTTGGCATTTTTGTATATTTTATATATTATATATTATTATTATAGTATCTATAATAATATGCAACCCCAATTCTGAAATAGTTGGGACAAAGTGTAAATTGTGAATAAAATCAAAATGCAATGACTTTCAGATCACAAGAGCCAATATGTTATTTACCATTGAACAATGATGACATTTCAAATGTTGAAACTGAGACATTTTTATCCACAAAATGAGCTAATTTCAAATTTTCTGGGCTGAAAATTCATATATAAGAGAATCAGCTGAAAGAACATTTAGCAAGCTATTAAATTAACTGTCATCAGGTGTGTAACATGATTGGCTATGAAAGGGATGTCTTAGAGAGGCTGAGTCTCTCAGAAGTAAAGATGGCCAGAGGCTCTCCAACCTGTAAAGGCTTGCGTAAAAAATTGTTTTTAAAGTATTCCACAATGTTCCTCAATGTCAAATTGCAAAGGCTTTGAAGGTCTCATCATCAACAGTGCATAACATCGTCAAAAGATTCAAAGAAACTAGAAAAATCTCTGTGCGTAAGGGACAAGGCCGAAGACCTTTACTGGATGCCCGTGATCTTCGGGCCCTCAGATGTCACTGCATCACCCACCGACATGATTCTGTCATTGATATTACTAAATGGGCCCAGGAATACTTCAGGAAATCACTGTCTGTAAACACAGTCCGCCGTGCCATCCACAGATGCCACCAAAAACTCTATCATGCAAAAAGGAAGCCATTGTTGAGCATGATCCAGAAGTGCCGCTGTGTTCTGTGGGCCAATGCTCATTGAAAATGGACTGTGGCAAAGTGTAAAAGTGTCCTGTGGTCAGACGAGTCCAAATTTGACATTCTTGTTGGAAATCATGGGCGTCGTGTCCTCCGGGCTAAAGAGGAGAAAGACCCACCCCTCCTGTTATCAGCGTTCAGTTCAAAAGCCAGCATCTCTGATGGTATGGGGCTGCATTAGTGCATATGGTGTGGGACACTTGCATGTTTTAAAAAGCACCATGACTGCTGAAAGGTATATAAAGGTTTTAGAGCAACATATGCTCCCCTCCAGATGACATCTATTCCAGGGAAGGCCTTGTGTATTTCAATGCATAGCCACATACTGCAGCTATTACAACAGCATGGCTTCATAGTAGAAGAGTCTGTGTGCTGAACTGGCCTGCCTGCAGTCCTGATCTTTCACTGATAGAGAACATTTGGTGCATAATTAAACGAAAAGTCCATCAAAGGGGACCCAAAACTATCCAGCAGCTGGAAGCCAGTATTAAACAAGAGTGGGATCAAATTCCAATGGCTAAACTCAAGAAACTTGTCTCCTCAATGCCCAGATGCCTCCACTCAGTGTTATAAAGAAGAGGGGATGCTACATCATGATAAACAGGCCCCTGTCCCAACTTTTTTGAGACCTGTAGCAGCCAAATTTTCAAATTTGAAATGAGCTCATTTTGTGGATAAAATTGTAAAATTTATCAGTTTCAACATTTGCTATGTTATCTCTGTTCTATTGTGAATAAAATACTGGCTGGTGTGATTTGAAAGTCATTGCGTTTTGATTTTATTCACAATTTACACTTTGTCCCAACTATTTCGGAAATGGGGTTGTTTAATAATAATATTTTATATATTTTATATTTTTTGTATATTTTTTCAGTGCTTTGTTTCTAAGATCGTTTAGAATTTTTATTCATCTTCTCTCCACAATGAGAAAATGTGACTGATCATTTTTCCATTGTGGACTTCACATGGAACAGTTGTGGCCAGTGGTCAGACACAGGGCACTAATCAATCCCTGCCCTTCTCCCAATCACGCCGGCGCTAAGGAAATTTGATGGGCACTTTAAAGCAGGACTTTTCAACACATCTTGGGGCAACTCTTTACCTGAACTTTATTCTTTATTTCTTTCACTTTGTAGTCCAGTTCCTTGTGTTTCTCCATCACTACACTGGTTTGCGCATGTCCAACTTTATCCTAGTAATGAATGGAAAAGGAAAAAAGGATTATTTTGGGATACGTCAGCCTCAATCAACATGTATCGTACACCTAGCATGAGTTCTTTGAATGGAAACAGAACGTCAACAATACCACGCAAAATTAAACATCTTGAATCTGTTGTCTAAAAAAAACATGCCACAAAACCATTCTGAGGAAAAAAAACTAAAACTTTACTGAAGTGAGGCATGCGCAATACAAGTACAGGCACCTCTGTTTTTTCAGCCTCCGCCAGAATCTTCTGCTCCTCCCGAAGGAAGCCGCAGATGATCAACGCCATGTGTGCTGGATCCTCCTGAAAGTTATCCTGCACAGACCCCGTCAGCAGAACAGTCAGAGGAGATTCAGCTATTATCAGACCACACCATAATACATAGGGGAGACTTACATCTGATGTGCCACAGTCAACAATGGGCCATATCACATATTTGTAATCAATAGATGTCAGAGCTGCTTAAAATAAAATAAAAAAAAGGCCCAAGGGTCCTGTAGATCTGCAAGCGATCTTATAGTGATGATACAAGACATGAAAATTTAATCTGAAGTTTGACCTTCAAATCATTGAAGGTCAATTTCAATGTCCCTAATAAAAAGTTCAGATACATTTATAAGACCTCCGATAAGGCTGTAATGCAATCCTGAGCTCTGAAGCAGTTTTGGTGATACAAGTCATTGAAAATTGATTATTTCAATTGTGAACATTAAAGGTCACAGAAGGTCAAGTTGTGGTCACCAAATGAAAGTTCGTATGTGACTTCCTAGATGTCTGCAACAAAAACCTAAGCTCCACCTGTGATCATTTTAGTGATACAAGTCATTGAATTTTCACCAGGTCACATTCGACCTTTAAAGGTCAATATGAAGGTCACAAATGAAAGTTCATTTATGACTTCCTATATGTCTGCAATGCGAACCTACGCTCTGTCACAATTTTGGTGATATAGATCATTAAATTTCCCTGTAAAGTTTGACCTTCAAAGGTCATCCAAGGTCAAGTTCAAGGTCACAAAGTGAAAGTTCATAAATTACTTCCAATAAGTGTTAAATACACGCATTATCTATCTTCAATAAGTTCAAGCCTGGAAGCCTTTGAAAATTGTAAAATTTTAATTGACCTCAAGTTTGACCTTTCAAGGTCATCTGACGTCACCTTTAACATAGCCAAAATACAGCTCATATATAACTTCTTATATGTCGATAATACAAACTTCATCTCTATCTGCAACCATTTGGCCTCCACAGGTCATTTTGCATGTTCTCCATGAGAACAAATTTAAAAGAACAGCGCCCCCACTAGACCCTCTTCCGTCGATTCAATCAAAATGGTGCTTGTACTTTACATATGGTGCCAAGATAAGTTGATTGCCTGATGTAGAAAAAAAATTAACCGAGCAGTTTTTGAGAAATAATTTTTAAAAATTTTAAGTCCTATCTATAACCATGGGGCCAAAATTTCAAGGGCCCATAAAACGGACAAAAATGATTCAATCAGAAGTCTGAAAAATACTGCCTGGCATTATAGTCAAGTAGTACGTTATGGCAAGTAAGCTAAAAATAGTGATATAGCTCACTAGTCCCCAAGGCACATTGAACCCCAGTCTTCCCTACTTCCAAAGCCTGAGAGCTCTCTCTCTCAATTCAGTAGTCAGTTTATTGTGGTTTCTCAGCATGAGATACACGGTACACATTGCCACAGCTAATGAGAAAATCTAAAATGGCAGCTTAGAGGAGTATTTACAGTTCTTGAGTGCTTCATTTTCCTTTTAAAAGCATATCACACTGTTCCTTTTCCAGCAATGGGCTGTATGTTAACATCAACACCAGTGACATTGATTGTGGACACTCAAGGTTTCGATGAAATCCTAATCTGTTTCAGCCAAGCTAAAACTAAGCATGAGAGCAAAAACTGAATGTTCACAAACAAAACAAGGAAGTGCAAATGGCTGGTGAGCTTTTGCTGCAGGATAGCTCATCTCTAGGATGTCTTACCTGCAAGTTGCGTTTTATCTTGCGGATATTGTGCTGCATCAGAAAGTTATTCTCCAGAGCGAAGCGGCTGTACTGGTCATCCAGCTGAGCCAAGAGGTCATGGAAGCGCACTGTTGCCAGGGAGATGTTAGTGGCCGTGAGCTCCCTGAAGTCAAGAGAATTTGAGAGAGCAGAGACCCCAAAATGAAATGAAAAATGACAACAAATTTGATCAAACATCTGATTTCTCGGAATAGCAACATTTTTTTTCACGCCCACCACCGCATCAATCAGCACTCCAGCCAACCGAAGATCAGTGTTGTTTTCTAATTGCCTTCAAGGCTACAGGACGTCATGTTTAATTTCGTATCTGTTTGTATGTGTGCTCACATTTGTATGCTTTTGTCATTTTAAAGCTCAGCATCTCTGAAGTACCTGTGGAGTGTTTATGCTGTGGGCACTTATTTACTTATGCATTTGGTGCCCCATGTTCTCAGTGCTTGCCATTACAGTACCGAGGTCTGTTTCCCTGTTGTCCTGCCTGTTCAACCATCAAAGCCTCATGAAAGAGACTTGCATCTGTGCTGCGATATAACTCAATCCTCATGCTTCCAACAGCTGAGGTCAAACATTCTGTTATGTTCCATTCTCATGGTATGTGGTACAGTGCTTAACAAGTTTATTATACCACCACATAAGGCTTATACCACAGCTGCCCTAAATTAACAGTGTTGGTGATTACCAAAATAATTTTTATGTTTCTGTAATGGTTAATCCACAAGTATCTGCAAGCTCTTTAACTGAAAAGATATTTTTAATGCTAAAATATAATTATTGTTGTTATTCGTGAAATTTCTAATTGACCATTTTCCAAAAAAGCAGAAAAAAATAGTTAAACACATTATAATTTTTTGATTAAGCTGCCAAATAACAGTTATTTCCTTGCATTCCTGAACATAAAAATTCGTTTTAGTGGTTGAATGCAAAAATGCAAGCAGTTCTCAAGGCCAAAGGAGGCCATACAAACTATAGTTGTTTTTCTTTTTGTTTGTTTTTATGTGTGAATAGAACTATTTAGTGGTTTCAGTTTGTTATTTGCGAAAGAAATAACAAAATAATTTTTTATTTAAAAAGGTTTTTGGCAAATTTCTTAAATATTCAAGTCTTTTTTTTGTTTTTTCTTTAATGACAGGTGGTCTCATAAATTTGTTAAGCCCTGTATATGGGTCTGGTGCTGGATGAATCAGGTCCTTCTGAGATGCGGTTTCTTTGTGATTACAGGTAATCCTCACTTCTTAGGAAAAGGACTTATGACTGCTGTCCCAAAGGGAGAGCTCACACCGGGTTTAACTGGCACAAAAAAATGAAAGGGGCAGAAGCAAGTTTTCACAGAAGTACAAGTACTTCAGAGACACAACCCTTTGTAGAGCTTCTCTACAATGAAGCAGACATAATCAATATCTTGTCTTTTTACTGGTTCCAATTTAATTCAGGTCAAGGATGTTTATCTGCATTTTCTATATTGTACCATCTTGTTCAGAAATTGGGTTTTAATTCTCAAGTAAATTTAGTTGCTTGGCTGATTTTGTGACATGTAAATTACTTTTGCATTGTTTCTGTCAATTAATTTTTTTAACATGTGATTTTAGTTTACTTAGAGTCCCACTGCATCATATTTAAGATGAAAATTCTGAACCAATTCAATGAGAAAATATCCTGTAGCGCTCACAGCAATGTTGTACGGTAATGTAATGATGTCTCATACGATCATTTCTCGATGCTCACCAGTCATGGCTCTCAATCCATTGACTGAGATACTGCCGGATCTCCATGGGAAAGTTGTCATCATAAAGCTGACCCACTTGCTCCAAGTATTTAGATTCAAGTTGCTGCAGCCGAAACCACTGGGACATCTGTGTATGTGGGGTGGGGGGAAACACAGAGACAATGTCAGCACCGTCTAAAGAGCAGCCACAGACAAGGCGACATTTCCGTCATTTGTTGAGCAGAGCTTCAACATAAACTCTCTGAGCAATTTATTGGGTACACCATACCAATACTGGGTCTGGTCTCTCTTTACTATCAGAGCAGACTCAGTCCTCAGTGCCACGGATTATGCTGGAAGAAGCTGGAAACATACGTTTGAGATTCTGGTCCAAGTTGTCAAGACTGCATTGCATAATTTCTGCAGATTTGTTTGCCACTCATTTATGCCACAAAGCATCCATTCAACCACATCCCAAAGGTGATCTATTTGATTAAGTTGGATTCTGGTGATCGAGGAAACCACTGAGGTACACTGATATTGTTGAAATGTTCCCCAAAACCAGTTTGAGATTTCTTTTGCATTTTGACATGATGCCTCATCATGCTGGAAGTAGCCATTACAAGATGAGTATATTGTGAGAATAAAGGAGTGCATAGGCTGAGTAAAAATACTCAGGATTGGCTGAGGCATTCAAACAGGGATTGGTTGGTAATGAGGAGCTTAAAATGGCATTAGAGTCATCGATAAGGACCAGCAGAGGGACCAGGAGCTTACTGCTGCCCGACATGCATCTTATGTAATGGGGATGAGTGAGTGAGTGAGTGAGTGAGTGAGTGAGTGAGTGAGTGAGGGAGGGAGTGAGTGAGTGAGTGAGTACACCACCGGCAGCCAAAGTAACTGATGACACAGTGCAGTTTTGATCCATGGATTCATGCTGTTGACACAAAATTCAGACCCAATCTATGTGTCACGGTAGATCACTTTCTTCTACAATCTGATGTTTGATGTGAGCATTAAATAAAGCTCCTCATCAGTATGTGCCTGACCTCATGCCACAGCTGCCACATAATCAGCTGATTGAGATAATTTCATAAGCAGGCGTACAGGCATTTCTTATACAGTGCTGCGTGATAGAATGAGTTCATGGAAATTATAGTATCAATAAGCTCAATGCGAGGATTTTCAAAAATGTATTTCTGTTGATAAATTACATTCTATCATCATGACCATTATCTATTCCACACATCATAAGTCTAGTGCATAGGCTTGAAGAAAGAATAGAATCAAACATATTCATCATTAAATAATCACGAAAGCACATTATCCACCCTCATACACTAGCCTTCTGCTCTTACCTCCAGTAGATTCTGAGGAGCAGCAATTGTTTTCAGAGATTTCTCGATTCACATATGAACACACTATTGGCATGAATGCACAATGAGGCGACTGCAGTCTGCCAAATGAGCTGTTTCGTAAGACCTTCTATTAGAGTCCTTAAATAATGTAAATTAAGCATAAATGTACTCAATCATAAAACTGCATATCCTTTATAACTCGGGAAAAAGTATGCATACTGTTAGTTTATACAAATCATTTATAATCAAAGCGTTGTAAAAAAAAAAACGTCATGGAACAAAAGCTATGGCAAACATTTCAACGACCTTTGAAAAATGCTGTCAGCTTTTGCAACATAATTCCTGAGATGTATGATAAACCATGCATGCACCATGATCCCAAACAATCATCCAGGTCAGAAGCCGTGACCGCAGTGATTAACCTACCTTTAGGATGTAAGTTCAGACGAGTAAAACTGCCAGTTTGATTAATGCAATTAATTTCGGGATATCCTACAGCTGTCCTTCCCAATCCTCATCTGATATCGAAACTTACAGGCGCCAGATTTTCCTGTGTATTTATAATTGCATACTGCATATGTCCAATTGAATATTAAGTCTGACGTACGCTTGGTCCAATCAGATATCAGTATCTGTGTAGGCTACCTCCCTTCAACTTTTTTGTCAATGTGCCAAAGCTTACTTTTTATTCTACTCCTGCCAACTATGATAAATACACATTACAATTTATGAAAAAAAAGCCAAATACGTTTTGCCCGAAACACAAAACATCAGTCCTGTGAGATATTACGGTAGACCAGCCGAAAAAAAAACCCCTAAAAACAGAGATCTTTGCTCTATGCGTATGCGCCTGATTTCGGAGGGAGGAACCAATGGCTCTGGGAGGAACTGATGAATGATTGCGTCGCAAACCACGTGCTTTCCGAGAAAACACGCCACAAATTGAAAATAAACGAATGAAACTTATGCTTGAAATCGAAAGTAAGTCGGTACCGAGTTTCTCTTTCCCTAGTTCTCGTTATCATGCAAAGATATGGCCTCTCCGTAGAAAAAGTCGCGCTGGATACGAATATATGCCGATTATTATGAGATATAGAAATGAGAATAAGTCATTCTCCGTTGAAATGACCAGGTGAGGATGTGCATAGTACTCGCCGGTGCTGCATCCTTAGTATTTCATTCGACAAACGAAACAAAGAAATTTCAAATCCAAGTGTTAATATTTTATCCAAGAAAAATAAATGTCTTTGTATCAAAATATGAATATGTTCATAGTTACGTTTAGAATATGAGAAAATGCAAGATCGCGAAGTTATTTTTCTTTAGCAATCCTATTATAAAATGAGGGAAACCGATCAATTTTCTTCCTCGGCGGGTCAGCAAATTAACCCGAAACTTTACCGGGGCATTGAGCATTGGATTCGGCTGGGACTGACCCCGCCGACTTCCCCAAAATTAAGCAGTCTGCGGCCAAATTGATCGTGTTTACGCGCAAGTCTGTGGAGAGTTGAGGAGTGCGCAGCCACCAAGTTTGCTAGTCCTTGCAGCACGCGTATCCCCGGTTAAGATTTAATATACGTACAATCATACTGAAAAAAGACATCAAAGCCACCCATTTAGCCAGCGAAAAACTCGACGCGAGACTAAATAATGATTTAAAAATAGCCTATTGAATAGTTTCCATCATATCTCAGCATCACAGACATTTCGTGAAACACAAAATTTCTACAACAATTTGCCAGTTTCACATCAGATAAGATTATTAGATCACTCTGCACAACAGAGTAGATTTCTTTTTCCAGGAAAAAAAAAAAAACTTAGAGCCTACTCAAAATTTGTGAAAGAAAAGTTCAGTGCTGAGTCGGGAAGCCCTGGTCAATGACAGAAAGAGGACCTAAATATTTTTTTGAAGTGCCGGAACCTATACTGACATACACACGCGCGCATAAAACAAGCACACTCGAACGCGCGCGCGCACACACGCACACACACAAAATGGACTAGTAAATCCCAAGAATGAACATCTAATGAATGGGACACCGCAACAACGGTCTACCTACAGCTGCAAGCTTGGTTAGTGCATTCACTTCTCATCAATAATCTGGGTGCATAGCTAAACACTCCTGGCTACACTGGTCAGGGTCAGGCCCAGCTCTGATAAAGTTGTGGATGTCATGGCCATGATAACATTGAAGTTCAGTTTTATTTTACTTTCTTATGCACTGGTTCTTTTGACGTTTTCAGATGCATGCAGTTTGTTCAAGTCTTGATGGCTAAGATTAGCTACTAGGTTCACAGCTCTAACAGAATAATCATGTAATGCTGTGTATTCATTTGACTGGTGTCCTCTCTGGATTGAAATGTAAATATTTCCCCCCGTTTAATGTTTATCTGCTTTACCTTCTCTAATGTGTTAAAGTGGATGGAAATGACTGAAACATATTTTTAACATGTTGCAATATTGGGGCATTTGTGGGGACTCTGTGATTCTTGACAGAAAAATAATACGGGACAGGGGTGTAAAGTCGGGCGCCAATGGTCCCTTAGACCCACATCCCCAACTTCTGACACACTTGAGCGTCACTTATAACGACAGTAATCCATAAATATAACTGAGGGTCCAGAGGAAAGCGGGTGGGATGGAGCCACTTGAGGGTCCAGATGAATGGAACATGAACACAGGAACAAGTGTGTTCATTCCTTGGAAATAATGACTGAACCATTAACAACTTAATCTTACCATGAAGACATACTCTTAACAAGAGCTAGGGCTAACACCTATTTGAGCCAGATCCTATGGGTCAGTTAAATCAAGGAAAATATGACACTTGCAGTCCATAAGAATTATGTGAATTTGCCTGTCCCTCCTAGGGACACGGGTATATTCGCAGCAGACCTAGTTCACAAATAGTAGTCTCTGTGAGTAGATTGAATGTTAGAAACATTGACAAAATTGTGCCATGCGTTTCAACCACTACATGTTCATGTTTGAACAAGCAAGCCCATATCAATGCATGGCATGAACATATACTGCATTGCTGTACATGTTGCACTCATCAATCTAATTTGACAAATTATTGCCCACTGCTTTGCAGGACGGTAGACTTTCTCCACAGTGGTGCTTTCGTCACCCAGCAAACTGAAAAATACACTGTTGTTACCTAAAATTAACCAATGTAAGATTAAAAATTTAGTGGCACAAGTAATTTTTGTGGTATTGCAAAGTATTTATATTTTTGATACCAATGGTGTAAGCAAATACAGTATATCATCCAAGGACCTGAAAAGTCACTGAATGTTATAAGCATCAATCTCAGGTGTTTAGTTATTCATTTTTCTATTGCAATTATTGGAAGGCTCCATGATCAACACATGTACATATTTATCATCTTAAATGCTTAGGAAATTCCTAGACGGGTATCCTTATCCCAGTGGAGGATCTAGAAAATTTTACGTGGGGTGAAATAAGGGAGGCAAGAGTGGCATAGTGAGACAGTAGATAGTCCCCATTGTTAAATGCACTTTTACGTGTATATGCACATGGTTTCAACTACAGATCCACACAAACATTTTCAAGTATTTTTCGTTAAATTGTGTCCCATATTAAAACGCTCAATACTTTCTTAATAATGCATCCAGGAGCAACAGACCAGTGTTCAAACAAAAAACTGTGTAGGTCTATCTTGCTCTAATTTTCAAAAATTTGCCTGCAAATACTGCCTTTTCCATTTACGGAGATTATCTGGATGAGTGCATTTGATTTTTTTTAATGGTGCCAAGTGAGATGTTTCTGTATTTTTCATCAATAGATGCCATATTGATAAACTTATTTTTTTAAGTTTGATCAAAATACTTTAATGTGATTTTTGAGCAAGCTTGCGACAGTAATTTGTGTCATGCACATTTATTATTCTACTTAGCAATATCAAACAATTGATATAACTTTTCACAATTGAAGCACCTATTACTAAAACCCCATAAGTCACACTTACTTGACCTGACTTGTGGGGTTTTAGTAATCAGTGCTTCAATTTATAACTCACTTAATTAATGTTAGTATGTTTTATTATTAGTGACCTGACCATTACAGTAATTTATTTGCTAGCTAGACTGCTTGCCCGCTAGCTTGCAAGTGAACTAGCTACAGTCTGATGCCAGCCACACAATTATTGGCTGCACAAATCAAAGTTCTGTTACCCAACATCCCACATAGTTCCCATAAGTTGGATTACAGTTTTTTTTTTACAGAATTTTTTTAAAAGAGAACCATTATTTGGCATTTTCAGACTCCGTCCAAATAAAATATAAAGAAAAATTAACCCATTCTTGTCAGTGCAAAATCTCCAATTCAGTGTCCTCCTAAACTTCAGACAAAACTTGGTGTTAGCTAGGTACTCTCATCCAGTAGCTGACTGTCTAACAAAGGTGAAAAGATCAAGCTGGAAACATCAAACCACGTCATGTTAAAGAAAGTTGGAGGACAGGAGTCGATCTCAGTAGCCATTTAACTACCTAGCAACCTAGATAGCACTGTGGCTACCTAAAGTAACAGCCTGTTTTTTTTTTTTAGATGCTCAACTGCTGCACATCACATGCTGAGACAAAAATAGGAATCTACTTTAAGCAGTTTTACCCTCACCTCCCCTTCCTCACTACTTTCTTTGTTTTTCTCCCATTTTTTGTGTTTGGTCTTTGCCCGCATTCTCAGTGAAGCTGAGGTAGGATAGCTAATGATAATAATCCACTTGAACATTTGATTGGTCATCATATTTCTCATAAATCTTGACAAAAACAAAGCAGGAGGAATGATATTTTCCATCTCATTTAACAGAAAATATACAGCCTCACCACCGTCAATTTCAATAAAAAAAAATCAAATAACTAATGTTCTTCAATTTCAGCAATCGTTGGAAATTTGTTTTCATTCCACAACCTTCAAAGCTGCAAACTGCGGAGGCACTGACATTTCACTGAACTGGAGCATGTTTGTTTTACAATTCTGTGTTCCTTTCGTTTTCCTCATCAATCTATAGTTGATCAGGACATTCTTGCTATGTCTGAAAGTTGGTCAGGACACATCCCAACCATCTTTACCCAAATCTACACCTACGAGTAAGCAATTATTTATGATTTATTACTTGCCAATGTCAATCAATGATTTCTGCAGTTTGTGGACATAGCATTGATTTCCTGCAGTAGGTGGGGCAGCTGCCCCCTTTCCCCCATAGATCTGACCTGCTCTACCCACTTAAGCAGCAAATCAGTACACAGATCTGATACTGAGGTGCAAACAGGTATTGCACCACAGATGCATGTTTCAACAAGGTATATCAGACAGTCAGTAAGTGACACAGGCTCTCATTGGCCCAACCCCTTGGGTAAAAAAATAACCAGAGCGAAGAGGTGTGGGTGCAAATAATTTTGTGGTATTTTAGAAGAAAGAAAAGAAAAAATATTGTTGCCCTCAAGATGTAGATTGTTTTCTTCAAGTGTGTCAAAACAAGTAAGTTAAAGAGAAGCTGAGTGATTGGTTTGCACTCTGAATAAAATGGACAAAAAAGTCTTAGCAAAAGGAGCAACTTGAATTTTGAGCATGAGCAGACACTTCAGCCATGGGCGTAGTTTTGATTTCAAAGGTGGGGGGGACACATTTCTAGTGCAAATTCTCAAAAGGGCTTTAGTTCTGAAGTAGAACAAAACAACCATATTTTTTGATCGTTAAATAAATTTAATACAAAATACATCAGAGACTAATGAAATTGATAAAAATATTGGCGTACCCCATAAGGTGGAAATCAGCACAGTAAAACCACCCTGGATCGAGGTGTGCGCGGGGTTATGGGGGTGACTACTTAATCTCACGTAATTTTTCACCCATTGCTAAAATTTAGTAACAATTTGCAATAACAGTACTCTGATAGCTGCCATCACAGCAACATGAATATCAAAGTATGTATTTACTTAGAACCTGAGCCCAGCAGCTTTTAAAGCCACATTATGTTGACATTGGAATTTTTTCAAAACTGCGCCCCCTCAGGTTCTCTGTGCTAGACTGTTGTAAGTCACACGCTTCATCTCCAAACACTCCAGGAAAACAGTTAACGCCAGTGTAATAACTGTTGAAGCTTGTTAGTTAGGGCGAAAACCACATCACATCGCTTAAATATGACAATTATTTTCAAAGCTTTTTCTTAACTAACATGAGCTAGCTAGCTAGATGGCTATATAATCTCGACAATAATGTAATTCGCAATTGTATACGGAACAACATAAGGTAGCTAATGATAATGTCTCTAGCCAAAGTGCTTGCTTGCTGTGTTCAGCTAACAAGAAGCTGTTAGAGGTTATGTGGGCGTGATCGCATTGAAAGCAACTAATCATAAGAGGGCTAGTGCCTCCCCCTACCAGTGTGTACGCCCTCCCGAGAAGCTTATTGCCTGCAAAGTTGGCTTTAACTTGTTTTCAGCCAATCAGAGTTGTCAAAACTTCTCCCTACCTATCTTGTTTGGAAATCACACATTTGAGCTTGGGTGCAGGTTAAATGTTAAGCAATCAGTGGTTCTCAAAACTCCTGGCACCCCACTATGTATGCTGGTTTTTGTTCCAGCCATAATTGCAATCTTAGGATTTTAAAAAGCTGTTGATTTGTCTTAATTAGGCGCATTTACATTCACAGCAGTTGTTCATCTTCTTCATCCACATTTGACAGATCTATATATGCCATGAAGAATAAAAATTTCATATCCAAATTGAGATATATTAAAAACTAGTACAAATAACTGCTGAGGGAAACAATTTAACCATTCATTTAATCAATGTAAACAATTAGTTAATCAACAAACAATAGGTTCTCATCAATGAAGCTGTTGACACATGGTTGCAAGCACTAATTATTTACTGGCAAACTGAGTCGCACCAATTTTGTGTCATGTTTATTCAGCTCAGGCAAATTATTTGGCAAGAACTCAAAACACCACTATGAGCAACCTAATTTGGAGCTTACTGATTTTATCAGTCCAATTTGATCTGTTTAATAATATTTTCACCTGTAAATCCTCACATTATAGGACATACACACAATATGTTTAAGGGTTTTTATTCTTCATGGCACAATGGATATGTCCATCAAAACGCAGGTTAAGATGGTAAATAACTGCTCTTAACATGGAATGCAACTAATTAAGACAAATAAACAGATAAATCTTAAAATCTTACGATTCCAATTGTGGTTGGAACAAAAATCATCATACTCAGTGGGGCGCCAGGACCGAGTCTGAGAACCACTGGCATAGGTCAACATGCTGATTTAACCCGGTGAGAAATTAACCACTGAAGTGGTCCTGATAACCAGATCAAACCTCAAGATACCTCGAAAATGTCAAATCCTGCTTTGTAGTGCAGTCCCAGGTCAGATTTGAACAGAGACATGCGGTCAGGGGAGGCAGTAACTCCTTTTTATCACTAGATTTTTGTCAACATGTTGCCACGTACTATGCCTACTTGACAATCAGTCAATTTTAACTTTTTTTCTTTACCAAACAATTAAGAACTAGCATAGGCTTTATGTAGCCTCTAACGATTAAGAGATGATAGTGACCAAAAAATAAAAATTCATCTACGTCTACGCTTTGAATCGAGACTGCAAGTATGTAAATCTTAATAATTAATTAGAAGAAAAAAAAACTCAACTCCCTCAGTTATTCCACGACCTTTTGTTAACCGGTTTATGAAAGAAGACTGGAAATAAACTCCCCATTTTTTTGAATGGCATTTAAAAGTACGTATTTAAGGGGGAAAACATGATCATAAACATATTGACCACATATTGAATGCCGCATACGAAAGGTTTTAATATTTGTTAATGGCATTGCGTTATCTTCCTGAAAGCAAATATGGACAAATTTGCTGTCTCGTGAGCATTTTAAATTCGATGCACTGAGTAATAATGTTGTGGACGGAAGTGGCGCGCCATTTCCGCCATTTAGTCTAGAAAGTTAATCAATCCTCAGATTCCTAATCAAAGTAATAGTGAGTTATCGTTCGTTTACAGGTGAGGATTCTGCCTCCCCTAACTGACCTCCAACGGCACCTCACTGGATCTGAATTGTCATGACCGGGGATGAAACAATTTCAGGGCTCCCAAGTTTTGAATGCAGGCTAGAGTAAGATTTTCTTCGGGGGGAGGCGGGGGGTTGCATGATACTCCCATTTTCAAAGATGCATAGTACGATGTACATGTACTTCGTTACAATATTCAAGTAGTATACTTTCACTTCGTTACTTTGGCAACTTAATTACTTGTTTCAAATCAAAATATTAATTTAATGCATCATTTATGGATTATCTGGATATGGCGTGTTCGAGAAGAACAACGGTGTATCTTTGTGCAGATGTGTCTGCCGGTAGACGTGGAGCTGCATATTTATGCACGCAGTTACAATATTCTACCACTTGATGGCAAACCAGGATCAGTTATTGAATATTCACACAACTGCCAGTAAACTGAAATAAGAAGTGACTCTTCATTCCCCCCAATATCTGTGCTTTTTCTTTTTATTTCATTGGGACTCCCCAGTATAATAAAGGCTAAATTAAACAATTCTTTTGTGTACTTGTATCGTTTTGTCAGTCACATTCAAGAGATGTTGCGGTACCACCTCTGGCACCAGATCGTAGCAGGGTTTGTTTTCAGCCAAAATATACTACATCGAGGGCAGAGAGCCCCCACTCTCCCCGTAACAAGTTACAAGTCAATTCATCAAACCATAGCCGTCCAAAGCTGTTAAATTGAGGTAAAAATGATTCATAAAGCAAATATCCTACATAGTTCCTCGACTTTATAAGCCGTTATTGGGGGTAAAAAAAGTGATGAAGTGATTACCTGATTTCGGGCTTCCGCTTCCAGCGCTTCTATGTCGCGTGCACACAATAGCATTCGCGCGCGTGTGGAAGACGTGATTACGGCGCTGCTATTTCACCTGTCAACAAGAAATACTATTTTCGGATTGGCTGATAGGTTGCTGACTCAAGCAGAGCCGTCTGCCTCATCCATTCATAGATTACTAATCTTTTATACACAGTCTAACTTATTAATATGCGGCGAGTTTTATCGCTTCTCAGCGAGAGAAATGTCATTTTTGGCGTGAGAGTGTGTGAACTCATTGAAATGAGAGCCCTGACAATCTTGGTATTTGTTTGCCAAGCAGCTCACTCTAACAATCAATCCCCCAACTCAACTATGTCGTTTAAGAAAGTTCCTAAGACTGTTTATCCACGTAGCTAGCTATGTAAGAGGGAAAAAAGCAGTTCCCCGCAAAATATACATTCGTAAATTCGGTTTAATTTGACTCGCAGTTTTTTCTTCATATAAAATCTTATGTAATCGGTCTTCGGTGATTAGGTGGGTTACACATTGCGATTCGCTAGTACCTTTTCTTAGATCCTGGCAAAGCCTCCTGTCTGTTTCAATGAAATGCGGGACTTGGAGCGAAGGGAAGGAAAGTTGAATTGGATTGGCCACTGGCAGCTTGAGCGGGTATCATTTCCCCGGGGTCTTAGTGCGTGCATTGTTTTTGTTTTAAAACATTAGCTTTAAACTGTGAAAAGTGGGGGGGTCCAATGCTGCCTTTTCAAAAAGTGCAGGGGACATGTCTCCTGTGTACCCCCCTATATTACGCCCCTGATTTCAGCACATCGCTATCCACAATGCTCAATGAGCACAATCATGCTCGAAATTAAAGATGCTTCTTTTGCTAAGACTTTTTTTGTGTATTTTAGAAAAAGCCACGATATATCACAGGAAATGCAAGGTTAATAAGGTAGCAACTGCACCTGACTGCAGACTCCTTTAAATAACCACATCAGGGTCATCACTTTTTAATTTTTGAAGAAAAACTGCTAGCATGGTGAAATGCTCACAGAAATGCAACAGCTAACACTGCATCTGTTATTGCAAAGCAGATGTCAGACTTAATGAATTTGACAACTAAGCAATGCAGTGCACATAAAATACCAAACCTTACAATAATTTTTATTCAGTGTAAAAATCTTAGTTTAATTTCTTTCTATTCATGATTTATGCACTTCTATAACCCACTTTTTCCCATTTTCGTAATGCCAAATGTTATTTTCATGTGCTGTGCTTCGTTCCAAAGCATACTTGAATGATTCATGAAAGTGCAAACATGCATGTTCTCTCCTCAAATAAGCATGGCAATCACTGTTTCTCTTCCTTGATTGGATTCACCCAGGCATAACTGAATTAAAACATTTGAGATCAAAGATATCCACAGAAATGCAAATACATGATTGAGTGACAATTCTTATCTTGACATTTAGCTTTCCAGGGCAAGTATTATTCGCCAACATAAAAATACTCGAAGGAAAAACAGATTGTGTCAACATTGCAGAACTAAAGAATTTAAAGGCAGCAAAACATTCAACAATAATTCTGATGTACATTTAAACCACACATTTGGCTGTTCATGAGAAGAGAGTTTTTCAGAGTATTCTATTTTTTTCCTGGTACAGGAAAACAGTCTGTCAATTGATAGCTTCAGGATTTAAAGAAAAAAAAATGCCTGCTATTTCTTTAATTCCAATTAAAATAATTCTGTCAGTTGCAGTGAGAAATTAAAGGTCCGAAGCAAAACTTCATGTCTTTGACAAATATGGATGTAGTCAGTGCCAAATCGCCCACCCCAGAATTATGGAAAATAATATTATCACATAACTGTAGGACTTTTCCCATAGCCTTTTCATAATCATTATGGAACAACAGTTTGTTAGCTGGTGGGCTAATGTTAGCTTGCTACAGAACTTCCAACTAAAAGGCACTATCCAGTCGGAGCTGATGACAAACGGAGATCCCAGCTGGAATTGGCACATAGGTGATATGTCCCGTTGGACCAGAGAGCCTCTCTTTATTTCCTAATACATATTCAGTACCCAGTGGCAGAGCTAGAAATGGGAATTGGGGTGGCACATACACGTCCCGTTATGACAATTAGGATAGTCCTGGCTAGTTCTCAATAATTTTTCTTTATTGACGCGTTTACCAATTATCTTAATTGGCAACTGAAGTCATGGTTTCTCTCCATACGCGATCTAACAGCCATGAAATCATGGGGTAAATTCAGTAGAACTGAGAATTGGGGTGGGCAAAACATGCGTTTTAAGCAATTATTAGTCCTGACCTCTTCTCAGTCATTTTCATGATTAAAAAAATGTTCACTCCGAGAGCGCTCCGCACTTTACAGGGGCTGCTTGTTCTCCCTGATTTGGTAGGACGACAATCATTCATCTGGACGTGTTTGCTTAATTTAAATCAATGTCAAACAGCTTGAGCCGCATGCTTTTTATAGCCAATTTCACTGCCAAGTGCCACTTTTTTTCACTCAATAGCGGGAGTCATTTTGAATAACGTGAGCTTATTTTTTCCTAACCAAGTTGTGATTCCGCTTCCGCTCTGAGCCAAACTTCTGTCAGTCAGACACTGGAATTATAAACCAATCGGATTGTACGTCATAGTTTTAGGTAGCGAGCCATCCAGCTGTCATTTGGACGGTCAATTTTCGAAAAAGACGGCCAAATAAGCGGACGGCTTGCTCAAAGCCGTGCTAAATATTGCCAAGTCTCACGCATTCGGCGTAGGTCTCACGCATTTTTTTTAGGCTTATTCACCGTCGTCAGCAATTATTCAATGAACGCTTATTAATGAGATTCTCACGCGGAATTAAAATCCTTGTGTGTTGAAGTCACTTGCGTGGAGGTGGACCTCACCACAAGTAACATGGAAAGCGATTATGACTCCAGACTTCTCGTGCTTCTCTTTACTCAGGGATTGGAAACTATGCATGTGTTTCATGATCTTTTAAGTTGAGTAAATGAAATAAGACAATATGAAATGTCTTTATGCAATTCCATTGCTTTCAACCCTTCAGTTAACACAAGCGGGAGTATTCCTGAGTCATAATAGATTTCCTTGTCACTCGTGGGGAAATCCACCTTAATGCACGTGAAACTGATTAATTTAATGCACAATCACTAAAATTCCGCGAGTGAATTTCTTCAGTGCGCGTTGACAGAATAATTGCTGACTACGGCACAGGAACGTGAATGCCAATGTTCAAATTTTACTGTATAGATTTATTCTAGGTTATTAAATATAAATTCAATGATGATTATTTTTGATGGTTACATATCTGGTCCTTTAAATAGTTGATCATTGTTTCATCATTTTCATGATTAATTTCTCACTTTCATAATGCAGAAACATTTTTATAAATTAATTTGCTGTTTGGTTGTTAACATGCAGATAACAAATAAGCATACAATATTCAATACAAACTAAGAAGAGGATAATAGAAACTATTTCAGAGTCTAAATAAGTGCACAGTTTTGGGGTGCAGATAGAAGCAATCTATCGGAGGTTTAGACAAGCAAGTGCAGTGAAGTTTGGATTGAAGTGAGACGGGTACAGGTACAGGTGGATGTTCATGGGAAGTTGGAAACCATCACCAAAGAAAAGAAGCCATTACCTGAAAGGGAAAAAAAAGATAACATTTAAACAAAGCAAGAAAGGATATAGGATGCATTCGCAAAAATGTCAGGCAGAAAAAAAAATCTATTACTGTAGAGAGAAAGAGAGCGCCTGTTTCGAGCCTAGTAGAGCATCAGGCTGGTGCTTAAACCCGGTTCCAGTGGCATGAAGCGACTAGAAGTATTAGTACTCCCCCTAGATGAGATGCCAGTGCATCGCAGGTACTCCCGCAGCGCTTGGTAAAAGGTGGTTTTTCATGGTATAGGGAAAAATGCTCACAGCCCGGTCAGAACAAGCATTTGATATTATGAAACAAATCTGGTAACTCCACGGAAAACAAGTTTTATATGCCTGATTTGCATACAGGAAGTGAACTATGGCCCACTTCGTACATGCTCTATTTTTATGAGACAATGCTCAAAAAAGTTCATTTTTGAGCATGTTACCAAGTCTAAATGTGTTCAATTATTAGTTTATTAGCTTCAGCAAGACCTTCTGCATATATTGATACCAAATGCAAACCCAGAAACCCCACAACAAAAAAGTTATAGATGATTTACTCAAGAATTTGTCAATTTTATCACAAAATTTCATAGAAATCTTATGTTTCTTTTGCTTATTTCAGCAGGTTCCCATTCTTGACCACCTAAAATTTTTTGTAGAAAGTTGCGTTATATAGTTGTATAAATCCTGTAAAAATATTTTGAACTTTCAAGACCGGTAACTTTGATCCAGAGATCAATATATCAAAGGAACTCTCATTTGTAAGAATGAACAGTTCGTTTTAAATAGGATAAGATTATCAACCTTTACCCAAAATAGTACTCAAAATCATAAGCAATTACTAAAAAAAGAATGGTATTTTGGTAATGGTACAAGGTCGTGGACCTTGAACTCAGGACCTGCCGACCTCAAGTCAAGCCTTCTTGACCTACCTTTCATTTAAGGTCTATTTTTTTTCAAAAATTTCAGCACCCCCGACATGCTTGTCGGACACCAAAAATATTTGGACACGCAATTTTTTTTGGGGGGGGACACCCAAAACTCCAATTTCTGCCTAAAATTGTGCGGTACGCTGATCAATTTCTGATCACTAGATGGTACCAAAAGCTCTAACTGTGTTCGCAAATAAACAAAGCCACTCTTCCCTCCCACTTTTCCCGTCGGACCACGTCGGACTCCCCAGCTGGGGGGCGAAATTATTTTTCCCAAACGACATATCTATTGCATCTTTTGTACGTCTTCAAAATGACAAACTTCACATGAAAATAAAAAAAATATATAAAATTAAATAATAATAATAATAAAATTATATAAATGGATAAATATAGTTTAAAATAAAAAATGTTTAATTTTGCATGTAAGAATAGTGGACATACGAGTTTTCGTTTCTTATCAGTTTGGAGATACGAAGTTTTATCAGCAGGCCGACGATATTCAAATTTAAAGTCTGGTTTGCGTTTTCCATGGACCACAAATGCATTTTAATGGTTAATCAGCAAATCCTTTTTCCATGTTTTCCTGATAGCCATAATCAATGAGCTTCGTACAGTCTGCCTCTCTTTTGGATTAGTCACACGTCTTTCATAAGGCCGCCTACATTCTGAAGTTAAGCGCAGTGGGCGTGATCGAAGCGCGTAGGGGAGAATATGTGTAACTCAAAAGCGCTTAACTCGAATCGCATAAAAAAGGACTTACGCACTAATGGGAGGATAGACCCCTTTGGGCAGAGCAAGGGAAAAATCAGGGCGTTTCTCTGGCAAATAACACTTACGCGTATTCTCTCCCTGGCTTATGTGCTTTTTCTGTTAAGCACTTATGAGGGCTGTATTGAGGTCAAGCACCAATATAAGGCGAAATAGAATATTGCGTTTGATATAGGCCGAATTTTTACATTTATTTTATTTTATTTAACATGGTAAAAGTTGAGACATTTAATATTAACATTTCTCATAACCATACTGAATTATCAAACAAAATCATCACATGATGTTACGCAACAGCCTGTTCTCCATCATTCTACCATGCCCTCAAAATCTAAAACCAAAATGCCAGTCCTGCATTTGCTTGCACTCTCGCATCATTGGGAAAGAGTAAGAGGAGCGCGGCAAGCTCGAAGACGACCACGCACATCGCGGCTTCGTTTGGACACCCTGGGACTAACAGACACCAAGAGCATCCAGCACTTTCGTCTGGACGATGAGGCAGTCATCTTTCTTTGCCGAAATCTGGATGAACAGCTACCCAGTCGCACCAATCATCCACAAAACATACCCGTGGTCATCAAAGTCACAACTGCACTCTCAGTCCTGGCATCTGGGTCGTTCCAGAGAGTGGCTGGTGATGTCATGTATATATTCAAGGCGTCTGTGTCAAGGTGTCTGACAGTTTGTTGACCCTATGCTGCGCCACATCAGCCACTTTATAAAATTCCCCGAAACACCAGCTGAAAGACGGAGAGATAAGGGGGGTTCTACTGGGTCGTCAAGTTCCCCAGTGTTGTGGGAGCCATTGATTGTACTGACATTGCAATCAGAACCCCTTCCACTACTGAGAATATGTACAGAGACCATACATGTTGGCACAGCAATAATGTTCAGGTTGCGAGTGATCATGATACGTGCATATTGAGCATCTGCGCCAAATTCTGTGGCTCGGCCCATGATGCCTATGTACTGCGCAACTGCTTGAAATGCCAAAAAATACAATAATTACTTGAAGCTTGTTTCCAGCATTTATCACAATAATACAAATAAATATAAAAATGACCATTTTATGTAACCCTCCTTCATCCGTATCCACTCAAAGTTCTTCTCCATGCACTTCCACTGCAGAAAGAGTGAATGCCACCTCCTCCTCCATTGCAGTGAAATGCAAAGGAGATGATGGTTGCCCACCACCTTTTGCGTGCACAATTCTCTGGTGTGCAGAGAGCCTGGCTTTTACAGGGCCCAGCAGATCTCTCCATTCATGCTTTACA
Source organism: Gymnothorax reevesii (assembly GCA_029721435.1). NCBI lineage: Eukaryota > Metazoa > Chordata > Actinopteri > Anguilliformes > Muraenidae > Gymnothorax > Gymnothorax reevesii. Next base: position 19,553,125 of record CM056590.1, on the reverse strand, counting down.
TCGGGGATACTGCGCTTACATCTCCCCACCGAAGCCACATCCAGAACGAGTCGCAGCTTCGGATCAGCCTTCAGTGCCCCCTTGCCATGCAACACCTCGTGGTGCCTCTTCACTAATTTCACTAATACCTCTAACTCCGCATTTGTAAAATTTGATTTTCGGCGTTGGCTCAACTCGCCATCATTGTGATGTTCCATTAACAAATTTGACTGCCCTATGTGTTATAAAAATAACATATAATCTAAAAAGTTGTGATATTCTCAGTAGGGAGGAGATTGATTTTCTAATTGAGGATATGTATTAACTAACCCGTGTCTATGTAAATATGTTTATTTATTTTCAATTCTTTACCATTGATAATACTGTGTATTCTCAAATGTTATGTCTTTTATTGAATTGTTCAAAATAAAGTTTATCAAAAAAAGATGCACATTTCTTTTTGTTATGCTCTCTACCTGTACTGGGCAGAATGACAAATTTGAATAATTTAAACAGTTTCCCATTTCCCCTGAAGCTATGTCATCTGCCCCTTTTGCCTGGGAGAGTGGGACAAAAAAAAAAATTGGCACCTTTTCCTTTACAATATGACAAAAAAAAGAGCTTTTCTTTTAAGTAAGTCTCATATACTCCTGGCATTAACAGAACACAAAGAGACATTAGAACAAATAATAGAAAAAAAAGTTTTGTATTGACTAAACTTTACCTCTTTCAAAAGGTTATAGGATTATCTGTGAGGTTACGCTCAGGAACCAGATGCGAGAACCAAGTAATCCAAAAAGCTTGTGTTTTATTAGGAAAGGGGGTGAACCCCTGCAAAGGAGAAGGCAACAGTACAAAATCCACAATCCAAAAATCTGAATTCCAGGGACGTAGTCCAATTCACAATCAGGGCAGCAAACACAATACTCGTGGTCGGGCAAAAAAGGTTCGATATACAGATGCAAACAAATCCAAGACAAAGCCAAAATCGTAATGAGGAACAGTTCAGTCAGAAGTGAATCACAAAGTGTACAAGGCATAAACAGTCGCAGCACAGGAGAAACGTTCTGACAAAGAGCTGGCCGTGAAATGCCTGCTTAAATACACAAACGGGAAGTCACATGCCACAATGGGAAATGGGTGAGCTGAATCAGACTAATTACAAAGGAATGAACATGAGGTAGTTCCTGATTACAAGAAATTGGTGAAAGCCAAAATGCAGACAGGGATGACAAAGACAGCCTACTGACAGACATATGGCTCCGGTTAGGGAGTTCTAATGTGCACAGATAAGAAGAGAGAACAGAGTTTAACAGGTGCGGAAGTTCTGCTGAAACTGCAGCAAAGTAGATTGAGTAAAGACGAGGCGGAGACTAGAATAGGGAAAATGCTGAGAGGTCATTAGTCAATTAGTAAAGTGCAGCTATACAATCCCTTGTGCTCGTTAGTATCTTGATAGTACTAACAGTGTTAGTTTGGGTTAGTATCTTTAACTAAAATAAACGGTTAGTCTGGTTAGTAATTATGGAAAAGCAGGGTGAAGGAAATAAACAAGATTGGAAGGAATGGTTGAAGTCCCAGAAACCATGAAATCACCCGAAAGTGTGGCACACAATACTGGGGCAGTGAGCGATTCCTAGCCTTTTCCACCATTGGCCACAAACGACTTCTCACTTCTTTGTCAAGCGTTGTTCAATCTTCTTTGAAGCAATATTTCTGATTTTTCAGAAAGTCGCTTTGCATGCTGCTACGTAAGATCCCTTGCTGTCCTCAAAACAAACCTCACAATGATCAGACGTGGTTTCACTCACCATTTGTTGTGGAGTTTGAGGTTCTGGTCCATCAGCCTGTATATAAGTCCTGCATGCCACATCCTGTCAAAAGCTTTTTCAACATCAAAAAAGACTCCAATTTTCACCTCTTTTTTGTTAAAACCCCGCTGTAGATCTTCTGCCAGCCTCAAGATTGTGAGGGTGCGATCAGGAACCAGTCGCGAGAACCAAGCAGTGCAGTAGAACCTGTTTTATTAATAAGGGGGGGACCCCCGCAGTGCAGAAGGGTACAAAGTCCACACTCCAAAAATCAAAATCCAGTTGGGCAAAAATAGAATCATAAACCAGGGCAGCAATCACAGTACTCGTAGTCGGACAGAAATGGGTCTGGTTCACAGGTACAGGTATGTCAGAGAAGCAAGACCAGAATCCAATGGGCGTAATCTGAATTGTAGCCAGGGCAGCAAACATAGATCTCTTAGTTGGGCAGAAAAAAGGTCAAAACACACAGATGCAACAATAATCCAAAATCACAAAGGCAAAAATCAAAAAGTCGGGCAATCCAGTCAGAAAGGTTATCACTGAGAAATCAAGACGAGAGAAACATGGCACAAGAAGACTGAGGAAACGATCTGATGGGGAAGTGCTGTGAAAAGACTCCGGGGGAATCACATGCAACACAGACACAGGTGCTGGAAACGAGACTAATTACAGAGGGTGGAACAAGAGGGAGAACCTAATCACATGAAATAGGCAAAAGCTAAAACGCGGACAAGGATCACGGAACAGCCTGTAGACAGGACAACGGATCCGGATAGAGATTTCTAAGTGCACAGAGTGAGAGGCAGAACAGAGATAAGACCGGTGCAGAGAATCTGCAAGAAACACAGCAAGGCAGATTGAACGAAAGCAAGAGGCAGAGAACAGAACACGGCGAGTGCTGAGTGCTCGTTAGTCAATTAGTAAGTGCAGCTATACAATCCCGATAGTAAATTAGTCTAATATACAATGTTAGTGTTGGTTAGTAAATTAGCGAAAATAAACTGTTAGTAGGTGTTGGTAATATAGAAAAAATGTGGGGAAGGAAGTAAAGGAGATGGGAGAAGGAAGATTGAAACCAGAACCCATTAAATCACCCGAAATAGTGAGATGCATACCGGGGCTGAGAGCTGTGACAATACAAGAGACCAGACAGGGGGAGACAAAGTGCAATGCAAAGTGGAAAGCAAAACATGGACCGGAACAACACTATGGTAAAATGCAAAATATGGAGAAGAAACACTAAGACAATAAATGAACAAATCAAAGTTACCAAATACGTGTATCAAAGAATAGTCAGACATAAGCAAATGTTCCAAAATACACAAAGGGCAGTCAGAAATGGCAAGGCAGAATCATAATCAAAAGGCATGGCAAAATCAGAATCCAAGGCATGGCAAGGCAGAACAGAACATGGCAGATAACATCTTTGTTGTGATTCTGCTATCAGTAGTACTTCTTCCCCTCTGAATCCAGCTTGGTGGACCCCCAAAATACCGAGAGCCCTGGTCCTCAAATCATACCCTGCGAGGTCACCCTCCCATTACCTGGGAGTCAGGTGTTAACACAGTCTGGCCAATCAGAGGCACTAACTGTTCATTTCCTTGCCTGGGATAACAGGAAACCTGGGCTGGATTTGGATTTGAGGTCCAGATTTGAGGACCCCTGTCCTAGAGCATCAAAGTGTTTTTGAAGCCTGTCAGCCAGCACTCTCTCCAATAGTTTGCCCAGAGTGTTCAGGAGGCTGATTGCTCTGTAGTTGACTGCCAACTGAGGATCTTTGTTTGGTTTGGGGATAACGGTCACCAGAGCCGATTTCCAGGGCTTCGGAAAGTAGCCGACATGGAAGCGAATAGTGAAGAGGTCTGCAAGTTTGGCCAGAAACTCCATTGGCAGTAGGCAGACTAACCTGTCGCTCTACAATGTCCACCCACTCTGGATCAAATAGAGGGTTGTCAGGACATGAATTAACACTCTTCAGGTGCTCTTTAAAAACATCTTCTTCTTTTTCCTCGATTATTTGGCCATTATGCCTTAATGCTGAGATGTTAGTATGGTTTTTCCTTGCGTTTAGTTGATGAATTTTGTGCCAAAATGTGTTTGGATTAGGGTAATTATTTAAATCAGTGTAGAATTTAGACTTTCTCTTTCCCTCCTGATTTCTCTCTGTATTTGTGTTTGCATAAGACAATAAAATGTTGTTAAAACCAAAAAGATTGTGTTTATCAGAATAAAAAAAATAAACAGTATAAAGAAAAAAAAATGACGTGCAGGAGAAGCCAGGCTTATCGAGAGGCCCTCCTAAATTCCTAAATTCATTGACACAAGAAATAAACAATTAAAATAGTACAAACCCATACAACACAGCTAAACAGAAAAACATATTAAGGTTATACCATGAAGTATGAGAAAAATGATTAGTACAAATAAAAAACTATGGCACAGAATAATTATGATTCACTGCTTAATTAGTCTGACAAAAACTGTATAGCTTGTTTCCTGAATGAGTTAATGCTTATACAGTTTTTAATATGAATAGTTAAATTATTTCAGCACTGAGGACCAGGGAATCTAATGGAAAATTGAAAGTTGTCCTGAAATGAACAACACGACCCCGACCCACCATATACCTCCACACATGTATAAGAGCAGCTGCTTCATGTCAAGTCACTTTATTTACAGGGAGCATTAAACACAACTTACACAAAATACAGAACAACTTCAGTAAATAAAAGCAGCAACACAATGTTTTTAAAAAGGAATCAGTTACAGCAGATAGAAAACATGAGAAAAAGTCAATCAGGATGTGACCTGGTTTAAAAGGATTGTGAGAAAACATGGACTTTCAGTGGAGATTTAACAGCATCAGCAGAGACAGACCTGATACAAAGAGATTAACTACAGCAGGGCTTTGAGGCAACAACTGTAAAGACACCGTCCCTCTTTAGCTTTAAATGAGTCTGTGAGACTCTCTAAAGCGTTTAGTCAGAAGATCTCAGGGATCTAGAAGCAGAACAGAAGCAGAGGGGAGCGTCAATGTAAAGAGGGGAGAATCATTTACTGCTTTAACAAACTATTAATAACACTTTAAATCCACTAAACCTGACTGGGAGCCACAGAGGAGAAACCAAAATGGAGAAAATGTGCTGAGTGTCTGAGCAGAGATGTAAACTAGCTGCAGGAGAGATGGGGATGAGGGACGGACTCCTGTACACAGGGTATTACAGTCATCAATGCAGCACCATATGAAGGCAGGGAGGACTTTCTCTAAATCATGCAGGTGTGAGATCATGTTCCTCTCTCATTTGAGCGTGTTACTGCTCTTTTTAATTAGAGCTGATTTTCCCTTCACTCGCTGCTTCATCCCAGATCACAGTTTTACAGAGGATCTTGTCCCAAAAAACCTAAACCCAGGATAGAGGGGCTGAGTGAATGTGGTCTGGACTCTGTGCAGGAGGGTCATTGTGTCAGAGACGCTGTAGAAGGACAGAGTTCCTGCCCTGTGATCCAGGTAAACTCCTATTCTGGAGGAGGAGGGAACAGGGATTTCAGTTTCCTCATTATTGTGAAGGAAAGCTAAACAGGAGTGAGAGCAGCACAAAGCCCAGGACTTGTTATTACGTCCCAGAACACAGTCATCACCCTTCCCTTTCCTGCTGATCTGTTTATATGACACTGCTATATAAACCTCATTCCCTCTCCACTCAGCCTCCCAGTAACAGCGTCCAGACAGACCCTCTCTGCACAGCACTTGGGCCCAGTAGTCAAATCTCTCTGGATGATCAGGATGTGACTGGGTCTGTAGCACTAAGGTCACCTCTCTGTTCCCCTCAGACAGACAGAGGCCTTTATACGCTGTATTAGAGTCCAGTGTGAGCTGAGAGGAGTCTGACAGAGGAGAGAAGAAAAAAACATTTATACTGTTATTATTTCTTATTTTATTGATTATTGCCATTTTTTCCAGACTTTGTGATTTATTCTAATTCATTTGTGAAGTCTTATTTCAGTAACTTTTGCCTAATTGTTTCCTCTTTGCATTAAATTCTGAACTATACCTACTACAATCTTTTCATATTTACCATGTGTTAGTCCTGTAACTCTTCACACAGTTCTAATGTAGGACAGGCATCATCTTATAATTTATGATTCACATGTTGAATAGCAGGATGACTGAGAGAAGCAGAGGTAAGAGATTCCTAAAGCGAGTCAGTTATCAACACAATTATTCAAATCACATTTTTACTAATATTTTCCATTATTTTCATGTTGCTTCATTCATTCAGTTTAAGTGTAACAAACTCACATTGTAAGAAGTCTTCTCTTGTTTTTAGCTCTTGTACAGGGAGGAGAACATTGACTTTTCCCTCTAGAGAGAGAGAGAGACAGAGAGATCAGGGTCACACTTCTGCAGACAACAAACCCATCACTACGGCAAATGCAGAGAGACATGCAGAAGACTTCGCCCCCACCCTGGCCCCTCCCACACAAACCTCCCCTGTTTCCCCTCCCACACAAACCTCCCCTGCTGACTGACTGACTGACTGACTGACTGACTGACTGACTGACTGACTGACTGACTGACTGACTGACTGACGCACGCACACACGCACACGCACACGCACACGCACGCACACACGCACGCACACACGCACACGGCCCCTATTGCAAGAAATTTAGGGATTTCATCATCTACGGTCCGTAATATCGACAAAAGGTTCAGAGAATCTGGAGAAATCACTGAACGTAAGCGACAAGGCCGAAAACCAACATTGAATGCCCGTGACCTTCGATCCCTCAGGCGGAACTGCATCAAAAACCGACATCAGTGTGTAAAGGACATCGCCACATGGGCTCAGGAACACTTCAGAAAACCACTGTCATTAACTACAGTTCGTCGCTACATCTGCAAGTGCAAATTAAAACTCTACAATGCAAAGCACAAGCCATTTATCAACAGCACCCAGAAACGCCGCTGGCTTCGCTGGGCCCAAGCTCATCTAAGATTGACTGATGCAAAGTGGAAAAGTGTTCTGTGGTCTGACGAGTCCACATTTCAAATTGTTTTTGGAAACTGTGGACGTCGCGTCTTCCGGACCAAAGAGGAAAAGAACCATCCGGACTGTTATAGGCGCAAAGTTCAAAAGCCAGCATCTGTGATGGTATGGGGGTGTATTAGTGCCCAAGGCATGGGCAACTTACACCTATGTGAAGGCACCATTAATGCTGAAAGGTACAAACAGGTTTTGGAGCAACATATGTTGCCATCCAAGCAACGTCTTTTTCATGGACGCTCCTGCTTATTTCAGCAAGACAATGCCAAGCCACATTCTGCACGTGCTACAACAGAATGGCTCCGTAGTAAAAGAGTGCGGGTACTAGACTGGCCTGCCTGTAGTCCAGACCTGTCTCCCATTGAAAATGTGTGGCGCATTATGAAGCGTAAAATACGACAACATAGACCCCGGACTGTTTAAAAACTTAAGCTGTACATCAAGCAAGAATGGGAAAGAGTTCCGCCTGAAAAGCTTCAAAAATTGGTCTCCTCAGTTCCCAAACGTTTACTGAGTGTTGTTAAAAGAAAAGGCGATGTAACACAGTGGTAAAAAGGCCCCTGTGCCAACTTTTTTGCAATGTGTTGCTGCCTTTAAATTCTAAGTTAATGATTTGCAAAAAAAATAAATAAAGTTTCTCAGTTTGAACATTAAACATCTTGTCTTTGCAGTGTATTCAATTGAATATAAGTTGAGAAGGATTTGCAAATCAGACTTGACTGATCGAGCATCACTGGAGCTCGGTCAGGCCCCTCAGAGGGCAGCGATGCTCCCTCCGCAGCGGCGGGCCGCTCATTAGACGCTCTTCATGGACAAGAACAAAGTAAATGCTCTTCTACACCGCAGCCAAACATTTCATTCCGACGAGGCGAAAACCAAGTAGTTAAAACCACCCATTTAAGATTTGAAAGAAAAATTTAGCTCCTCATTACTATCTATAGTTCAACTTTAAGAAAACCACCCGCCAGAGTGACTCAGCGTGCTTCAACAACAGTGGTTTTTCACAAAGAGGAACCCTTTTAACAGGAAAGTGTTCATATCTAACAACATCTTTTCCCAAAACTTAATTCGTAATGAACGGAGTAACGTCAGATATCAAACACCTTCAAGCTGGGTTCACCAACGGAAGAACAAGAGTGTAAGTGTCATTAATGAACTCCTTTTTCCAAACATCCATTACTTTATCAGCGTTATCTTAAGAAATTACAGCAGCATCGTACATCTGAGAGGCAGTTTTAACAGTTAATATACACTCCATGGTTATAACTCACCACCTCTCCTACCGCTAACCCATCAACTAACTGTCGGCACCAGCTTTACCGCATGTCGGCGAATCAGCCTCTCAAAATGAGCCCCACCATCCACCGCAGGCATGTCGCCGTCAGTCAGCCGGCTGCTACATCTTTAGTGTAGCCGACAGTCAAGCCGATAAAACTCGCCGGCAAACCCACTACTAAACCAAATTACCGACTAACAACATACCAGAACACACGTGTATACAACAGCAAATGAATTATGAGAGAAAACAGAAAAAGAAGCAGGAATAAGATAGAAACCACACAGTCTGAGACTCTCAACACCACACTTGCTCGCAGAATGCGCTGGAACAGTGAGAGAGATGGAGAGGTTAACAAACAGCAGAGCGGACTAAAATGTTGTTATTGTTTTTTTTTTTTTTTTTTTACTCCTAAACCAAGGTTAACATTTAAAGAAGAAGAAAAAACATAAAACATAACAAAATAGTATTATTATCCCTGAATAACTGAGAGGAGTTTATCCAACCTGTGCTGTTTCATCTCAGAAATGTCACACCCCTCCAGGAGACAGATGCACAGGGAGGGGGTATCAATAGTGGGGACCCCTCTAATATACCAGCAGCTTTGGAGGCCTCATCTCCTTCACACATAAACACCTCACATTTTGGGTTATTGGGAGCTTGTGAGAATTTGTAATGTTACTCCACACTGTGTGATATATAACCTGTGACACAGACTGAAATGTCACTCATCCCTCTCCTTAATATTATACACCCTGTGAAAGAGCCTTTCATGATGTAAAAGTGAATCTTAGGCAGAGCGCCTCTCCAGTGTGTTGTGTGCAGTGGCTAAACACACTCTCTGCTGCAGGGTTTGTTCACCAACCTTTTCCAGAAACTTTGATCAGCTCTGATTTGAAAACATCCTTCAGTCTCTCTTTCAGTTCAGAGACAGATTTCCTCACAGCCTCAAAAGCGTCGTGTGGCCTGACAGTGATGCTGGGTGAGTCTGCAGGTCCAGGAGGGGCACAGAGAGACTGACAGCTCTGCAGACAGATGGAGAGACAGACAGAAAAGACTAAAAACTGATTCCTATGCAGAAACCAGGAGCAGATTGTAAATGACAAACATGAATCAACATGTGCAGAAGCACATTGTGCTCAGTGTAAACTGTCAGAGGCAGTGATGTTACCTGGAGGAAATGGATGTGATCCTCTGTGTGTGAAAGCTGCTCCAGCTCAGCGTCTCTCCTCCTCAGCTCAGCAATCTCCTGCTCCAGTCGCTCCAGGAGTCCTTCAGCCTGACTCACTTCAGCCTTCTCCTGATCTCTGATCAGCTCTTTCACCTCAGAGCGCCTTCTCTCAATGGAGCGGATCAGCTCAGTAAAGATCCTCTCACTGTCCTCCACAGCTGCCTGTGCAGAGCGCTGTAAGGACACACAGAGAGAGGCTGTACATTTTAACCAGGCCTTTCACTCAGCTCTTACTGGGACCCACACAGCCTGTTCCCCACAGTGTAGCTCAGTGGGATTGAGCCCCACAGGGATGGAAAGTGGCCCAACACTGGGCTCCTCACTGGCTGACTGGAGGAGAGCCCTGACTGGGCCCTGAAATGGCTCCTCCAGCAGCAGCTGTTCTCTTCTCCTCTGGTCAGTACCCACCTTGAGTGACGGCACAGCCTGTCTCAGATCCTGCAGCTCCTTCTCTCTCTCCTGGATTCTCTGCTGGAATTTACTCTGTGTCGCCCCCAGCTGCTTCTGTAGATAAAACTTTTCCTTTAGTAACTCTTAAATAGTAATAATGAGATCATACAGCTAAGTTTAATAATGTTTTGATATTTTGAATTAAATCCTTTGACATATTTGGTGTACAGTAGGTGACGTGCACTGGATTAATATTTAAGCGTGTGAGTGAACAGGTTGCTGTAGTTTATGTTGATTCCCATTCAGGGAGGGGTGAGAATAGAGAGAGAAGATTCACTGCAGCTCTGACTGATTCTGAATTACAGACTTCAGACCTGGAAACACTGCAGTGTTCAGGACTTCTGTTGACATGTCCAAATAAAATGTCCATAATCAATATGTAATTAAGTAACGTAATTAAAAGCAGGTTTTAGATACTGTATATAAAAACAAAGATGATGCCTGTAATTGCTGTATAAAACAGTAGTACAGTTTTGTGTAGGAGGTTCTGTTCTTACCTGTTTCTCAGTCCTTTCTGCTGCAGCTGAGACTGTATCATGGCCTCTGTGTTCATCCATCACACACTGATAACAGATACACTGCTGATCTGTACGACAGTAAACCTCCAGCAGTTTGTCATGAAGAGAGCAGATCCTCTCCTGCAGGTTTCCAGTGGCTTTGACCAGTTTGTGCTTCTTAAAGGCAGGAGATTCATTGTGAGGCTGGAGGTGAGTTTCACAGTAAGAGGCCAGACACACCAGACAGGACGTGTCGGCTTTGCGCTTCCTCCCAGTACAAGAATCACACCCCACATCTCCAGGTCCAGCATAACAGTGAGCAGGAAGAGCTGCTTGGAGTCCTGTCTTCTTCAGTTTCTCCACCACTTCAGCCAGCATGGTGTTTTTACCCAGAACAGGCCTTGGGCTGAAGGTCTGTCTGCACTGGGGACAGCTGTAGACACCAGTATGATAATCGTTTGCCCAGTAGCCCTGAATACAGCCCCTACAGTAACTGTGTCCACAGGGAATAGTTACTGGATCCTTCAGTAGATCCAGACAGATCGAACAAATAAACTGGTCCTGATCCACTGAAATACTAGCTTCTGCCATTTCACTGCTTAAACTGACAGAGTAAGTGTTTGTCTCTGTTTCTTCTTATTCTTCTTCTTCTTGTGGATTTGATTGGCGGCTGTAATCCAATTTAAAGGTGCATTACCGCCACCTACCGGACTGGAATATTGAGCTGTAGATTGGCAGACAAAGGAAGAGAGAAAAAAAAATATATAATGAATATATATAATAATAATAAATATTATAAATAAATAAATGAAATTCTCTCCATTAACCCAGTTTTCCTCAGGTACTTTATTAAATGTTTACAACTACTTGTTGGCCATTGGAGTAGGTTCCCTATTATGAAACTTATCTTTCTGCAATGCAGCTTTCAATCCCTTCCTCTCCTCCTCATAGCCCTTAGGGCCGGTTCATACTCTACGCAAGGTACGCGAGCGCGAACGCCAGGCAACGCATCAAGCAACGCAAGGTAGCCATCTTGCATCCTTGCGTAGCAAAGTGTGTCGTCCAAATTTTTGTAATGCGACGCATCGACGCGTGTATTTCCGTGAAATTCCAATAGGGGAGATAAAGAAAATTATGCTCCATACGCTCCGTTCAACACACCAAAAGAAAAAAGAAAGAGGACGAGAAGGAGAAGACTTTGCTGCCCCCTATTGCATGAGCAGTGTACTACTTTTTAACGAGGCACAGCGCAGCAAGGGAGGCGCGTTCAGGCTTCTCTGTGAACGGAATGGAGCGGACCTGTGCTCGCGTTCGCTCGCGTACCTTGCGCAGAGTATGAACCGGCCCTTACACTCCATGAGTACACGTTTGATTGACTCAGGCTGCTCGCAATATTTACACCTGCCAGTAGGGTGTTTACCAATTCCATGAAGTGTGCTATTCAGTCCAGTGTGCCCTAATCTGAGATGGGTAATGACTACCTCCTCCCTTCGGTCCCTGCCCAATACTCCTCCTGCACCAACTTTTTCCTGTATCGTGTAAAAATGCTTTCCAGTGTCATTCAGGTCCCAATAGTCTTGCTATACTTTTTGCATTTGTGTCTTTATGATTGATTGACCCTCTGTTCTACATAGAGGGATATTTATGTTTACCGTATGTGACCTGAGTGCTTGTTTAGCCAGTATATCTGCATCTTCATTACCTTCAACCCCTACCTGGGCAGGAACCCAAGCAAAACAGACAATCAATCCCTTATTGTGTGGGTGGAATAGCAGCTGATCAATTTCGATAATAAGATCTTGTCTGCATGATTCCATAGACTTGATACTATTCATTGCTGCCCAACTATCAGACGCTATGAGAGCATTCTTATCATTTTCTGTTAACCACTGCAGTGCAAACGTAATGGCCAGGAGCTCAACTGTATATACTGATACATTGTCTGTTACCCTTTTTATCCACCCCGGCATGGAATACAGGGGGGGATATAGCTATCGCTCTGTCCGTCCGTCTGTAAACATTCTTTTGTCCGGAGCATAACTTGAAAACTGTTCAGTATTTCTTCTTGAAATTTGACATGTAGGTCAGGTGTCATGTAGATGTGCCTTTTAGTATTTAGGAATTTCTTGAGCACTTAATCCATGAATGTGGGGGGCCGGGGGGATATGCCATTGCCAGATGGCTCGTTTTAATAGCTACTTTAAATTCTGGGATGTATACTGCAGCTCCAGAACGTCCAGTCTATGGATCTTTTGAGCTATCTGTAAATATTACAAGTTTATTTGCGTAGTGTTGATCTATATATATATATATATATATATATATATATATATATATATATATATATATATATATATATATATATATATATATATATACACTGTTTCCAGTGCTTCCCTGTTCTGATTTCTTTCTGAGATGATGTTGAATGTTAAAATCTACCAACGGCATCTGAGATAGCCAGGGAGGAATTTCTGACAAAGGAACATTTGGAGTATACTGCACATCACATAGACTAATACTTTCTGCTTTCATATTCCAATCCACCCCAAGCTCCTGAAGTTCGACTTGCTATGTTTCGATCAATCTTCTAAAATGGCCTTAGTTGGATGGGATTTTTTGTGTCCTTGCATATATACCCAGTATGCCAACCTTATTCCCAGCGGTTCTTCCCCCATTTCAACTTGCATTGCTGCAGCTGGAGATGACTTAAATGCTCCACTACATATCCTAAGCCCTTTCGCCTGCTCCGCATCCAACTTAAGGTGGATTTCTGCTGCTGACATATATGCTATACTTCCATAATCCAAAGTGGCTCTCATGATAGCAGGGTATATATTCAATAACAATGCTCTGGATGCACCCCAGTCTCGCCCTGACAAGCATCTCAATAGGTTATTGACCTTTTTACATTGGTCTTGCACCTTCTCAATATGCTGCTTCCAGGTAAGCTTTTTATCAAAGAAAACTCCTAAAAATCTAATTATCCTAACTTGTTCCAGTGTTTGTCTATATAATTTCAGAGATATTTCTTTATAACGCCTTGTAAAAAATATCACTTGCGTCTTTGCAACTGATAAGTGGGGATTTTAATTATTTGCCCACTGCTCCGCAGTATCCACTGCAGCCTGAAGTTTCTTCTATATATATTTCAGGTTACGCCCCCTGAGCAAGTCGAGGGAGGGATAAAGAAATCATTGTTACAGATGATGGGGCATTATGGATTGTACTGTCCTGCTAATGAATACTCGCTGTCATGCTAATGAACACTAGTAGCACCGTTGCCTCTCACCCTGCACTAACTATCTCCTAGTGACCTAGCTTTAAATGTAGGTGGCACGTTGGGTAACATGTGGCTTTGCATGCATCTGGTAATGGGTTATTTCCCTTTGCAGGGACTGGGCCTGTGATACCACACTGCTGAACAGATCTCAATAAAGACGTTACATTGAGAGGCAACAGTGCTACTAGTGGCATTAGCATGACAGTGAGTGTTCATTAGCAAGACAGTACAATCCATAATGCCCCATCATCTGCATACAATGATTTCGTTATCCCTCCCTCAACTTGCTCAAAGATATCATTAATCATACAGTTAAACAGTACAGGACTACAAACACTACCCTGTGAGGTTCCATTTTCAACCTTGTATACCCTCGAGTACTCTGTCCCTACCCTAACCTCTATTGTCCTTCCTAACAGGAAACCCAACACCCAGTTATATAGATTCCCTTCCACCCGCAACTTATTCAGTTTAATAAGCAGGCCTTCCTTCCACAACATGTCACAGGCTTTCTCTATATCAAAAAATACAGCAGCCACAAGCGCTTAATTTGTCCGCGCTTTCCTAATTTCTGACTCCAACCTTAATACCGAGTCCATTGTGTTTCTCCCTCGATGGAACCCACTTTGAGAAGAGAGTAAATCTCTGCTTTCTAGAAAATTCATCAGCTGTTCTGTTACCATTCTCTCCATAGTTTTCCCAAGCTGTGATGTAAGAGCTATAGGTCTGTAGTTTAATGGGTCAGATGAGTCTTTACCAGGTTTTAAGATCGGCACAATAACGGAATGTCTCCATGCAGCTTGAATTCTTCCTGTATCCCATACTTTATTAAATGGTATAAATCTATGTGCATTTTTGTCACCACATCACACTACTCTCCCCCCTACTTCCCCAAACACCATGTTAAATATATTGAAGCTCAACCTGTTACACGGGTTATAGTAATTAATTATTGGCAATTCATTCCTGCCTGTCCAAATATTTTTGCTATCAATTCAAATTCTTTCCCCAATTGAATTATATTAAACCTGGTCCCATTTTTAATAAATGTAGCTACTCCACCACCTTTCCCAGTCTTCCTATCATTCCTAATAGCAGTGTATCCTTGTATGATGAAATCCCACTGCGGCCTAAGCCATGTTTCCTGTATGCAAATTATATAGGGTTTGTCCTGCCGACTTGAAATAAACTTCTTAAACTCCAGTCCATTATTTACAAGGCTTTTTGCATTGCATTGAAATACAACTAGGACCATGATGATCCACCACCCCATTCAGATGATTCTGAGTGTCTGTGAGCTAGATGTTCCTCCTTTTAACATATCTTCCACTTCTTCCCATCCAAGGGCCTTGACTTCTAAATATTGAAAGCGGCAGAGAAGTATCATTTTAATCTTTTCCGTTTTCTTGTCTGTTTGCGCAGAACAGTTTATGACATCAACCATAAATAATGTGTGTCCTCTTTTACTTCATTGCATCCCTCACATGGTCTCATGTCACTACCGTCCGTGCCATTCATCTTAACACTAGTGTTATTTACATGTATCCCTACTCTTGGCTGCTGCCGCGTATGTGATTCCTAGAGAACTTTTCACTCTGTCCTTGCGCCGCTCTCTTACTGGCCTCACACCCTCCGTACGCAGAGCTGTGCTCCCCTCCGCAGTTGCTACACCCGAGTTTATCTCCTCTTTCACACGTCCCATAGTCATGTTCCCCTGCACATCTCCCACATCTTTGTTTACCCCCCTTACACACTGCTGCTACATGCCCGAACCTCTGCCATTTAAAGCACCAGTGGCGGCGGAATATAAAGCTTAACACCGTAACTCAAAATCGATAAACAATTTAGGCAAAAGCTGTTCCTCATCAAAAGTATGTAACACCGATAAGCTGTCGCATCTCTGACCCTCTCGCGTGGTTTTCAGGCGTCTTGCTTCACTCACTTTTCCACCCTTCACATATTCATTTATCTGCTCTATAGTCAAACTCAGGGGTATCCCGGAAATTACTCCTCGAACTAGCTTCTTACTTTTAGCTAGTGTTGCTTGAACTTTCTTCCCTTCCATTTTATTCAGCCTGATCGCCTTTCCTCGTTGCGCACTGTCTCTACAAATAACCAACAGAGCACCACTGCGCTAAACTCTTGCCCTCTACTTCACCTATTAATCTGTTAATAACCTTGGTAAAAATGAACCGGGTTCCACTCACCAAACGAAGCACCTTCTTGTTGTAGCTTGATGATTACTTTATAATCTTCCTCATACACCCTGGTTTGTTCATTATCCGTTTCTACTGAACACGAACTTTCTTTATGCTGCCTAAGTCGTTTGGCTTTTTTCCCGTTTTATATTACTCCAACTTACACTCCTCCCGCCACTTATTTCCATTCCTACCTCACTTCCTGATTCGTCACTTCCTTCAGCCATCTCCTGTCCATTCACAGTCCGGTTCTGCCAGTCGCCCCACCCCCGTTTTCCTCAATCCCTCTCACCACAGGGAGAACCTTCTTCTTCTTCTTCTTTTAGGGTGATGGCGATTGACATCCTTTTGGTGTATTACCGCCAGCCTCTGGATTTTATTTTCGCTTCGGGTAATTACGACCAAAAAAAACCCAATATCACCATATCTAAATCCTGAATCAACTTAATGTTTCAGTTGTGTCTAATTATCGCCTATAATCTCCCGAACCCTTTCCTCCAATATCCCCTGAACATCATCTCCGGTCACGTCTGTAATACTCAGTATCTCTCAAGCTGCACACACTACCATTTGTATCCTCTCTGTCTTTGTCTCGATCTCACTGGCACAATGTATCACCATAGCTATAAAAGCTAAGAACCGTCTCCTATCCATTTCTAACTCTTTGTTGCATCTATTTTCTGCCCTCACCATCCCCACTGTGCTCTGTACCTGCCTCCCCATTCCCTTTTCGATCCTTATAAGTTTACAAACTTCTGCGTAAGATACTTTATTTTAAGTCCTTGTCCTGCCCGCCTCACTTTCAATTTTCCATCTTTCACACTTCTTCGTACCAGTCTCGTGATTTTCCCCACAGGGATAGCGCACGGCCTTTTCCTCTGGCAATTCACAATCTCTTCTACGACACACCGCAGCCACATGTCCATAATCCTGGCAGCGAAAGCATCTTAATGGGGCTATTTCAAATGCCCGCACCCAGTAACTCACGTAATCAATCATTACTCGCAGGCTCGGATCCAGAGGGGGGCGCACCCGGCGCACGCCCCCCCTATTTTTCGATGACCAACAATTTTTTTTTTTGCTTCTACATCCTCTGACAAAACGCTGTAAAGGAGAACAAGAACGCCAGCAATCCAACACGTGTGTTGGATGTGTTGTAATCCTTCCCGTAAACCTGACGACCCACTGACAAATACAGTGGTTCTCAAATTCGGTCCTGGGGCCCCCCTGTGTATGCTGGTTTTTGTTCCAGCCTCAACTGCAATTCTAAGATCTCAATAAGCCGTTACTTTGTCTTAATTAGCAGCATTCCATGTTTAGAGTAGTTATTTACCATCTTAGGTCACATTTAGATGGACACATCCATTCTGCTATGGAGAATAAAAACCCTTGAACATCTTGTGCTTAATTTTCAGTATTGCTGGGATTTTCAGATGAAAACTTTTTTAAACAGATCAAATAAGACTCTGAGAAAATCAATAAGCTCCAAATTAGGTTTCTGAATGCAGGTGTTTTGAGTTTTTCCCAAATAACCTGCCTGAACCAAATAAAATCAACAGAAAACACAACAGGTGTGACTCCATTGTTTGCCAAGTAAATTGTCGGGTTTTACCTCCATGTGTTAAGAGTTTCACCAATGAGGAACTTGTGGATATTTGCATAAATGCACCTAATTAAAACAAATCAACAGCTTGTTAAAATCCTAGAATTGCAGTTGCGGCTGGAACAAAAACCAGCATACACAGGGGGGCACCAGGACCGAATTTGAGAACCACTGAACTAATAAGAGAACGCAGATTTGATCCGAGTAGCCTAAACCTAAGCCTAGATGATACGCAAGGTTTTTCATTAGGAATTCAGTGACAAACTAGCGACGCATTACGTGCACGCGTGTCGGCGGTTCGATTTCGCTTTCATTCATTTTTGACTCCAGCATGTAGTGTCATGGCAGAGAAACGATCTCCGTTGACTTTAACGGACCTGTTTTCTCGGAATGCAAATTCGAGGTAATGCGAAGATGATGCATTGACGCCAAATGATGTTTGTAGGCGATATTGGTCACCATTTTACAAAAAATTCTGCGTATTTTCTTCCAAACAGTAAAACGTTCATTAAATATTAATATTGTTGATGCATATGCTGCATTTGCCTTCGCTAGCATCCCGGTCTTTTAAAAAGTTCCATTCGATTTTGTCGCATTTGGCTATCTTTTTCCACGCTGGATTGGTTCAGTTTGTTTCAGCTTCATGCTTGTTTTCTCTGTTGCCGGTTGCGAGATTCCATAGAGAGAGAGGAATGTAACACATCATACCAATCTAGCGTGAAAGAATCATAACAATGGTCGGAATGTGTTTTTAATTTCCCTATTCAGTCTCGCAACCGATACGACAGTTAACAAGCATGGAGGACAGTATCGGCTGCGAGATTGAATAGGGAAATTAAAGTCTCATTCCGACAAGGGGTGTCAACGTTTACAATTTTTTCTACACGTGTACAGGGGACTTCTAACCGACGTGTACCCGAATAACCTTCTTTTTCAATCATTGTTTTAACTATGGCTCACTTTTGTACATTTTTTTTTAGCTTAAAGTGCAAACTGCATCCCTCTCTCGCAATGGGAGCTGCGTCTGAATTTTAATATACGTCTCAGAGTAAAAGTAATGTGGAATTGGCGAGAGAAAGCAACTCAAAAAGCAGCCAAAATAAGCTGAAGTGAGAGGAAAAAACTTCACCTTTATATCCACAAAGTTAAAAAAGTAGAGAGGGACTCTCTCAATTATTCACTAAAATTGGCTAAAAAAATATTTTTTCTTCCTCCTCTTTAGACGCGAGGATATGTGATCAGGTCGTGAAAAGCTAACAGAACACCAGCCAACAATATAACGAACAACAACATGCAACAATATAGGCTAAAATAACAAGCCATTAACCGTTTTTGTTTTCAGCTGCATGACATTTGAACATGGAGAAGATGATCAGCGCCGCACTCTTCTCAAGTCCTCCGCAGCCTTGGCAGTTTTTTTTTTTAAATATTAAGGTAGCATTGCGCCCCATGCATCTGTATGCGGATAACTGCACTAGTGGGAACATTTAAGTGTAGAGTTGGTTAATGTTATTATCTGAAGCTTTCAGGCAACATTATCACCCCTAAAAATAGGCGACTATATGTATTGGTGAGAAATGAACGAGGAGGAGGAGGAAAAAATGATGTGTACACAGTTATTATCCCCCGCCAACACGAAGTGGGAGGGGGATATAGGTTTGACCTCCGTCCGTCCGTGCGTCCGTCCGTCCGTCCGAGATAAAGGGGACAGCTTTACTCAGAAACTACTACAGATACAGTAACCAAATTTGGTGTGTAGCTTCAGACCATAAAGGCCTTGATTGAGTTCGAAAATGAGAAGCGCACGATTGGCGGGGGATGTTGTAGACCATGTCGACTTGTTGATTTTTATAAACGGTTATGATTTGTTATCCGTGTAGCCGTTTACACGTATAGATGTTGACACCCCTTCCGACCATTGTTAAGATTCTTTTACACTAGATTGGTAAATTACATTCCTCAATCTTCCTATTGAATCTCGCAACCGATACGAGAGAAAACGCGTACAATGAAGGGACTTGGAATACATCATCAAACAGAGGTGTGCATTAATTCTCGACACCTGGACGAGTCTCATATATTATTGTATTCTGATTTTGATCATTATACATGTTATGTACCAGTATGTACTTAGCTGACATTACTCAGTATTTCGTGGAGTTCTCAAATTTCTCACTGTCAGATTAAATTTACCGTTAAAACTTCGTTGAATCTGCAGAAATGAAATACTCAGTTTCATTGCTCACCGTTATTATTATTCGATTGATAAACTGATGATGCAGAAGGCGTGTGCAGGAATATCATTCAGCAGTTTAGAACTTCATTTTTCATCTGTTCATCGATAAAGTTAATACCTCGATCCTCATAGAGTAGCAAGGCATCGGCATGTAACTTCCGAAATGTTCCACTGATTTAGTAGACTAATCTCTATCAATTGTTGATTTTTCTTTTAGTGGGATGATTTCGGGCCCAATAACACCAATTTGAGGGGTTTTTCGTTCAATTTTTGGGAGGAGATTTTTTTCCGAATTCTGAGGTATCTTGAAGTCCTATAATTGCTGAACAGTTTAGGTTTGACAAAGTCGATTACTACAAAAAAATGAACAAATAGATCAGTAAAATTTGCCACCCAGATGCTTGGAAATTGCTTCTAAGCGCATCTAGAATTCAAAATTTTCTGGGGGAGATCCCCCAGACACCCCTCCATGGCTTCGCATTTTCGACACTCTCCTTCAACTGTCAGCCTTTGGCCGCCAGTAACTGCGCCCCCCCATTCCAAAATCCTGGATCCGCCCCTGGCTCGATCAGGAAGTTCATTTTCAAACTCAAGCAATACTGACAAGTTATCTGTAGCCTTGCCATCTTTATAACTCTTTAAGGGCCGTGCTCCGCATACCCCTTCAATTTCCAAGAATATTTCCACTTCTATCGTCAGCAACACTCCACTGATAACTCCCGTAACAGTGGGTCGGCTACGCAACGAGAAACAAGTAACTGGCATCATATCAAACTCTCTAATCTTCAAAGCTCTATCTCGTTGTCTCAAAGATTTGCACTCAATAATCGCCAGTCCACTTCTGCACACTCTTACTATTTTTACATTTCCAACTTGTTAAACGAATCTGCCCACAAAGTGTCTATCACTAAAGACACGACAAGTTTCTCCTCTTTTTCCAACTAATTTCATGCCCACCAGGGATATTTCATCTTCTACTTCATGTTCTTTTTTCCTTTTCTTTTTCCCTCCATCTGTCCCTTCCACATCCATTTTCGCGCCACTCGTCAAAACTTCTGGGCTAAACGTCAGCAGCCGTAGTTTTGCTGCATCAACCACTACCCTCAATTCTGTCTCAGATGTGGCATCTGGTCAACCGCAAAGTCATCAGGGAGAACCACCGATTGTTTCTGTTTTTCTGAGAAATAGAGTTTAGTCAGTGTCTATCTACGAGGAGCCTAGCACTCTCCATTTTGCCCCATTCTATCGAACTTGGTTGCTGTTCCACCAGAATTCCACTAGGAGTGATCGCAGGCGTGTGCCGAATGAATGGAGTCCTATGGAGCTAGAAGGCTAAATTTGTCCCTTTCGCTTGGTAATCGTTGAAAAATCGCAAATCCTGTTGCATCTTCTGCAAGTTCAATATGGATTATAGTTTAAAAGTGAAATTGTCGAGGAGTCAAGGAGTCACACGCGTTGGCAACGTGTTACTCGGGTTTTGAATTCAGGGCGGGATTTTTGGGGAAGACCCATTGAAATACTGGTATTCAAGGGCAGCAGTTTATCCCAGTCTTTACAAGCTTGCCCACTGATATTCTCATATGCCAAGCAACTTCTGTGCCATGTGAAAGGGTCTCCAAAGCTGTAGAGGTAGTAACAAAGAAGAGAAACAGACTAAAGCCCAAATCAGCCGAAATGATCTTGTTTTTAAATAAAAATCTTTGAACCCTGTAAATCCCCTATCCAACTTATGCAGCATTTTACTCGACTACTGCAATAACAGTCCCTAGTTGCATAAACATTTGCATTTTCGCCCCAAATTTTGAAAAATCTTTTTTTGTATTTCTATCAATCTTGCAAAAGCATATCTCCATTACATATTTTATCACGGCACAATCACATTATAACACAAATATGTTATTGTCTTGAAAAAAAGTCAAAAACTATAAGATGCACATAGATCCTTTATTGTTAAACGTACATAACAGTGCCTGTTTCATGACACCTTGTCCTTTATTGTTCTACGCAAATGCTATGTTGAAGATTGGCCAGCAGATGTCGCCATATTTAATTGTATCAAATATTCGCTACCCTGAACCATTCAACACAATTGCTTCATTATTGATTCAGTAGTTCAGAAAGCTTCGGTTTCTCCATCACTAATTAAACCTTTACCGACGGCCATGTTTTGGTTTTTTTTCTTCTCTCTTTCGTTCCGCTCATACTTAAGCTAGGGTGCAGTCTGCAGCAGCCAGAATTCCATTTACGGTGAAAAGTGATCGGGAACACGCACCCTGGGTCGGAGTTCCAAGAGCGCGAGCCGTTGTCATGGACACTTCGGATACCAGCGCGTTCATGAGCCCCACACTACGCATGTGTGAGCAAAAATCACACTGCGCATGTCCGCGTGGGTCCGGAAGCTTGGCCCTTATGTCGGCGTGCTGCGCCACTGTGCAATTTCCATCAACATGAGGATTTTCGTGTTAAATACCATCTTCAATGTAATGTTAAACATTATGAAAGGATTGTTAAAGCCATACCAATCTCTCTGAGGTCCATGGTTAGTGAAGACATTAAGTACTCAAAGGTCTCACCTGAACTGAGACAGCTCTGCATTGGAGAAGTGGATTTTTATGACTCCAAATGTACCAACAAAACGATCAGAGATATTTTGCTAAAAGAATTTTACCCTAACCCAGTTAAAAGAATGTATATTCTCAAGGAATTTGGAGCAGATAAAATAAAAAAAAATAAGAAAGAATTATGTTTCATTTCCACTCCCTCCTAAAGTAAAAGAGATTAACTTCAAAATTTTAAATGAAATTTACCCAACAAACAAATATCTAAGATTTAATGTTGATTTGAATTATTGTGTTTTCTGTGAAGAGGAAATTGAAAGTTTGGAACATCTTTTCTTTTATTGTGATTCAGTGAAATCCTTTTGGAGTGAGATGCAGAGCTGGCTACAATCCAAGGAAATTGAGTTACCTTTAACTGTGAAAACTTTTTTTTGTTGTTGTTGTTTTTGTTGATAATAAGAATGTAGACTTAGTTCTCAACAATCTGCTGCTATTTAGTAAGTTCTTCATCTATAAAAGGTTTTATAAAACCAAACGGTATTTAACCCATTGGAGGAATGAGTTTAAACTCTGGAGTAAATCACTGAGTCTTGTTAAAGAAAAGAAAGCCCTTAAGCTATTCTCTCTATTGGAAACATTTAAGTTATTATGAGATGGCCCGTGTTGTGTGTTTTTTTTTTGTACGTGTTTTGTTTTATTTTTGTTTAATGTGTGTACATGAATATGTATATCATATTTAGACTCAGACCTTATGTCTTATGCTTTTTGCTCAATCTAAGGCAGCATGAATGTATATTTACATAACTTTTGTATGCCTTGAATGGTTGTATATATTTTCAATTAAAAAAAAAAAACTGTGCCATTTCCATTGAAATGAATGGGCGGCCATTTTCCAATTGTATATCCAGTAAAATATAAAACATCCTTGACTGACACCGCATAACAGAGAGAGCGGGAGGCACTTCCTGGTTCTGCCCTCAGGAAGCGTGTTTCTACTATGTATTTAAAATTAAAAACTGATTCAAGCATTTCATGAAAATGATTTGTCAATGTGGTTTTTCATTCCTAAATTAGTATTTAACCAGATTGGAGTACTACCTTTTCTGCTGGTTTGTAGCTATAAAATTGATAAGTTATCAGTGAAATTAGCTGACTTTCATAAACAAGTGTTATGAGTTTAATTTACAAATACAACTCTCACCACAACAATATTAAATATGGAATAATGGTGATTCTGTATAAGAATAAGAGTCTTTTCATAAAGAAATGGTTTGACGAAAACATTTGCCGATTAAGTCAGCTGCTAACTCCTGAAGGTCACTTAATGAGTCTTGAGGAATTCTGTCATAAATTCAACTTTCCTGTGCCGCTGAAGGAAAATATTCAGGTTGTAGAATCTGTTCCAGATGGCTCTGTTTGTTTATTTAGATGTATTTTTGCTCATGATTTACCTGTTATGAACCCTGTTAACACCCCTTGTGGGAAAATTTGCTTCACATCCTCTTGTAAGAATAATAATCGTGCCATTCGTTTTTTGTTTCAGAGCGAATTTACTTCAAAGCCATATGTTATCACTTATTGGAATTCTCCCCACAGATATATTCTTTGGTCAAAAGTTTGGTTGTTGCCACACAAGTATTTGATTACCAACAAAATTTGAGAGATTTCCTTTAAAATTCTTCTCAAAATGTACCCTACAAAGCATTTGATGAAAAAGTTTAGAGCAGATATTGATACTAATTGTTCATTTTGTTCAGCTCACCCTGAAACTGTACCACATCTTTTCTGGCACTGTGATCTCACTACGAAACTATGGAAGGATGTGGCAAGTTTTATCTGCGACAAATTTTATGCAAATTTTGTATTGCTTTATGAACATGCAATTTTTGGTTTTTTGTAAAAAAGAAAGATGACAAAGAAAAAAATCCATGTTATAAATCTTCTAATTATTTTGGCTAAGTGTTTTGTTCATAAATGTAAGTTTATAAATCAAAAACCTCTTTTTTCAGTTTTTTACAAGGATTTTGAATTATATTTACAATCAATCAGTGCTTGCAAAAATAAGACTCAAATGCATGTATGCACTGTAATCTGTACTTAGAAAAAAAAAGACAAACATGCAACGTTTTACTTCTTTTTTCTTTTCTTGTCCTACTGTATGTCCCCTGGCAACTCTGTGTTCGTTATTAAGCGAAAGCAATTTTTTTTAAAAATAGGAAGCGTGTTTCTTGACTGCAGCCAGGCTGAACAGGGCTTTGCGGTGGGTGTCTGCTCCTATTGGATCTCAGGATTAACGAGTGTTTTTTAAGAAATTCTAAAGCAACGGACGTTCTCTCGTTACGTGGGTTAATTTAGAGTGAACGAAATGTGAACCTAATGTTATGAACGTGTTTGGGAAACCCACGTTACTTTAAGAACGATCCCAAGAGTCATTTAAAGCGGTTCTTAGCGTAAAGAGGCTTTCGGGAGACCCACCCCTGTTTTGTTGGTATGCTTTTCTTCCTTATGAGACAAGAACTATGAGGTTATGAATCTCTTTGCAGTACATGCACCTTGTCATATTCCCGGAAAAAAACTTACTGCACAAATAATGTGACATCTTTTATAAAGAGTAAATATTCACAGATTTCCCTTTAAATGGATGAAATATTTCTTCTCCAAACTTCATTTGCTGACATTTGGGACAACAGTGCACTCCAGAAACCAACATTCTTTTGCTTGAAACTGCCGTGGTGTTCTAGATTCAAAATGTATAGTGCTGTGTTCAGTATTTAAATGGACAATTCCCATCTTTCTAATCAATTTCCATCATATTATGGAAACAAACGTTCCATTCACTGACCGTTTTGTTCTTAGGGACTGTGTTTGCTCCTGCTAACACACACAGTTTATTTTGAGCTAAACTTTTATCTTCTCATTTTAGGCAGTTTTCACGTCTCATCTGAGTTCTCTTGATCTCCTCCCCAACGCGTCTCCAACACAAAACACTTCTTACCGGTGCATTACTTTCATATTCAATCCTAACATGAAAAAATGAAGTGAATGAAAATATTTTAATTTGACAAGAACTGCTGTCATAGGTTGCAGCTGCTTTTTAAAGAAATGTTGCCATTTGGAATGATAGCAATGTTTTTGAAAGACTCGGCAGAGGTCAATAGTATTTTTAATGTGACTTCGCTTGACGTTTATCTTTGCATTTACAGTATACGGAGGGAGGAAGATCACAAATGTATGAAATGTCAAAGGCGGAATGATGTAGTGCTCTTTATAATGCAAAAACACACGCGCGCGCGCACACACACACACACACACACAACATAAGTCACCCGTGAACATGACATCAGTAACATCACGTCGAACATCTATGAATTTTTTTCGACGACTTAACAATTCTCTGGCGCCATCTCGTGGTGAAGACTTAATCATGAAGGTATTATTGGTGAGAAAGGATTGAGCACCTGTAACAGTGGAATTTGTAGTTAAGTAAATCGATTTGTATGTGCACCAGTAAATTGAGGTCACATACTCTATGAGTTGTGTACTTGTAGATTTTTTTCTCTGCACAAATATAACACAACACTTACACGTTCACAAAGTCTTAATTTCAGGTGCACAAATCCTATTTTACAAGTCACAGATTAAAAAACTGACACGCTCACATTTTTACTCCTATTGTTGCAGTACATTTGGTGCAAAACATATTTGTGCACCTGTATCAAACAATCTGAAGTTGTGGACAAATTTTGAATAAGTGCAAATCTGAATGTGAATTTGTGCAGTGAAAGTTCAATGTAAGTGAAATAATTTCACGGAAATATTTGTGTTCTTTTAAAACACAAATTCAAATCGATAACTACAACTACTCGAATCTTCCCCACGAGTCACAGATTCTGTTTCCTACAAGTCACAGATTCTGCTTTCTTCAAGTCTCAGATTCTGTATCCTACAGTAACAAGTGTTATGGCCCCAATTTGTTATTACTTTTACAACCCAACAGCAACAGCAAGGGATGACAGACACAATTTAAAACTTAAACACATTTAATTAACACGACAAAGACTAATAAAAACTAACTAACTGACCAAGATTGAATACATAAAAAAAAAAAACAGAAATAATTACAGTCCCTTTTTGTGGGGTGGCTTGGTGATGTCCTGGATGAAGAAAACAAAGGCAAAAATCCACAAAAGAAACTTCACAGGTCTTGAACTGAAATGACAGGTCTGGTCACGTGTATCCTTCTTCTTGTAATTTCTCCTACTACTTTACTGTCTCAATTCTTTTCCTTATATACTCTTTTGCAGACCCCACCCACATTTGGACCTCTTTTTTTTAATTTTCGGGGACTTGCCCCAGACATGTCCAGGACATGTCTAAACAAAGCTCCAGTCTGAGCTGAACAAAAAAAAGGTAAATGCTGCCATCTAGTGGCCTCTATTCACATCACACCTCCATTCCAAAAGGGAAAAATTTTGACTCATAAAGGCAAAATTTTTCTTTTCAATACAAAATGGTTAAGTGAACACTTGTCTATATATACATATCATACAATATTCAAATAAACACATGATATATATATATACATATTCAAACACGGGATAAGCAATCAGCAATTACATTGTCAGTACCCTTTACATGCTTAATTTCCAAGTCAAACTCCTGTAAAATCAAACTCCAATTCAACAATCTCCGATTCTTGTTTTTCATCTTACTCAAAAACATTAACGGATTGTGGTCAGTGTACACAATCATTGGCTTTTGTCCTGTACAAACATAAACCTCAAAGTGTTGTAAAGAAAGGACCAGAGCCAACAGCTCCTTCTCTATTGTGGAATAGTTCCTTTGGTGGCGATTGAACTTCCTGGAGAAGTATGCCACGGGATGCTCAATGTCATCAGAGTCACTTCTCTGTAGGAGCACAGATCCACAAGCTTGATCGCTAGCATCGACCGCGATGGAGAACGGTTTGTTGAAGTCAGGAGATTTAAGCACGGGGAAGTGACACAGCAGAGACTTCAGGCGATCGAAGGCTCTCTGGCATGCATCATCCCAAGTGAACTTTACGCCTTTCTTCAGTTGGTTAGTTAGACTGAGAGCAATCTCAGCAAAGTTCTTGCAGAACTTGCGGTAGTACCCGATCATTCCAAGGAAGCGGCGCAAAGTTTTTTTGTTGTCAGGAACTGGAAAGTCCATGATGGCTTGGACTTTAGCATTTATGGGTGCCACCTTACCCTGGCCTATGACGTAGCCAAGATAGGTGACAGTAGCACAACCAAAGTCACTCTTGTTCAGGTTAACAGTGAGGTTAGCCTGGGTCAGGCGCTGGAACAACATCTCTACATCTTTCAGATGTTCTTCCCAGGAGTCACTCCATGTGAGCAGGTCATCGATGTATGCACCCGTGTGTGGCAATCCGGCGATTGTAGACTGTATCATCCTTTGGAACGTGGCTGGGGCACTTTTCATGCCAAAGGGTAGGACTTCATACTGGTACAATCCAGATGGTGTGGCAAAAGCAGAGATGTTCTTGGCCCTCTCAGTTAAAGGCACGCACCAATAACCCTTCAATAAATCAATCTTGGTCAGAAACTTTGCTTGCCCTACTCTATCGATACAATCATCAATCCTACGTATTGGAAACACATCAGTTCTAGTTACAGCATTTACTTTGCGATAATCTGTACAGAATCTAGTACTTCCATCAGGTTTTGGAACTAGCACACAGGGTGAACTCCAATCTGAGTTGGAGGGTCTGATAATATCATGTTCTAACATGTACTCAACCTCTTTCTCAGCAATCTTTCTCTTTTCAGGATTCATCCGGTACGGATGCTGTTTTTTTGGTTTGGCATCACCAACATCTACATCATGAGAGGCTATAGAAACTCTTTTTGGAACATCAGGAAACAGATCCTCATATTTCTTGATCAACCTCTCAAACTGATCTCTCTGTGAGGGTTCTAAGTGCTGGAGTTTTACATCAAGATTTTGCAACACTTCAGAATTTGACAATTTACATGAAAGAACTTCAGCTTTAATTCTAGGTTCATCATCTTGAAACTCCCCCTCATCTTCACAAATCTCGGCCATAGGAGAATCTGAAATGACAGCTGCAACCCTAGCATTTCTGTCATGATAAGGCTTCAGCATGTTAATGTGACACAATTGTTTTGGTTTTCTCCTATCTGGAGTCTTCACAATGTAATTGAGATCATTGAGTTTTGTCAGAATTTCATAAGGACCATGAAATCTAGCCTGCAATGGATTGGACTGCAAGGGAAACAACACAAGGACCTTGTCTCCTGGTTTAAACTCACGGCTTCTAGCCTTATGATCATACCAAGTTTTCATTTTTCCCTGACTTGATTTCAAGTTCTCTTTGGCTAGGTCACAAGCTGCACGCAATCTTTCCTTGAACTTGCTAACATAGTCTAACAGACTGATGCGCGGCTCTTCCTCTTGTCATTGTTCACTCAATAATAGCAAAGGTCCTCTCACTTCATGACGAAACACTAGCTCAAATGGACTGAATCCAGTAGACTCCTGCACTGCTTCTCTAGCTGCAAACAACAGCAAATGAACACCTTCATCCCAGTCTTTCTCATGGTCATAACAATAAGCCCTCATCATTGTCTTGAGAGTGGAATGAAACCGCTCTAAGGCACCCTGACTTTCTGGATGATAGGCACTAGAAAGAATCTGCTTTGCACCTAGTTCATACACAACCTGCTGAAACAATCCTGAAGTGAAATTGCTACCTTGGTCTGACTGAATTTCCCTGGGAAGGCCAAACAACGTGAAGAACTTTATCAAAGCCTTTGAGATTGCAGTTGCCTTGATGTTACGTAGAGGTATGGCTTCGGGGAATCAGGTAGATGCACACATGATTGTCAACAAGTACTGATTTCCAGATCTAGTCTTGGGTAATGGACCAACACAATCAACAATGACCTTAGAGAATGGCTCCCCAAATGCTGGGATAGGCTGCAATGGAGCTACAGGTGGGTCTAACTGGTGTTTTCCAACTACCTGACAAGTGTGACAGGTTTTGCAAAAGTTGGAAACGTCTTTCCGAAGCCCAGGCCAAAAGAAGTGTTTCATGATCTTATCAAAAGTCTTGTTAACACCAAGATGACCTCCTAAAGGTAAACTATGAGCCATTGTTAAGATCTCATTCCTGTAGACCTTCGGAACAACAATTTGCCTGACCACTGCCCAATCTGCATTGGCAGGGATATTAGGAGGGCGCCACTTCCGCATCAGCACACCATCCTTGAGATAATACCCAACTGGAACTGCGTCTATTTCTTTATCAGGAAGGGCTCTCCTCCTGAGTGCACAAATTTCAGGATCATTAGTTTGCTCCTCAATCAACCGCTTTCTGGACAGAGACAAGTCTCCAGACACATCAGAATCACCAGACCCATCCGGTTGGCTGAATAGAGAACTGATAAAAGTATCTGATAAGTCCTCAAACGGAGAAACCATAGTAGGCCAATCAGAGTCATGAGGCGAACCACCTGAGTCCTGACTATTCAATGTGCTGGGCGGCACCACAACATCATCTTCTTTAGCCTTCTTGGCCATAGCACGAGTCACTGCGCAAGAAGGATACAGAGATGGGTCCTCATCCCCATCTTCAGTGCTCGGCTGTGAAGTAAGATGTACAGGGGGAACTACTTTGCCCCCAGCCAGGTCATTGCCTAGCAACAGAGAAACACCCTTTATTGGTAGACTAGACATAAGTCCCACCTTTACCTGTCCTGTAACTAAATCTGACTTCAAGAATATAGAGCGCAGGGGTACAGATACAGTCCTCCCTTCAATACCTTGTACAA
Source organism: Gymnothorax reevesii (assembly GCA_029721435.1). Taxonomy (NCBI): domain Eukaryota; kingdom Metazoa; phylum Chordata; class Actinopteri; order Anguilliformes; family Muraenidae; genus Gymnothorax; species Gymnothorax reevesii. The sequence goes on along the minus strand of CM056590.1, from coordinate 19,523,114 downwards.
GTATGAAATCCCCTGAAGCGGTCTCATCACGTAACTCCAAGGAGTCCATCAACAAAAGTGACTGAGAAGCTCCGGTATCCCTTAGGATATATATGGGGATAGGAGTAGTATGCTCATTCAGAGCCACAAATCCCTCTGACACAAATGGAAGAAATTCCGCCCTCACAAAGTCAGCTGTATCAGGCTTTTTAGCCCCACAAGAAGCAGGCAATTTAGCAGATTGGTTATCTACTACAGGGGTTTCTAACCTTGTTTTCACAAAGGCATTTGGTTTGGTATCCTTTTCTTTTTCTTTCTTAGCTTTAAGGAATCAACAGTTAGTTGTAACATGACCAGATTTCTTGCAATAACTGCAAACTAGACCACTTTTGTCACTGTCAGCTTTCACACTTTGATCAGACCTGTTACTGGATTTCTGAGCACCATCACCAGATTTGTCTTTGTCTTTGGGTGAGGAATCTTGGGTATCACCGTAACCCTTTTTCTGAAATTGGGACCATCTATTGTTACTGCTAGACTGAAATTTGGACTTAGGTGTGAGAACATATTCATCTGCAAATTTGGCAGCTGATTGCAAATTTAGTGCTTGCTTCTCATTAAGGTAGGTCTTAACATCATCCTTAACACAGTTCTTGAATTCTTCAACTAACACCATCTCTTTTAGTGAGTTGAAATCATCCTTGACCTCCATAGAAGTACACCAGCGCTCAAAGCAAACCTTCTTCTCATTAGCAAATTCCACATAAGTCTGATTTTCAGATTTCTCCAAACCTCTGAATTTCTGTCGGTAAGCCTCTGGAACCAACTCATAAGCTCTCAAAATAACCTTTTTGACAACCTCATAATCAGAGGAATCATCGGCAGACAAAGCCGAATAGGCTTGTTGAGCTTTACCCTTTAGGACAGTTTGCAACATCAGAGGCCAGTGTTCCTTTGGCTACTGGCAACTCTTTGCTACCTTTTCAAAACACTGGAAATTGTTGTCAACATCCTTTTCCGAAAATGGAGGCACCAGTTTTACCTCCTGACTGGCACAAAATTTATTTTTAGTTTCAATTTTAATTTTAAGTTGCTCCATTTGGAGTCTTTCTTCTCTATCGAATTTCTCTAATTCAAAATCTCTCTGTCTTGCAAATTTTTCTAACTCAAATTCTCTTTGTTTTTCTTTTTCCTCCCTTTCTATTTTCTCTTCTCTTGCTAATTTTTCTAACTCAAACTGCCTTTGTTTTTCTTTTTCTTCCCTTTCTTTCTCTCTTTCTTCCCTCTCAAATTCTCTTTGCTTTTCTTTTTCCTCCCTTTCTTTTTCTCTTTCCTCCCTTTCAATCTCTAGCATTTTTAATTTAAGTTCCATTTCTATATTTGGATTTTCCACTGGAAACTGTTCCAGATCTCCGGGTGCAAACACATTTTCATCAATGTAATACTCAACTATCTCTCGAGCCAGTCTTGCTTTTCGCATGGCTGGTTTCACCTCTGTCAGCTCTAAATGTCTGCAAATTTCTAGCAGTTCTGTCTTTTTAAAAGACTTCAAAACCCCTACGGTTGGTGATGCCAAGAAATCATCCATTGCTGTTGTCAATATATATGTATTCAATTAAAAAAAATCAATTTTACAATTTGAAATGTTAGATTTTCAATAAATTACTCACAAAATGGTCTATCCCGGACCTTGAGCCCCCAATTTGTTATGGCCCCCAATTTGTTATTACATTTATAACACAACAGCAACAGCAACAGCAAGGGATGACAGACACAGTTTTAAAAACTCAAACACATTAAATTATCAAAGACAATAACAACTAACTAACCTAAAGACTAAGATTGAATTATGTACAAAACATAAATATTTACAATCCCTTTTCATGGGGGTGGCTTGGTGATGTCCTGGATGATGAAAATGCTCAAACACAGGCAAAGAAATCCACAAAAGAAACGTCACAGGTCTTGAACAGAATGGCAGGTCTGGTCATCTTCTTGCAATTTCTCCTACTACTTTACTGTCTCAATTCTTTTCCTTATATACTCTTTTGCAGACCCCACCCACATTTAGACCTCTTTTTTTTACTTTTCGGGGACTTGCCCCAGACATGTCCAGGACATGTCTAAACATAGCTCCAGTCTGAGCTGAATAAAAAAAAAAGGTAAATACTGCCATCCAGTGGCCTATATTCACATTACAACTGTCGTACCTACATTTTTATAACCAACAAGCTTTGTAACTCCTGAATGTTACTCTAATAGTTCTCCTTGCTTTTAAAACAGACTAATGGGGTGGGATTTAGGTTAAAGCTCTCTCTCTCTCTCTCTCTCTCTCTCTCTCTCTCTCTCTCTCTCTCCCTCTCTCTCTCTCTAAGATGACTGATTCTCTTAATTCAACTAAATAATCAAATTTATATCTTTTCCGTAGGTCTGGCATTCTGGAGACAGAATGCCAGGAAAATTGTTGCCGTCCCACAAGTGGACCTTGAGGAGCTGCAGAGGAGAAAGAAGAGGACGAGTGGGTAAGAAATGTTTCATTTGTAGAGACTTTGAGCCTTTGTGGGCCGAGCAGAGAGAACTAATTCAGACTCCAGCTCTAGGTAATAATATAAAACACCAAAGTCCAATACGTTGATCTTCTTTGAGTGCAATGACCCATTTATTTAAAATTATTTGCTCACCTTAGCACAGGTAGAGGGTCTGAGTTATAAGTCATCACAGGTAAGGTTTCATTCATCACGAAGAAAAACTTCCCTATATGCCTTTCCGGTTCTATGCACCACCCACTGTTCAAAAAGAAAAACAACATATATACAGATATGGTAACAGATATAACAAAGAAGCAAAAAATAAACAAGAAACAAGAAGTTGTACTATGGCTGCTACATCATTTATCCAAAAAACCCCCTCGGGTATTCTAAATACAGCAGTAAACATCTGCCGGATTAGGTGGGGATTTCTCACCATGTAGTAATGTAATGTCATGTGTCCACCTATGCTTGATTTAAAATTTGTTCAAGCAGATTGAACAAATGGGAAGCACATCTCATGTGGATGGTTGTGTTCACATATTTTTTTAATTTGTCTTTATTGAAATATATACAGTAAAAGATGTTAACCTTTTAACTGGCTCATAACTAGATTTACTTTAATTTAATTGTAAGTTCAAGCTAGTAATGTAAATGCTTGCTTGCTTATCCTCGACTGACTAACAACAGTATTTGGCAAGTTCAAATATGAGAATCACATGTATCTCATTAGCTAATTTGTTGGATCTCACCTTCTTCCACCGGTGTCACAGATCAGTGCACCATAGAGAGAATCAAGGAGCTGGTCCAGGCAGCGGAAGAGCTGCCAGCCATCACCAAAGCCCTCCAGGACCTGGGCCAGTTTGCCAGTGCCAATAAAATTAACACGGTTGCCTTGACAGATCAGGCAGTGGCATCTGTCAAGGCAACATTTAAATGTGTTATCTGCAGAGCTATGTAAGATAAAACATAAAAGGGGTAGTTCAAGATTTCTATATCCAGGTTGCGAATTTCCCTATTGCGGGACTAATAAAGGAATAGCTTGTCTATAGTCACATGAGTAGGTTAATTTCCTTTAATTATCAGTGTCTGTTGTTGTGTTCACTGAGCAGTTCAAAAAAAGGTATCGCACACCGGTGAAGTGCTGGCAGCTCCCGTCTGCAACTACAACACAATAGTTCATGCTGCCGCAGCCTCATTGGTTGCAGGCTGTGCATACAAGAGTGAGTGGCCCATGAGCCGAGCTACACCCAAGTGCAGAGATGAGCACTTCAAGTCCAAGCGTTTTGTCCTAACAGGGATGGACGACACCACCAATATTATGCGAGTTAGTATTCGACATTAGTTAATGGAAAATATTATTTTGTTCATGATTTCCTTAAGTGGTTATTTTGGTTAAGTCTGTTAAGTTTGGTTTTGTTTGTGTTCTGTTGATTGTGATTTTAATAAATAGTCATTTGTACTTTTATTTACTGAGTATACCTTTGTTTCCTAATTGGTGCGTTTGGGTTCAAGTGCTAGACTTGCTCACAGTTGTTTTGTTTAAACACATTCAAACCATTGAAATGATACCCTACTTTTTCAATGCAACCTCTTGGCTGTTTTCAAATTGGCAAAATGTAAGGTCACATTACAGGGTCAGACATGTCCACTCTTAATGGTATGTCAGGGTGCATTTTATTGCAATCTGTAGCGATCCAGACATGGGTAAGCCCAACAGTGAGGAGGACCACCACACTGTCCGTCTAGAGTCCTCAGCAAGAACAATCTAGACCCTAAACTGATGAAGACCTACTTTTCTTGTATGGAGACCCTGCTGGCAGACAGTATCACATATGGTTGTCATGGTTCTGGTTTTTTGGTCATGTTTATGTTCTGGTTTTGTGTTCTTGATTATTGTCTTTTATTTATTCTGTTTGGTTTTTGTAATATTCAGGTTTTTGGTTCACTCCACGTTTCAGTTCCATTGCACTTGTCTCCCCGGTCTTGTGATCCAGTTGGTTTAGTCCGTCTTCCCTGTCTGCGTGCTCACTGACTTCGGGTGATTTAAATTTAGTCCAATGTTTAAGAAAAACAGTTTCTTCCCCAGAGCTATAATCACCCTCAACTCCAATATGCACAGACACAAATAAACACACATGTGCAATATGAAGCTTGGTGAAAGTTCAGTCAGGAAGACTCTCTCTCTTTCACGCTCATCAACCCCGTCTATTTGTTCATGAATGTTCACTCGTGATTCTCCGCAGACAATATCCGGGGCTGTCAATGAGCCGTCAGCTGGCATAGCAGCTGATCGCTTCTATCCAACCAGGGCACACCTCAGTCGCGTGGCTTGCCAATCATTCTGCTGCCGTCTTTTGTATATATGTTACTTTCTCCGCCCAAGTTCGCCCATGCTGCCGCTCGCTGACCCTCCTCCGCCCCAACGCCACCCGACTCATCATACCTCCCGTTCCGCCGCTCCAGCTTCACTAGTCTTCAGCCACCACCGCCACCAGTGTCTGGACTCTTCAGGGGATTTCCTGCGGCTGCTCCCGAAGAGTCCAAGCGCCAAAGACTTGTTTTGATTATAAGCATGTTACCCCTTTATGCTCAAAGGATAATAAATATTTTCTTTATTTCACTTGAGTCTCTCCTGGTTGAAATATTGAACTGTGAATGCTGCTAAAATGATATCTGAGTGAGGTTTATTGCTTTGTATTTGTGTTTTTGCATTTTAGAACCTCCAGAAATGCATAAGTAATGCATTCATAGAATTGAGCTTTATACTGAAAATATGAACTTATCAAATTAGAAACTGGAAATATTGACCTAAAATAATAGTTTGGTGTCATGTTCATTTATATTTCTAGACGTGGTGGTTTTATGCATTAATTGCAAACTTGTCTCATGATCTTTGTACATACAGTATATAAAGGCCATTCTATTCTCGTCTATTCTGAGCAGCCTAGTCTGGAGGGCCTCAATAAATTGGGTAGTTGAAAGTAGCTATCAGAGCAGCAGCTTCACCTGACATTACAGATTCCTTATCACAGTCAGATGTTCAGATGTTTTTTGTTTTATTTTATTTAATAATGCATTTGATTATTTATTGCAAACAACTTTGCGACCCGTGTTCGTGGTTAGGCTTTTCCACATGAAGTCTTTATTATAATTATTGCAGCTTCACCAAATTTGGAATGGTAACTCACTATGACCCATAGATGTGTAATATCAGGGTTTTCGCTGGATTTGACCTTTGACCTTAGCGCTGTGACCATGACCCTGGAAATATTATCCGGGTCAGTACTCGGCAATTAATTCTCACAGCTTCGCCAAATTAGGTATAGTAACTCAATATGACCTATAGATATGCGATGTCAGGTTTTTTGCTGAATTTGACCTTTGACCTTAGCGCTCCAACCCTGACCCTGGAAATATTGTCTGGGTCAGTACTCAGCAATTAATTCTCACAGCTTCACCAAATTTGGTATAGTTACTCATTATGACCCATAGATGTGCAACGTCACATTTTTTGCTGGATTTGACCTTTGACCTCAGCGCTGTCACCTTGACGTTGGAAATCTTTCCCGGGTCAGTACTTGGCAACTAATTATTGCGGCTTCACCAAATTTGGTATGGTAACTCTCTGACCTATAGATGTGCAATGTCAGGTTTTTTGCTGGAATTGACCTTTCACCTTAGCTCTCTGCTGGTGTGTAAAAAAATGAGATCCTCCATGGTGCGCTTTAACACTTTATTTGGATCACATAAAAAAAAAGCTAACATTAAAAACACAAACAATAAGACGGGTGTAAATAGACTTAAAAACAAGCTCATACAAAATGGCAAAAACAAAAAATACTGTGACTGTAACAGACTCATTTACTCGACATACACAGATACTGTTGAAAAACTGTGGCTTCCCCCGCGGTCTCTCCCCCATCTACCTGTCACTAATCACCGCCTAAGCCCACATCTGTGCAGGTAACCCATAGCAACCATAGTCATGACACTTTCACAGTAAGACACTTTATTTCCGTTTCCGGTCTGACCTCCGTCATATTCATAAAACAGAAACAAAAAACGAAAAAAGGAATTTGCAAAAACCAAATATGGGCCTTAATTTCATTTTGGTTTTTTCGTTTTTTCATGCTGACAGCAGAAACCGTTTTTCCGTTTTGGATTTAAAACGAAATAACGAAAATCGGGGCACTGTTTCCATTTTTTCATTTTTTGGTTTAAACAGAAAAATGGATTATACTTTGATACCCGGACCGTTTTCCCATTTTTTTAATTCTTCTTTTCAGGTTCAATAACGAAAAAACAATGGTTTTTCCATTTTTCATTCCTGTTCAAAAACAAAAAACGAAACAACTGTGCTACTTCCGTTTTTTTTGTTTCAAAGAAAAAAACTAACTGCCTGAATGGACATGGACCTATATATTACTGAAAATAAATCCTGTGTTCGGCTGAAAACCTTTGTTACTGGTGGTTCTTGGGAGCAGGGTAGAGGGGTGTCTCATTATTTCATGTTGCGCCAAGGTTTCCTGATGTAGGCTGGGTTGTAACAATTAGTAATCGCATCATTATTTGTTTATTTTAACGCTTAGAGCGCTGAAATACATTTTTAGAAAATGTATAAATTTAATTATCTTCTGCTGTTTAAAACCTATTATGTGGCTACTTGTTTAAAAGAGCTCCACAGCAGGTTTTCAACAGCTTTGATTTTGATATTTTACATAATTGGGCAACAATAGCTGCATTTTACGCTCTAAGGGCCTGATTTACTAAGACCTTTAGCACATGCAAAATCTTTTTGTCATTTCAAAACCAGAAACCTTGCGACTGATTGGTGCAAGGCAAGTACCCTGGCCAATCATGGGCAATTTTATTGGTTTTGCACAAGCAAAAAGGTTTTGCATGTGCTAAAGGTCTGAGTAAATCAGGCCCTTGAGTAAAAAGGAGAAAAAGTATATCAGATCATTGAGGGGACAACTCTTAAGTTAAAAGCTAAAGCTGAGCCTGGATCTTCTTCCAAGGACACCTCACCCTAAAAACTACCGCAAGTTTTTCACTTCTGGGCAAGTAAAAGAAAATCATGTAAATCAAAAACTGTGAAAATGATCTGGTCAATATCAATATTATATTTTAGAAATATACGTACAGTGATGAATGGAAGGGGGTAGATTACTTGCAAAATATAAACTGGAACTGATAAACTTCATGATAAAATCAAATTCTTTTTTTCTGCTGTCTAAAAAAATGAAAGATAAACTGCTTTTGCTAAATATCACCAGCCAAGCATCATTTAGAGTAAACTGTGTTTTTTTATGATAGTCTTCCTCTATAGCTACAATGCAAGTACTGTATGTTCTATGTGTGTGTGTGTGTATGCACCAGTGTGTATAGGCATGTGTGACTGCATCTTCTGTGAGTGATCATGTGTGCATTTGTGTGCCTGCTTGTGTGATTGTATGCCTGTGGGCACTCACTATTTGATAGGATAATAGACTGGTCACATGACGAATGACAGTAATCACTAAAAGGGCAGAGGTCAGCTAAAGCAGTGCGGAGCCAGCTCCTCATCTGGTAGGATCTGAAAACAGAAGATAATTAAACATTAATATTTTGATAGCCGTTAATCATGCAATTCACAGTCTTGTAATGAGATTGAACCTCTTTAAGCAAGAAAATAAATTAGATCTTGGACAATTTCAAAATAACATTTTTTCATGGTTTGTTTCATGGTTTGTTAGCACTCATATTATTTAATGGCACCGTTTAGTATGTGTAAATGAAATCAATCTTGGTAAGCTGTTTTTCTTTAAGCACTGTAGTATGTCTAGCAGTTTTTTTAAAATAAATATTATTTCATTCTAAATCACTGTCAAATAATTTTCACACAGATTCCAAGATGTTAACCCAAGTCAGGACCTTTGAAAAAACCTACATAACCGGTCTTTTGGGAGCCAGTGCAGGGTTTCCCACAAAAAAACTGAGAGTCAAGGTGGTGACCGCAGGGGAGGGGGCGGCAGCGTTAACAGCCAGCATTTTTTTACTCTTTACAAATAAACAAAGCAGTTAAAGTGCAATAACAAAGTGACAAATTCAACAGTCTTGTAACTTTATTACAAAGTTTTTATAGTGTAGCACTTGCTTGTACACAGTGTATTTTGGCCTTACTGCTACAGCTGAGCTGGAAATAACAAGATCAAATAAAAACACACATCTTACCAAAATTCATGCCACATGCACGAACGCAGGCAAAGTTATATATATAAAGAGAAGAATGAAAAGCGCGTAAAATGTGCACAACCGTCCCTAACGGTTAAACGAAAATGAATGTAAGAACGGAAAATGTATTTGTTATCTGTTTTGTCTTCAATTCCCCAAATGCTTTGCGGTTGTGGTTATGTTTGGGGAGAGGAGAACTGTATAATAATGTACAAAAGCGCATTCCATTCACAGGATTAAAAAAAAACACCTTATCACGTAATTACGAGATCTTGAGAAAGGGTTAATGCGACACTCACCGTGTTCTGTGTGATATAGCCAACATGAATATTTCAGATCCACAGCCCACTCGGGGTTCCACCCACTATCTCGATGTTTAAAGGACTGGGGTTGTGGTTGTGGGGTGGTGGAGTAGGAGGCAGCGCTGATGGTGAAGTAGCCCGGTGTTCCGTCAATTTGTGCTGCCTTGTCAAAAAATTCTACTGTAATGCAAAGCGATTGTAAAGTGTTTTTTTTTTTTTTTTAAATTTGGCATCTCCAATCCCATCCGAATCTGGAATGCCCAATTAGTGAACTATGTACAAAGCTTGCTCGTATGCGACCCCTTGCTGCCAACTCAGGATAGTGAAGACAGCTCACGGCTCTCCTCCGAAGCACGTGTCCGTCAGCCACTGATTCTTATACACTCATTGGTCGAATCCTCGTAAGTTCCGAACGAGGGCGGAGGATACCCGGACGTGAACAAACCCAGAGTCTTCCTGAGGAGCGCCCGTCTGGCCAACAGGAGGCGCTGGAGCAACGAACAAAGCTGTTATTCTTTTTTTTTTTTTTTTTTTTATAAATTTGGCATCTCCAATCCCACCCGAATCTGGAATGCCCAATTGGGGAACTATGTACAAAGCTTGCTCGTATGCGACCCCTTGCTGCCTAGCTGTTATTCTTAACCCAAATCCGGCAGTCCCTTCCCAATTTGAAACCCTGTAGCGCGATCGCCAATTGTGCGCTACTCTGAAAAAGCTGCCGACCCCTGCCGGTGGGTACGCCGGGGCTCGAACCCGCGACGTGATAGACACCTCTGCATTGCAGCGCAGTGCCTTAACCGAGTGAGCTATCCGGCAGCGATCGTAAAGTGTTTGTATTTGCCCAAATATTGCAATATGAATCAGTTTACAGTAGTAACTGTGTTATTTATTAGCTTATTATAACATGAGCAGATGTTCTAATGAGTTGGGTAAGTTCGTTTAAAGATATATGCCACATGCCATTATCATTCAATCTCTGCGTTTTAGGGAAAACCCAGCGTGTACATGCAAATATGTATACGCTTACAGGTCGAAAGGCACACTAAAAAAAGATGTTTATTTATGATATTTGAAGATATTTGAGATGTGTGTGAAGAAATGGAGCCCAAGATTTTAGGCTTGCGCAAGCGCAGAACCGAGAGGTAGCATATTTTGATAGGTAGCAAAATTTGACAGAACACCGGCTTCTTTGAATAAAGTACCCTGATATTTTTGATTGCTTTTTCCCATCCATTACTGTACACTAGAGAAAACTACATGCAATTGTCAAACATAGCAGAAAGCCACGCACAAACACATCGGTAGCCTTGAAAAGAAACTAAACGAATTGCATATAGTCCATCTTAAATGAAACAATTTGTGGGCAAGCAGTTGATAAGAGACACTATTCAAATGTTTAGTTTAGATGAATAACTGTCCACAGGTCCTTCCCACGATGACAACGGGTTATTGTAGCCTACATCCGCATAGTTAGCTTCTTCCCGATACAAAAAAATAATGTTGGCATAGCAATAGGGGATAGATGCGCAGTAACATATTTAACTAACAGATGCCGACCGCTATTTGGCCTCATTGCGATGCAACCTTATTTTACTGTCTATGCATGCGTGGATGCTGCAGATTTTTTTTTTTCCGAGGGAACGTAGTCAAGGCGGGGGGCATTTGTTGTCAAGGCAGCTGCCCTAACTATAAAGAGCTGCGGGATACCCTGCAATAGACCCAAAGGTAAGTTTCAATATTTTAGCTTAAAAAAACACTTAATACAGCTTAAAGCACCTGTTTATTTTCAGAGGAGAGTTTATTCTGCATAAAATACAGAGTTTAACTGTACATTGGCTAAAATCTACTACTAGATTTCTAATGCCACATATAGTGCCCAACTAAAAATTCAACAAAATGGCATTATAGCCAGAAATTACAATTTCTTTGAAAATTTGCCGCTCAACTACTAAGAACTACTGCATAGCATGCTGATAAATGAAACTCTAGTACTGCCTTCCATAATGTCTTCATTTCTCAGCAGAAAATATGATATAATATCTGTGGGGTCCAATGGACCTCCCAAGTTCTACATTACTAAAGCTTCCTGTTGATCCTGCTGATGCAACAATATTCTAGCCAGGAAGTATACAGAACTTTTCAACGGGATGAAAATGGCACAGTGCCTTTTGCTTTGTTTAGAAGAATTTGATATCTTTTGTATTCAATAGGATTGAATAGGATTCTGAATAGGATTAATTGCTTTTAAGTGATGTGCGCGGTGTCATCATGAACATTTTGTCTTTGGGTCTTTTTCTGGGGAGATTTAGTTGAATTTGATTGATTTTATGTTAACACAAGGACATTCTCTTGTAATTACTAATGTGCTAATATGATTATTTAGGTGTTGCATTTCAGACTGAAGCTGAGTCTGATTCATGGCTATAGATTTTTTTATTATAATTCACTCCACAATTATAATAGATTGTGTAAAAAGATAACATTTAAACCTTGTGTTGGTAGTATTGAAAGGGAGTACATTTCGCACATTGGCCTCAAGAATTGAACACTCACTGCTATCCAAACCTGTTCAGGGTGTCCTGGCACCTTCAAGCATACTGATCCTCGTCTTCCTCCTCCTTGGATGCACTCTGGACAACTTCCTGAATTTCCCTCATCTTCTCCTCAGACTCTGCCGGTAGCACAGCTTTAAGCCCACTCTCAATCTTCTCCAGTCTTTGTTTGGTCTTCCTCTCAAAGTCTTCCTTATTTCTCTTCACAAGACTTTTGATCCCTTCCTCCGCATCGTTACAGGATTTTTGCATTTCCAACCGCTTATTTTGGAACTCGGGGTCGGTGACATCCATAGACATGAGCTTGCCCAGCTTGCTGACACTTTCCATCAAGTACTTGCTAGAAACCTCTGTGTAGGTCCCTGAGATCATGTTAACCAGGCTGCAAACGTTGGATGCTTGGAAAGCCTGGTTGTAGATCATGTCTTTCATGAACATTCTTGATGAGTATTTCAATGCTTTGTTTGTTGCTTTCTCCGAAGTTCTCACAAAATCATCCAGAGATGTATTCAGACAGGTTTTCACGAGATTGGAAACCATCTGGAAGAAACCTACCAGCTTCTGCCACTGCTCCTGCACCTCTCCCATCGCCCTGAGACCCTCAGACAGAATTTTTATGGTTGTATTGAAGTCTATCTCAGTGACTTTGCAATTTTGCAAGGTGACGAGAAGGTCAGTCAATTCTTTCTTCTTTTCATCCATGTGCTCCAACTTCTTCTCGTATACATCCCTCACTTTATCAAGCTGGCCTCTGCATTGCTCAATTCGGAACTGAGCATTGTCCACAGCCATCTGTCCAGCAGACTTGGAGTCAGAACTTTGTCCTTGGGTTTGAGACAGTTGTGGTGGTTTTGGAGGAAATGCTGAGGCATTAGTTGCTGATTTGCTCTTGGTATCAAATGCCAGTGCCTCTTTTCTCAGGCTACTCAGAAGTGTCACAATCTCCTTTGTTTTGGCATCATCGGACTGTCCTTCAGGTGGAATACTTGCTATTTCAGTGCAGATTTTGATGGCCTTCGTGCATAATGCCAAAGCTTCTGTTTTTGGCTGGCTGTCATTCTTGTTTTTCTTTTCAATTGACTCTTGGATTTTCTGAAGTTCTGTCTGTATCCAGATGGTCTTTGGTTGCTTGGTTTTCTCATCAGTTACTTCTGACCACTTAATTTTTTTGCCATCAAAAAATATGGGGAGGCTTTCCACGCAGGCGTGGATCTGGGCTGATTTGGAATAAATGTTGTTTTTGGAGATTTGGTCTTTATTTTTTTTTGTGGTTCGATTTTTAATTTTTTGTGGCAGTGGAATGCTTCCAGAGCTTGCGGAGCTAATTGCGGAGCTAATTATGGAGCCGATAGCAACTGGTGGGCATGCAATGACTGTAACTCCTGAAAGTAGGCTATTTATGGAGTTGGTGAGTCCTTCTACAAAATTCATCCCGATTATTTCCCAGCCACTAGGCATTGAATCCATTGCTGTTTTGTAGCTGTCCTGTGCCTCCTTGAGTTGCTCCCTCAGGTTATTTATTGCCTCTTCCGCTTGTTTGTTGGCCTCCTCAGCAGCCTGCTTCCTTATTTTAGATTCTTCAATTGTCTTTCTCACTGCTTCCAGCTCACTTCCATACACCTGCTTTGCACTGGTGCAAGTTTCCAGGAGCTCTGAAATAAGATCAATGACATCAGTGAACTTTCTCTCTGTGGCTCTCGCCAGAAGCAGGCACTGGTCTGATATTTTGCTGATACTGTCCAGCTGGTCTGGGAGCATGGTCTCTACAAGCTGGTCATCATCCTGGATGAGTATCTCCACTGCTTCCTCGATGTAGTTTGGCACTCTGCAGGTGTAGAGGCGAATTTGGTCCATAGACTTGTGTGCCTCATTGAATGCACGCCAGCCAGAGTTGCACACTTGCATGAGGCAGGCTCGGAATGAGTCTGGGTATTGTACGTGCTTGAAACCCTTCTGTGGGCCACCTTTACGAATGGAAAAATCTTGTTTGGAGGAGATGAATACCAGCTCTGCCAAAATAGCTATGGACATTGGTGCGGGTGTCAAGTATTCCTCCCAGTTAGCATAAGGCTGCATTAGGAGTTTGGTGTCCTCCCTGCATTCTGCAGCCGTACTCAGACCTTTGGTAGCCTTTACAATCTGGTTTGAGGTATCCATGGATTATTATTTCCTGTTGAAATGGGAAACATAATGTGTTATTGGAGCAGTCATTAAGTCTTAATACATGAGTGAACACAACATTGTGACTTATCCGGAGGTCATATGTACAGCATTGAGCTTATTGTGGAAAATCTACTCTTTTAAGTGTGAGGAACTCATGAAACAGTCATGAAAAGTGGCTGCTGTGTGACTCATTCATCTGGTTCATGGACGAGCCACAATGGCTGAGATCAAATCAGGCAGTGCCTGTCCAATCCGTGATCAGGAACTAAATAGGACGACATGCCATTGCTGAATGAATCAAGCTGAATAAAAGAGGGTTCAGTTCATTTGGGGCCTGATATCATTTAGACCTAGCAGTCCATGAAACCTTCTCCTCAAGCAAGGCTCTATGAGCATTGCTGTGATCTGGAGTGTTGAAATAAACACCAGGTTACATCATCTGAATGAGTAGAATATTCCAGCTGATCAAATTGAGTGTGTGTCTATAGTAATCACGTACTGGGGTGGGAAGTTCACATCTTAAGTGCCAAGATGTGTCCAAATTATTATTTTTTTTAATTTTATGGATATGTACTATTTCTGACAGAATAGGATATATAGATGAGAGCCGAATGAAAAAATTAACATCTTGGGCTCTAAATTCATCGACCAAGCGCAGGCGCGGCGAATGGGGGGACCATCACGCCAATGGGGTGTATCCAGGCGCATTTTGCAATTTTGTGCCTAGCGCATCCTGGCGCAAGTACTCCTCTGTCCCGCCTCTGTCCCCCCTGATGGGGCAAGTGGCAAAGAGGGAGGAGAGAAGGTGTGAGTGGGTTTAACACAGCCGAGTCAAATCTTCACTAGTCAAATGAGTTCCTCTCCTGACCTTTAAGATGTTGGAATAAAGAAGCCTCTGTCCTATATCTGCATGTTGCGTTCATGTTGCATTTTACTTTGCTGCTTCAGGCATTTTTTCTGCACTGCTTACATATATATTAAGCATTACGAATATGAGTTAGCTGGCTTGCTAGGGCATTCACAAATTATTACCATTAGCGAGCTTGAATGGAATTTCAAAACAAAATTATGTCAGATCATTCAAACTTATGAAGTTGGAATGAAATACGACAGTTGCTCATTTATTTCTTCTGCCTGCATCATTGGGAAGAGAAACTATGCATAGCATGTTCCTATTATTACACCCTGTTGCAGCTTAAAATTGTGGGATTAACATGCATGGACAACAATGCAAGCTACTTTACACATTTATTTTCAATATGTGATCCTAGTACGAGATCATAGCAATCAGACTGTATTCCTTTCCCCACTAAAAACAATAAAGCCTAAGCGACAATAATAGTATTAAGTCACTTGCACACTGAACGCGAAACAAATTTTTCGCACGACTGATTACATGCAAAGTCGAATACACGCTTGTATTTGTGTCTTGGCATTGACTTTGAATGTAATCAGTCATGCAAAAAATTTGTTTCGCGTCTAGTGTGCAAGCGGATTTACTGAGCATAGAACGCAAGCATTATTTTTCTTATAAACTTTTATTTGTGGTTTCCCGCAGTAGGCTACATACTGTATTTCTGTATTATCAGCTGTTTCGTGAGCGCCGCTGAGAGAGACGCAGGTCTCAAACAAAGTTTATTTTCTCCTGATCTGTTGGTCTTAAATTACACTGATTACAGTGGCTCTGATTTGGCTCCTCGGCGATGGAAAAGTAAACAGGTTCTTAGGAGGTTCGTGGGTTGAACCAACTAAGCACTGGCACTTGCACCAGCATGGCGCTAGCACCACGTTCTTTTTGGTGGAAAAGGGGTAAATGGCCACCGGAGGCGGCCCCTCCACCAGCGTGGCCATGAGCTCGGCGGAGGACGTTGCGTGTTCCACCCTCTCAGCCGTCAGTGTCAAGAGCTTTGGTGGGTTTGAGGTTGGCATTGCGGGGAAGGCAAACATATTTTCCCACTAATAAAGACACTCATATTTAGTTACCTATATTTAAACCCTGTGCAATAAAGATAAGTAGTGTGCACAGATCACAACATAAACAAATACCATGCGTGACGCGGATAAAATCGGAAGCACCTGTGCGTAAGAGACGCATCGACAAGCATCTCTCTTTTTCTCTTTTGCATTTTTTGAGATGAGAGAAGCCGGATATATACACACTGCCTGATGCCGAGGCAGTTTGTGGTTGGCTGAGAAAGATGTGAAGTCGTTAGTTTGCATCACAGATTCAGCTGCGTTGATTAAGTTAGGTCGAGTTTCCATCATGCGTGCCAACTACCTTAATCTGACATCAGGACAATCGATATAGATACTATAATTTAAGTGCTGATTCAGATACAAAAGTAGTTACAATAAGTAGTGGTTGCTGTTATTATTTTTTGCATTGAAATGTGCCTGACATTCTGGAAACCTGCCTGTGAGATTTCAGTGACGTGTGCGCACTGTGTGCCGGTCAGCCAAATTACCACTGCACAGAAAGTAAACCAGGTTGGAGCTGGCGAGCTCTCTGCGCACTTTTGGCGAAGCCTTTTGCCACAAAATTGTCACTGTCACTGCATCATGATGAATATGTGACACCTCCCTCTACTACGCTGCCACACCCATCTCGGCGCACGTCAATCTACCAAATTGCCTAAGTGGCTGCCCACTGTTATGTATATTTTATGTACAGCATTGTATATCATTTGTAAATGGAGATTTCTTACATGCTGTTTTTGCTGCCTTGCTGGTCAGCTATTTATTTTGTTCTTCAGCACCCTCTGGTGGTGCGTCTTTAGCAAAAGATGATCTAATGTAATATCATTTGTAATAGACTACTAGTGCTTTCTAGAAGCTTTTGGCGTCTTCCTGCCTGGAGAGGGCGGGATTACTCAGGAATCCTGTAGATCTTTTCCCTGACCCAAAGAACACAACAAACCATATGAATGCAGTGACATTATTTTAATTGGAAAAAATAGTGCATTTAATGAACAAAACTGAAATTTCCTAATTTTTTCAGTATACACCCCTGAGTCAATACTTGGTGGAAGCGCCTTTGGCAGCCATTACAGCTGCCAGTCTTTTTGAGTAAATCTGCGCAAGGTTGGCGAACCTGGACTCGATCTTCCCCCACTCCTCTTTGCAAAACTGTTCAAGCTGGGACAGGTTTGTGTTCTGATTCTGCCATTCCTGCTGCCTGTTTTTGTTATTTTTTAATTAATGTTAATTATCAGCATCAGTCTGCTTCCCAGTCTCTGTTTTGCCATTTGTTTATTTGATGTTCTGTGCACCAGTGTCTCTCCCTGTCTTGTGATCAGTGTGGTGAGTTACGTCTCCCCAGTCTGCGCGCCCACATGCTTCGGGTGATTTCAGTGGTTTCTGGTGTTTCACATAAGTACTTCAGTTCTCGTTATTTACTTCCTTCGGTCTGCTTTCACTGATTACTAATAATACTAACATTTACATTTTATCTAATGGTTACTAACTTGAATAACCTGTGTACATATTACTAAATAACTAACGAGCACTTAGGTTAATTTGTTAATTGGACCGCTACTAATTACTACTATCGTAATCTCAGCCTGTTCTATTCCCTGCTCCTTGCGTTGCTTTCCCCGTATCTTCCTGTGTTTTGGCGAAACCTCTTGTACGTGCTCACCAGAACGTTGATCTTTTCTTCTGTGCCTAGAGACCTGTACGCCAGTAAATCTGTGAGATTTGAGACACCGTTTGCCCGGCTACCGTTTTCTGCCTGTGCCCTTCTGATTCATCTGTTTATTGTTCTGGTTTTGACCCGCCAGCCTGACTACGATTCCTGTCTTTTGCTGCCCTGGTTTTTGGATTTTTGGCTCACGATTTACCGACTCTAATTTTTGCCTGCTGTCTCTGTACCTTTGCCATTCTGACCAACTGTCACTGAACTCTGCCTGTCCCACGACTGAGTTTTGGATTGTGTTTTTAGGGACTGTACTTTTGTGATCTCTGGCTTGGGCTCGGAGCTAATAAAGGATTTTGATTTTCTCTACAACTGCTTGCTCCTGGTTCCTGTGCTGTACCATTACAGTTAGTTGGTTTGTGCTGATGGACAGCAACCTTCAAGTCATTCCACAAGTTTCCAATTGGATTTAAGTCAGGGCTTTGGCTTGGCCATTCCAGCACATCCACCTTGTCCTTTACAAGCCACTCAGTGTTAGCTTTGGCCTTGTGGTTTGGGTCATTGTCGTGCTAAAATATGAAATTTGGACCCATTCTCAGTCTCCTTGCAGACTTCTTCAGGGTCTTCTCCAGAATATCCCTGTTTTTGGCCCCATCCATCCTCCCTTCAATCTTGTCCTTTAGATGAGAAACATCCCCATACCATTTTGCTGCCACCACCATGCTTCACAGTTGGGATGGTGTTTTTTTGTTTTTTTTTTTTGGTGATAAGCGGGGTTGGGTTTTTGCCGAACAAAGCACTCATGCCAAAAAGTTCTATTTTGGATTCATCAGACCACAAAACATTCTGCCAGTTTGTTGCAGGTTCCCCAAGGTGTTCTGTGAATTTCAAGCAGGCCTCCTGAAGGACCTTTTTAAGAAATGGCTTTTTTCTTGCCACCCTTCCATACAGGCCAGATGTGTAATATCTTTGATATAGTTGTATGATGCACAAGTTTCCCTCTGTTGGCCCTAGAATCCTGGAGCTCTTTCAATGTTGCCATTGGGTTCTTGTTAGCCTCTCTGACCAGTTGTCTTCTCTCCCGGTCGTCCAGTTTAGACAGATTCCCTGTTTTTGGCAGACTGTGAGTGGTGCCATGCACTTTCCATTTCTTAATTATGGTCCCAACAGTGCTCTAAGGTATCTTCAAAGCCTTAGAAATCTTCTTACATCCCTCACCTGATGTGTACCTTTCCACAACTTTGTCACGGACTTCTTTTGCAAGATCTTTGGAGCCCATGCTTCTGCCTTGCAGTGAGACTGCTCTAGAAATATTAAGGGACCATGGTAAACCGCTGTTTTTATTCTGCCTTTCAGTGAGACGACTCTTGCTTCCTAAGGGACTATGGTAAACAGCTGTTTTTATTTATGTCATCAAGTTAATTGCTGTGATTCCACATAGGTGTGGGGCAATTAGCTATTGTTTGGCCTTGAAGGCAATTTGTCATTTCCTGAGAGTTTATGGGATGATTCAGTAAAGAGAGTGGATACATTATCAAACCAATTTATTGCAATTATTCATTTTTAAAACAATTTTTTAATTGGTTTATCACTTTAGAAAGGTTAAGTACTGTATCTAGATTTGTAGGAAAAACGCATAGATTAGTTTCACTTTAATTACAGGCTATATGTCAAGTAAATCTGAAATGTTCAGGGGGTGTATCATTTTGTTTCCACTGTAAAGAAACATGAAATTTATCTTGAAATAAGTAAATGGGGCAATAAATATATTAAAATATAAATAAATGTAAACACCAATATATAAATCAGTCGGCATAGTTCAATACATAAATAAGTTTTTATTAAAAAATTAGATTTTTCAAGGGACTACTTTTATTTATTCATGGAGATTTTTATTGCATAATTCCAAATTTTACCAGCATGCTCAGCCTTAGCCTGTCTCATGGATTGTTGTGGCTCCATAGCCTTGGCTACTGTTTGCCAAACGTGGACGTGGACTGACCATTAAAAGTCCGGTTTTCATTATCATTGTCACTGACTCCTTCAGCTCAAGCCTTCATGACAATTTTTGCTCATGAAAGAAATGATGCAGCACAATGCTGTGCAAGAAACAGCTGAGCATCCAATTATCCAACTACTTTTGGTCCCTGAAAATGGGGACATTATGTACAAAAAGTGCTACAATTCAACATGGATCATCAAACGCATTCAGTACAGCATGCAGATGCATCATCTGACTGCACTTCTACCTCATTTTCAATTTTCTCAGATGCAGAGCCAAAACAGAAAAAGATTGTCATCATATACTTACGGACTGACTTGTGGATGAGATTTCGACTTTGATTGAAGAGTTTCGTTATCCCGAGCCTTTGATAGTTGATATGAAGACACAGATGCTGATCCACAATTTAAAATTACGATCAATTTCTCTGTGAGTCTTGACCCTGGAGACAAGCTGCTGGACACTCAGTGAACCGAGAGCAGAACGATCCTTTTTATGCCGAGGTTTGCGCTTGTGGGAGTGGCGTCTGAAAAAGAGAGGGAGGGGCAAAATCTCCCTTTTAAAAAAATCACGTAATTTCACTGCATGTGCTGATGATATGGGGGGCTTTGCCAAGCACAAGTATTTTATATCCTCTGGCTGCATGTTGGTAAAATTCCAGCTGACTAATATGGATTTTATGGTGTTTTCCCCCACTGTGGAAGCAGGATCCATTAATTAGGTAATTTCCCACTGTTCCCCAGTGACTCAAATACTCCATCATTGTTGTGCTGTTGATACCGGGGGCTGTGATAAGCAAAAGTGTTTATCATTCTAAAATGGCCCTTGATAATTGTAATAGAAAGACCAGTCCAATAGGGTGATTTTTTTTTCCCTGATTGTGAGGACTGGCTCCTTAAATGAGATCATTTCCTTGTGCTCCCCAGTGACCAAACAGCTCCATCAAAGAGCAAACTAATCATGATAATTTCACACCCTGAGATACACCGTGCCTAAAAGACTGCAGCACTGTATTTTACTGGCCTACTAGTGTTTTGCAATTGTGCTCGTGTCTTTGCATGTTGAAGTTTTGGGGTATGGATTGCTGCAGGTTGTAGCAGAGGACCAAGATATTTTTCCAATCTAGGTTTTATCCCGACTCTAAGCATCTTGATTTCTTTTGACTGCAAAACTGTCATCGAAAAGGTTTGCCCTGCAGATACTTCTGAATACCGGGGATGCCTAGTCCAGACCTGCAATCTCATGAAGAATGTTTTGTGACACTTTGCAGTAAAAAAAAAAAAAAGACTCCAAATCTCCAAATAGTTGTTTTAAACTTAAAACTCCCTTCTTTTGAATACTTCTTGGGCATGCAAAATATTGGCTAACAAGCTAGTTATGTGAAAAGTGCAATGTTAAATACATGTGCTTGTCACAGCCCCCCGTATCTATGGAAGCCCAAAACTGCCAAAATTAAAAATAAATAAATGAATACATTTAAATGCAATAAAAAATGCGATGTCATTTAAATGTATTTATATATATATATATACATTTATCTATATATTTATTTATTTATTCATTCATTCATTTATTTCTAAGTTTGGCAGTTTTGGGCTTCCATATGTATCAACAGCCCTTGCAGTGAAATCACGTGATTTTTTTTTTCAGTGATTTTTTGCCCCTCCCTCTCTTTTTCATACCACAAGCGGAGACCTCGGCATAAGAAGAGAAATTCTGCTCGCAGTTCACTGTCTCCCAGACAAAGACTTGCAAAGAAATTAGCACCCGTGAGCTCTTATCCAGAATCCAAGGCTTGGGGTCATAAAACTTTTCAGTCTTTGTGAAGTTTGAAGTCTCATCTACTGAGCCGTCTGTAAGTATACGCTAACGTTTATTTTTTGCTCTTTATCTTACAAAAAATGAAAATGAAGACTAAAGCACAGTCTGTCAGCTTTAAATGTTTGGATATGTACTGTATATACTTGTGATGTGTCAGTCAGGGTTTTAATATACATGTCCACTCAAAACCACATTGATATTTTAATAGCCGTTAATCATGCAATTCAGTCTTGTAATAAAAAACAACCTCTTTAGGCAAGAAAATAGTTTGATCTTGTCAGGACAATTTCAAAAGAACATTCTAATTGTTTTATGGTTTGCTTGCACTCATATGATTTAATGGAACCATTTTGTATGTGTAAATGAAATGGTTAGCATTGCTGCCTCACAGCAAGAAGGTTGTGGGTTCGAATCTGGTCTGGGGCCTTTCTGTGTGGAGTTTGCATGTTCTGCCCGTGTTCGCGTGGGTTTTCTCCGGGTACTACAGTTTCCTCCCACAGTCCAAAGACATGCCTATCAGGCTAATTGGAGACACAAAATTGCCCATAGGTATGAGTGTGAGAGTGAATGGGTTGGCAGGGTGGGTCCCTGCCTTTACCCGTAGTCAGCTGGGATAGGCTCCAGCTCGCCCCGCGACCCTAGTGAGGACTAAGCGGGTACAGAAAATGGATGTATGGATCCCTGTCAAATAATTTTCACATAGATTCCATGAGGTTAACCCTAATCAGGACCTTCGAAAAAACCTACAAAAACAGTCCCTTGGGGTCCAATGAATCCAAAGGTAACGTTCATAAATTTTTTTAGCTTAAAATAAACACTTCACACAGCTTAAAGTTCCTGTTTATTTTCAGAGGAGAGTTTATTACTGCATAAAATACAGGGTTTAACTGTACAATAGCTAAAATCTACTATCAGATTTCTAATGCCACATATAGTGGCCAACTAAAAATTCAACAAAATGGCATTATAGCCAAAAATTACAATTTATTTGAAAATTTGCAGCTCAACTGCTAAGAAACACTGCATAGCTTGCTGATAAATGTCACTCTAGTACTGGCTTCCATAATGTCTTCATCTCTCAGCAGCAAATGTGATATCATATCTCTGGGGTCCATTAGTTCTACATTACAACAGCTTCCCATTGATCCTGCTGCTGCAACAATATTCTAGCCAGGAAGTATCCAGAACTTTTATTTATTTACTTATTTATTGATTTTTAATATCCCGCCCCAACTTTGGAGGACAACTTTATTAATTTAATCAGTTACATAATTGTGTACGAGTCCTCCTACCATCACTCGACAAAACAAAACACACACAAAAAATTAAATAAATGTGTGGCGACTTGTATCAAAAAGTAGACAGTCGCCGAGAGGCTGAGGTTATGGGTTTAGCTAATTGTCCGACACGCCATACTAAACAAAAAATTCGCTGAACTTCGAAAATGCGTTTCACCGGTTTATTGGGGGAAAAAAAATAGACAACTCAATCATAAAGTGCTGAATTAATTGATGGAAAAGAAACAACACAGCGATTAACCAAAGAAAACAGCGGTCAACAAAAAATACGGCCTCCCAGTAGCTCACCCCCTCTCTCTCTCTCTTCTCCCTACTTCCTACTTCCGCCAAATTTACAGTGATTATTTTAACTAAATGTTACCGCGCCCAATTAACGTGTAAACAAACAAAAAAAACCAAAAAGGTAACAAAATATAAACCTAAATAACTCAAATATATTCCATTAAATTCCCTATTTAGACATGGTATATTGATAAAAATATTCATGGCTCCTACACTCCAGCCCCTAATTATTAAGCTATCACCTAATAATTACACATAATAGGAGACATGAAATAATTCAATTAACTAACTAGCCTAAAAACATAATCACATTATATTCTTTATCTTCTTCCATCTTCACGATCCTGTGGAAATGTCAGTCAGTAGGGCCAGAGGTTGCCAGCACATAGCCCTGTGATCTGTGTTCACCACAGTCACTGTCAGTCAAATGTCAAGTCATGAACGAAGTCTAAGTGTAGTCATCTGCATGCCCTCCTCTCCTCCAGCATCAGCCTCCTGCAGCAAACAGACCTTAGTTATAGGCCGGTCTAGACAGTTACTCTTAGTCTTTATCCGTACCTGACGCACAAAGCCCCTCCTGTCAGGGAAGGTCTGCAGGACTCTTCCTACAACCCAGGAGTTACGAGGTGCTGTACTGTCCACAACAAGCACCAGATCTCCAGGAACAAGGTTGCGCTTTGCTCCTGACCATCTCTGCCGCTCCTGCAATTGAGGCAAGTATTCCTTGATCCATCTCTTCCAGAACAGGTCTGACATGTACTGAACCTGCTTCCATCGCCTGCGTGCATACATGTCAGCCTCCTGGAAAACTCCTGGTGGCAAAGATGGTGATGCCTTCATAAGCAGCAGGTGATTAGGTGTCAATGCTTCCAGGTCATGTGGATCCATGGAAGCTTTTGTAATTGGCCGGCCATTGATAATGGCTTCCACTTCACAAAGAACTGTGTGAAGGCCTTCTTCATCCAGAATTTGCACATTCAAGGTGGAATTGAGGACTTTACGGACTGATCGAATTAACCTCTCCCAAGACCCACCATGATGGGAGCCAGCTGGGGGATTAAAAGTCCATTTTATCCCTTTTTGAAGGAGAACATCATTAATCTGTGCCTGATTCCACTGCTCAATGGAGGTTTTCAATTCATGTTCCGCTCCCCTGAAATTTGTCCCATTATCTGAGCGCAACTCCCGCACTCGACCACGCCTTGCTATGAAGCGCCTGAGAGCATTTATAAAGGCGTCCATATTGAGCGAATATGCCACTTCAATATGGATTGCTCTAATGGCCATGCAAGTAAAAATTACCCCATACCTCTTTACAACACTTCTTCTGCTCCTCACCTCAAAAGGTCCAAAATAATCTGCTCCTACCTGAGTGACTGGAGGTTCATCTGCAGTCACCCTTTCAGATGGTAAATCTGCCATTAGCTGAGACACTGGCTGAGCATTCAAACTTCGACAGCGCACACACTTTGACAGAACACTCCCTATGGCCATACTAGCTCCTGTGATCCAGTATTTTTCACGCAGCTTGGACAACATATGGTTTCGCCCACTGTGTCCCACTTCTTGATGGATGTGCCTCAACAGTAGGGTGGAGATATGTAAATCTTTTGCCAGTATTATAGGATGCTTAGCTTCCGCTGGCATAGATGACCTGCTGAGTCGACCACTAACTCTAAGAACCCCATCCTCTAATAGTGGGCAGAGTGTATGGATATGACTGTGACCTTTGACACGTTTGCCTTTTTCCAGCATGGAGAATTCCCCTGGAAACCTCTTTCTTTGGATAAATTTGATAATATCCAACTCTGCTTTCTCCAACTCCTCCACCGACAGACAACTTGAAAGCATCTTCTTGAATGTTTTCATATCCATCTCCAACGTATGTCGGCGAAGCTCTTCATCCAGACCTGACTGTGCAAGAGCGACATTCAATTGTCTCCTCTTTTCACAGAGCAATAAGAGCCAAGTTTTGAATTTCAAGATCCAAGCTACAGACTTCCTTAGACGGATCCAGGATGCTGTGGATCAGGCGCGTCACAGCATCAACCTCCTCATCAGCCTGTGCAGCGTTCACTGTGGCTTCCTTCTTGACCTCAGGGTCATCTGCAGTTAGTCTGTGAATATCCTCAGGGTCGACAGGCCACTCTTTCTCAGACTGGAGGAGAAAATGAGGCCCTGACACCCATGTAGCATCCTTGAGAAATGCAGCACCCTTCACACCCCTGGAGGCAATGTCAGCTGGATTACTTGCTGATCCAACATAACTCCACTGAGATGGTTGTGAAGCCTTACGAATTTCTGTGACTCTGTTGGCGACAAAAACTCTGAAAAATGATGCAACTGGGCAGTTGTCACTTTACCAAAGTCCAATGGTTTCAGACACCTCTTGATGTTACATTTCTCCAAATGGCAGAGTTCATCCAGGCAACTTCTCCACTCTTGAGCCACGGTCTGGGGTATGACATCATCCCAGCCCAGTGCTCTCCTACACAGATCCCTTAAGATTTTCTTTGCAGACAAGACAACGGGACTCACAATCCCAAGAGGATCATAAATGGAGCCAACTGTAGAGAGGATTCCTCTCCTAGTGAGTGGTCGGTCCTTAACAACGATCTTGAACTTAAAGGTATCAGACCGAATGCACCACTCTACACCAAGCACTCTCACCACTGGTGGTGCATCCTCGTCCATGCTCCATGTTTCCATGTCTTTGGCTCTATACTCTTCAGGTATTGCATTTAAAACATCACGCCTGTTGCTTATCCACTTTGTGAGTCGGAACCCACCTTTAGCACAGATTGCGATGAGACCATAATGAAGAGACACAGCCTTTTCCTCTGAAGCCACAGACACTAAGCAGTCATCCACATAAAAACTATGAAGGACCTTATCTATTATTACCCCACTGAACTGTTCTCTGTTGTCCTCTGCACATTTCCTGAGGGCAAAATTAGCACAGCTGGGAGAGGATGTTGCCCCGAAGATATGCGCCATCATCCTAAAGTCCACAAGGTCTTTGGATAAATCTCCAGCAGGCCACCAAAGGAACCTCAAAAGATCTGCATCCTCTGGTGGTACTCTGACCTGGTGAAACATCGCCTCCACATCCGCCATGATAACCACTGGTTCCTTCCTGAACCTGCCCATCACTCCAATCAGTGAACTTGTAAGATCTGGGCCCTGTAAGAGTTGAGCATTAAGTGATGTTCCTTGGAAACTTGCTCCACAGTCAAAAACAACCCTGATCTTCCTCTTCGTAGGATGGTAAACACCTTGGTGTGGAATGTACCAAACCCTGCCATCACTACGTTCCAGATCCTCCTCAGGCACCCTTTCAGGATAGCCTCTGTCAACAAGATCATCCATGAAATCCTTATAGTCAGAGTGCAATGAGGAATCCTTCTGAAGCCTCTTCTTCAGGTGTAAGGCACGCTGCTCAATGATTTTCCTATTATTTGGCATGCTAACGTCCTTATTCCTCAATGGCAGACTGATCTGATAATGACCATTGACCTGTTTTGCTGAGCTCGTAACCAGCTCTATGAACTTTTGTTCCTCTCTAGACATGCCAGGTTGTTCCTCCAAGCTACATTCAGGGAAGTCTATCTTGAACTGCTGCCGCCAGAGTTCTTCCAAGGTTACAACTGACACTCTGTTCACTGATAACTCTGGCCGCTCACCGCCCACTGCATCGCCACTATCCTCCCTCAACGGCCCATTCACCGTCCAGCCAAGCATCGTTCTGATTGCATATGGTCCATCTCCAAAACTACGAATCACTTGCAAGGGCTCCAAGGCTTTGGAAACATTTGTCCCAATCAACAGCTCAATCCCTGCGTCAATCTCAGGCAAATGAACATGCTTCAAATAAGGCCATTTCTGAATATCACTCTGTTTTGGAATGTTACCCTTGTGAACGGGCATGCGTATTTGAGTGTAAGCCTTTGGTAGCTCACAAAAATGCTCCCCAGTCAAGCCAGCCACTTCCAGCCCTGGCACTACGTAGCTGCTCACCACCTTTTCTTGGCCCATCGTCCTTAGGAAAATATGAACTTTCTTTCCTGCAACATTAAGTTTTTCCCTTAAAGCCTCTGTACAGAACACTGCCGTACTTCCTGGGTCCAAGAAGGCATAGGTGGTGATGATCTTATTGCCCTTCTTGGATTTAACTTTTACTGGAACTATTGTGAGTTTGCAGTCATAATCACCAGCCCGTTAGCCCACTTGATGTCAGAGCACTATCTACAGACACCTCTGATCTTCTCTCAGCTTGGTGTGAGTCTTTATCCTTTTCTTTTTGTGGAAGGTGAAGAACAGTTGGATGTTTACGACCACATTTGGTGCTGGAAATCCGTTTTCTGCAAACTTTGCTCATGTGTCCAACACACAAACAGCCAAAACAGACACCCTTATCTCTTAAGAAGCCTATCTTCTCTTTGTGTGTCTTCTTTCCCAACTGTGGACATAAGTCCAAAGCATGTCCTTCTCCACAACAGATGCATGTCCTCTTTGCAGACTCAACATGCTCCTTTTCTTTGGTTCTAGGCTGGGTTCTGTTTATCACAGGGGCTACAGTGGTAGCAAAACTGGTTCCCTTAATTCCAGAGCGAGTTTGTGGATTAGGCTTGCTCATTCCTCTATTAGGTGTCAGTGATGAAATGTCCTGTATATTTCCAAACACTGGGTCAGTTAGAATCTGCACTTGCTTCTCTATAAAGGCCAATGAATGAGGTCAATGAATTTAGCTCTCTGGCTGCGCCTTTCCTGCAGTTCACAGGCTGCAGAACGCCACTTATCTCTGAATTTATAGGGCAACTTTCTTATAATGGTTAGCATGTTAGCCGGAATATCCAGTTCATGCATATATTGCACTTCCTCCATAAGGTTACAGCAACCTCTGAGAAAAAGGCTATAATCTTGAAGAGCCTTTGCATCCTCATTCTTGATTGACGGCCATGAGAGAGCTTTTTCCATATATGCGTATGAAATCCTTAGCTCATTTCCAAACTGCTCCTTTAATAATGCCTTTGCCTTAGCATATCCTCTTTCAGGCTCCATATGCTGGCAACTCCGGATCAGTTCTTTGGGGTGACCCCTTGTGTGCTGCTCCAAGAAATACAGTCTATCACTGTAATTTACAGTATTCCTCTCCACACTGTTCTCAAATGCTCTCACAAACATATGATATTCTAAAGGATCACCATCAAAGATTGGTATCTCTCTCTTAGGCAAGGATGAAAGGCATTGCTGTTGTACCAACAGTGATGTTATTTCATTTTGTTTGCACAAAACACCAAACATATTGCTTCGATCTTCATTTGAACCAGTATCTATATTTAAGGCATTTCCATCTTGCACTGGTGTCCCTTCTTCAATACTGTGATTCATTGCATATAGACTGGGTCTATGTGAATGAATTAACTGAGATGGATTTTGCTCCTTAGGTCTTGTTCCTCTACTCAGGTGAGTGTTGTTGCTTTCATGTTGTGACCTTTGTGGTATAAATGGCTTTGCTTCAGCTCTAAGGATGCTTTGTCCTTTCGCCAGATAGGAGTCCATTCCATCTGTGCGCTTTGATACAGAGGTTCTCTCACTTGCGATGCTTCGAGACTTGAACACATTCAGTTTAGCCATGTGCGCTGCAATCTCCTCATCCAATTTCAATTGTTCATTTCTTTTCCGTAACAATTCCTCCTCCTCCTAAACCGATGTTTGTCTTTTAATAATTTTTGTCTCATCCTGAAAGCTGCCAAGTCAGCCTCTGCTTTGACACGAGCAGAAGAAATACTGGAAGCAACAGACTCACTTCCTGTAGCAGAGTTTTGTGTTTTGGACACCCTGCTTCCCACATTTGACACACTGTCATTTGGTTTCACATCATCATCTTGCAGATCATCTGTACCAATGATGGAAACAGCCTGCAGCTGTGTTTCTTCATATAGAGGAGGCAAAACCTGTTCATTAATTTCTCCAGAATCAGTTTGACCATGTAACACAAGCAGTTCTTCTGACTCATTCATCCACTGCTCAACATACTGTTGAAACATATTATTGTAATCCATGATTGTAGAAAACCATTTCTCGTGTTCTTTCTGTTGCTCCTCGGGAAGTAAAGGAATTAGCGTGTCATGTGACTTGGTAGCATTTCTATGCTGATCAATTAAACTCTCCAACAGAGATCGTACTTGTGGTGCATTCTCCTTTTTTTTCATCAATGATTTAATTTGTGGTATGAACTCTTTAACTTTATTCACACTCAATTTCCTTTCATTTTGAAGCTTCTTGATTTTATTACACAAGGCTTTTGCTGTAAGCTTAGATTGCCTTTTGTCACGCCCCATATCGGAACTTGAAACGCTCATTTGACTCATTTTATCACTTATTTATATCCATTTCTGTACAGTTCCTTTAATACGGTTGCACGTCCAGACACCAACAATCCACAGAACGTCACGCACATTAGCAGAGCAGCGGCTATTTCGAAGAGGCAAAGCGGAGCTTCCTGACAACGTGGAGAAGTCACAGCACTGGCTGAGCAACATATATATCAGAGATCGGTAAGAGCAACTCCATTGGTGTTTAATCGAAACAATGTCCCCAATGGACAAACAACAGCTATGCGTGCTGCTTTCCTTCACACATTTAATGCGCTTCAAACACCAGCAAGCCTACCTGGCTTTTAAGTCCGTCTCACGATGCCGTCATGAATGCAAGTCAGTGCCTTTCTGTTTGCCACTAAAGATGGTCATGTCCCCCGCCACTTCAATAAATACCGCTTCAGTAAATACCAAATACTTCAATGTATTAACAAGAGTTTGAAAAGTTGCCAAAGTGGTGACCTTGAAAATAAGGTTAAGGTCACCCACATCGACAGTAGTCTGCATAATGCCCCAATATAGGCTGATACCAAATTTGAAGACTCTAGGTGCAACGGTTCATGAGACATCACGTTAACAAGGGTTGGAAAAGGGGTCAAAGTGTCGTGGTGACCTAGAAAATAAGGTCAAGGTCACCCATATCGACTGGCGCCTGTGTAATCCCCCAATGTAGGCTGATACCAAATTTGAAGACTCTAGGTGCAACGGTTCATGAGATATCGCGTTAACAAGAAACGGGACGTACAGACGGATGGACGGACGGAAGGACGCTGCTGAATACATAGTCCCCCGTTCCGCGTTACGGCGGGGGACAACAACAAGAGTCATTAATGAACAGTGTTTCAGTTCTGCTCCGGTATCAAACCCAGCCTTGCGACTGAGTGGAAATCCATGGCGCATCCATTGAAAGGAAAAATATATAATGAACTGTTTTTGAGTTCTGCTCCGGAAACAAACTTATCCCTGTAGAGTCCAAATCCAAATTGTTTCCATGGAAACAAAAAACAAAAATAATTTCAGAAATCTGAAAATATCAAAAGGCACCACTTCAGTATGTGGGTAATACATATGCAAAGTTTCAGTAAGATATATTGAATGGTTTTTGAGTTGTGCTTGGGAAACTAACCTATCTCTGTACTGAGTCCAAATCTAACTTGTTTCCATGGAAACGAGAAAAAAAAAAGAATATTTCCAGATACCTAAAAATATGAAAAGGCGCCACTTCAGTAGTCCCCCCAGGAATCCGCGATTCCGCGATCGCGGAATTTACCGCAGATTTCAAAGAACCTCCGCGGAAATCAGAGCAGTCCGCGGAATATAGGGCGAGGTGAAGAATTTTATATTTTACATGTATTTTTCATCCCAGCCGCTAGATTTTGCGATCAGATAAACGGGATCTAAGACTCACAGCTGGTGCTGCCAGTTACGGAAACTGATTTTTTTTTTTTTGCTGTATGCAGCATAAACTATATAAAAAGATGGACGCAGCACCCTGATTTGAAAAAAGAAGCCCATGTGGATGTACCGTAGAATGGCATTCTATTTAATGGCCAGCAGATGGCGACGTCAGTGGTTGCAGAAAGAAGTTCAATGCAATAGAAGTCTATGAGAAAGTGATCCTACTTTCCGACCTGATTTTTAATTTACATGATGATTTTTCACATCATTTTATGTTAGCTATAGCAAGTTTCAGGTCTCCTTCAATATATCATGACATTCATTTTCATGAATTATGGTCCCATATAAACTAGAATAAAGTATAAAGCCAGAATATGCTTCTGGGGTGTCGCTATCCTCTGGTAGGCACCACCTCAGTATGTGAGTAATACACATAGGTTTCAGTTTCAAATCAGTTCAGCAAAGTTTCAGTAAGATATATTGGACGGTTTTTGAGTTTTGAAACAAACTAGGCCTGATGTGCACTAAGTCCAGATTCATTTCCATGGAAACAACAAAAATAGGAATTTCCAAAGTAGCAAACGGCACATCTAGGCTATACATAGAATACATGTACCAAGTTTGGTGCTGATCTCTTGCATAGTTTCCGAGTTCTGCTCCGGAAACAAAATGATGACGGACGGACGGACGAGGCGATGCCTATATCCCCCCGCATTTAATGCCTGGGGGATAAAAAGCACCATGAATGCTGAAAGGTATATAAAGGTTTTAGAGCAACATATGCTCCCCTCCAGATGACATCTATTCCAGGGAAGGCCTTGCGTATTTCAGCAGGACAATGCAAAACCACATAATGCAGCTATTTCAACAGTATGGCTCAGAAGTAGAAGAGCCCGTGTGCTGAACTGGCCTGTCTGCAGTCTTGATCTTTCACCGATTGAGAACATTTGGCACATAATTAAAGAAAAAGTCCATCGAAGGAGACCCAAAACTCTCCAGCAGCTGGAAGCCTGAATTAAACAAGAGTGGGATGAAATTCCAATGGCTAAACTCAAGAAACCTGTCTCCTC
The DNA here is from genome assembly GCA_029721435.1 of Gymnothorax reevesii. Classification (NCBI taxonomy): domain Eukaryota; kingdom Metazoa; phylum Chordata; class Actinopteri; order Anguilliformes; family Muraenidae; genus Gymnothorax; species Gymnothorax reevesii. The sequence goes on along the minus strand of CM056590.1, from coordinate 19,491,489 downwards.
AATGCCCAGTTTTAAGAATAGGCAACTCTTAGGTGCAAAAATAATTGGCAATTAAGGATGGACATGTAGACAGACATAATAATCTTGGAATCTCCAATATCATAAGGCCTCATCTATTGAATTGAATATGCTTACTCACCATGTAAAGAATTAGGAGTAATGCATCGGACAGAAAGACATCACAATGCAGATTCTGCTTATAACCAGCATGCAAAGTTTGGTAAAGATCTAATGTATAGTCTAGGAGTTAAGCTGCGGACAAACTCAAGACCCTTCAAAATTTCTAAATCCAACTTGTGACCATGGCAATGGGAAAAAATGAAATTCAGAATTTCCTAATTAGCAATACGCACAACTACAGTATATGCTTAATCGTCATGTAAAGTTTCATAAAGATCTAACGTATAGTCCTGGAGTTATGCTCCGGAGAAACTCAGTACATTCATAATTTCGAAGTCCAACGTGTGACCATGGCAACGGAAAAAGTATGCATTTCAAAATTTCAGAAATATCAAAAGGTACATCTACAGTATTTGCTCAATCACAATGTCAAGTTTCGTTAAAATCCCACAAATATTTTTAAAGATATTGTTATGTATGAGTATTTGATGTACAGCATTATATTTCATTCGTAAATGGAGATTTGTTGCATACTGTTTTTGTTCCCTTGCTGGTCAGCAATTTATTTTGTTCTTCAGCACCCTCTGGTGGTGTGTCTGTCGCAAAACATGATCTGACGTAATAGACTAGTGCTTTTTAGAACCTTCTGGCACCTTCCTGCCTGGAGGAGGCGGGATTACCAAGGAATCCTGTTGATGTGGTGGCAGTTGAAAATTAGACGCCAAAGGCAGTGGCCAAAAAAAAGGAGAAAACCGCAGAGGAGAGAGAGACACAAATAAAATAAGACTGCCAGACTTGCGCTACCAACAGACCTAGATGTTGTCCGGGGTAGGAAGCAAAGCGAGTTTGAAGGGACGAAATGAAAAGGGAAAACAAAACAAAGATTCCCTTGCTCTCTACAACATATCCTCAAATATGCAGCTAAGTCCCTGACAACTCTCTTTCTGAAGACCTTACCGGCTAAAGTGCAAAAGTAACACTGACACTCTTGCAATGGAAGCGAGGCAGAATTAGGGCTTAAATAGAGTCCGGGCAATGCCCCCAATTACTGCCAGCTGGCCCAGGAATCTGATTAGGAGCAAAAAGATATCGTCCCGGATGAGAGCAACAAAGAAACCTCTCAACGCCTCCAAACCATGACAGGAACCCCCCCCCCCCCCTCTAAGGGACAGCTCTAGAAGTCCCCAAGGAACCCCATGCACGGAACTCAGAAATTAGTGAGGGATTCAGAATATCCTGTGAAGGGACCCAACAGCGCTCCTCAGGACCATATCCCTCCCAGTCCACGAGGAACTGGACCCCACGACATGCATGCCTCTCTGGAAGAATGTGGCGCGCACGGTTTAAACCGGCCCCTCCTCAACCATTCGCGGTGGTGGCGGGGGTGTGTCGGCAGGTGCCAGGACGCTAGTGCTAACTGGCTTAATGCGAGAGACATGGAAAGATGGGTGGATGGGTAAAGATCTCGGGAGCTTTAACTGAGCCATGACCAGATTGATCTTCCGCACGATCTTGAACGGGCCAATACAGCGGGGCGCCAGTGTACGGGATTCAACCTTCAAAGGGAGGTCCCGGGTAGACAGCCAAACTCTCTGACCGACCCAATAAAATGCGGCCAAACAACGCCTTCTATCAGCGGCGGATTTTAGTTTGAGCCCTGAGCGCAACAGAGAAGAGTGGACCCTGGTCCAAACCAACCGACGACGACGAATGAAGTGCTTGACCGAAGGAACCTCAGAATGATCCTCAGTCTCAAGAAAGAGTGGGGGTCGGTAACCCACCTGAGCCTCAAGCAGGGAAAGATCTGTGGAGGAATTACTCAGTGAGTTATGGGTATACTCAGCCTATGCTAATAAATCGGCTCCATGAGGATGGATTATCTGCCGCCAAACCTCAAAGAGTGTTTTCTAAAGACTAATTAGTGATCAGTGATTAGTGTTCAGTCTGCCCGTCAGTCTCTGGGTGAAACCCAGAGGAGAGACTCATGGTGGCCCCTAACTGCTTGCAAAATGCCGTGTAAACTGAGGGCCTCGGTCAGAGACCACATCTTGCGGAAGCCCATGTAGCCGGAACACATGGTTAACAACAAGAAAGGCCATCACCTGCGCTGACGGCAACTGAGGTAGCACGACAAAATGAGCAGCCTTAGAAAAACGGTCAACCACTACCAAGATGACCGTGTTGCCATCAGATACAGGCACCCCCGTTACAAAATCTAATGCAATATGCGTCCAGGGACGCCTGGGATCGGGCAAAGGTCACAGCAAACCAGAGGGAGGGAGATGGGAAGTTTTGTTCCTGGAGCAGACGCCACAGGCAGCAACAAACTCCCGAATGTCCCTCATCATACCCGGGCACCAAAAACGTTGGGCCAGGAAGTGCTTGGTCCGATGGGCCCCCAGGTGCCCCACCAAGTGGGAAGAGTGTCCCCACTAGAGGACCTGTGACCTAACTCTAGGCGGGACAAACAAACAGCCAGGAGGCTCCCCCCCAGGACCGGGATCGGTCTTCAACGCCTCCTGAACCACCGCCTCAACCTCCCACTGAATGGGCGCCACAATCTGAGCAGTCGGTATAACTGGCTCTAGGGCAGGATCGCGATCAGAGCGATCGTAAATTTGTGACAGGGCATCAGGCTTAATGTTTTTTGAACCCGAGCGATAGGTCAGCGTAAAATCAAAGCGGTTCAAGAATAATGACCACCATGCCTACCGGGAATTACGACGCTTGGTTTGCTGAATATATTGGAGGTTTTTATAGGCGGTCCATACCACAAAAGGGTGTTCAGCTCCCTCTAACCAGAGGCGCCACTCCTCAAGCGCCAGCTTGACCGCCATAACTCGCGGTCACCAATGCTGTAATTGCGTTCCGCGGCGGACAAAGACCAGGAGAAGTACGCACATGGGTGTAACTTATTATCCCACCGAGGGCGCTGGGACAAAATGGCACCCACTCCCACCTCCGAAGCATCCACCTCCACCACAAATGGGAGGGAGGGATTCTGGCAAAACCAGAATGGGCTCTGAGCTAAAACGTTTCTTTAATTCCTGAAAGGCAGTATTAGCTGCTGGAGACCAAAAAAACGCAGAAGAGGTATTCTTCTTAGTGAGTGCAATAATGGTGGCAGCAACCGCGCCAAAATTGCGGATAAACCTCCAATAAAAATTAGCAAAGCCCAGGAAGCGTTGAACCTCCTTAACGCTCTTAGGCGCAGGCCAATTCTTGACCGCAGCCACCTTGTCCGGGTCCATCTGAACCGACCGCTTAGAAAAAATAAAGCCCAGGAATGAGACAGCTTCTCGGCTTTAACAAAAAACTTGGAATTAAAGAGGGCCTCAAGCACACGTCTGATGCGTTGTTTATGCTGCGAGTGTTGAAGAAAAAAATCTAAATATCGTCAAGATAAACAAAGACAAATTCCTCCAACATCTCTCAGAGGACGTCATTAACGAGTGCCTGAAACACCTAGGGGGCATTAACCAGGCCGAACGGTAAGACCAAGTATTCGTAGTACCCGTCAAGAGGGTTATATGCCATCTTCCATTCGTCCCCCTCCCGAATGCGAAACAAGTTATACGCATTACGAAGATCTAACTTCATAAAATATGACGCCTCCGGCAGACGTTCAAATGCGGAATTCATTAACGGAAGGGGATTCCAGTTTTTAATGGTGATCTTATTCAAACCCCTATAGGCCCAGTCACACAGCGAAAACGCATGAATTACGCATGAATTACGCACAGATTTTCGTTTCTGCGCGGAGCGTACGTAGTATGCGTAATTCGTAGGTGGAACGAACGTGGACTGTCAGTGATTGTAAGTGGATGTGCGTCGAAGGCGGTTTGTGCGTGATTTTGAGTTTTGAACGGTTCAAAAATTTTCCGACGCACAACTGTGCGTTGGTGTGCGTAATTCATGAGTCGGCATGCGTAGTTTATGCGTCGAGTATGCGTAACTATGCTCGGGACACTCGTCGGCCATCAGTGCTTATGCGTCAGAACTGGTTTGAATCCGCGCACGTCCACGTCCGTCCACTGATGCCCCACGTTCATATCACGCATGAAACGCGCATGTATCACGTTCATTCCACTGACATCCACTGACAATACGTGAAGCGTTCGTGTTTGGACGTGCTCCACCGGTGATTCATGCGTCGGGCGTGCGTCGAATGTTCGTGGAATACTGCACCGTGTTTGCTATTATGCGTCGACGTGCGCGATATGTCAGTGATTGTAAGTGATACATGCGTGGTTCATGCGCGATTCATGCGTGATTCGTCCGAGATTTCTACCCCCGACACCCCGAAAAATTGGTCAATTTCTCAACGCACAAGCACGCACAAACCCAATCTGTGCGTGATTTGTGAGTGATTCGTGCGTGATCGGCTGTGTGACTGGGCCTTAAAATTAATACAGGGTCTCAGACCGCCATCCTTCTTCCCCACAAAAAAAAATCCCGCCGTAGCACGAGACGTGGACGGCCGAACAAAACCATTAGCAAGAGCCTCCTGAATATATTCTCGCATGGCCTTACGCTCAGATCCGGACAGCGAGTATAGCGAACCCCTAGGCGGAGTTGTCCCAGGATAGAGATTGATCTTGCAGTCGTACGAACAATCAGGAGGTAACGTTGATGCTCGTTGCTTACTAAACACTTCGGCCAGATCAGCATAATACCTAGGAACATTAGAAGACAAGTTAAAGTTCAGGGTGGCTCCAAATTCCTCACCCTGCTCAGAATCTAATGTATCCGTGACAGATTCAAAATTGCTGAAATCCTCTAAAAGGTAATCGTCCTCTGGCTGTCGCCAGTTAAACTGAGGATCCCATTCCAACCCCTCCTCTGCCCCTTTTTCTAGTCTAGGAGGGTACGGTGAGATAACATCCTCACACTCGCTCCAGGCATCAGCCTGCCCCATAGCTTGATGTCTAGGAAAACAGGTTTCATTATCTCTACAATGAGAGTTGCAATTGGTGCCCCAGTGGACAATAGGATTGTTCTGTTCCCCCCAACTGATGCAAGGTCTTTTTTTCCGTAACTAAGAATGTCCTAAAACAATGGGAAAAGCAGGGGAACTTATAATAAAAAAAAACCAAATCTCCTCAGAGTGGCCACCAAAGGAAATGAACATATTTAGTGGTTCAGAAACTTTGATTATAACTCCTGAAAATCTCTTGCACCCCACAGTCATTTGAACAGGGATTAGGGTTCGAAAGGGAAACTGGGTCTGCCCCTCCAGCGCCTCCTGAATAGCTAGAGGGGTTTTCCGTTTCCCTGAAGTTTAGGACAACATGGACAGATATGACCCAGCTTATTAAAATTAAAGCAGATTATTCTTCTGCGAGTAGGTTTATTAGTCCGACTGTCAACGAACCATCAACTTGCATGAGCTCAACCGGAGTAGAATCTTTTGTGGGTGTAATAGGAGCCGTACACTTGCCACTAGCAACTTTAGCCCCATTGTCAGAAAGCGGCAAGCTGTTTAGCTTCTCCCTGTTGCGTTCGCGTATGCGGTTGTCAATTCGCACAGCCGTATGAACTAAAGAGTCTCAAGTCGAACAGGGTTCTAAAGTAGCCAACACGTCCTTTATCTCTTCAGTAAGGGCATGAGAGGAGCCTCCGTTCAGCCTGTCTCTGTGGTTAGAGAGCGAAAAGCAGTAGAGAACTAAGCTGCACTTTCTTTGCCCTGTTTAACCCCTTTCTGCAGATGTAGACGCTCGCGTCTGTAGACCTGCAAATTTAAGCACGGTGTTACTGTACGCGATCACTGGATGGCACCCCCGGATCAGTTATTGAATGTTCACAAGCAAGCAGACCTCGAACGCGGTCCTGTTATGGGGAAGTTCACTCCACTCTCTTTTTTCAAGAGCTGCATGAATTAAACTCCTCAGCTAAGCCTGATGTGCAAACTGATCAGTATCCTTGCCCATAGTATCGATCCAGTAGTTTAAAAAAACGATATCTTGACACAGAAAAAATATTTATCCTCTGTAGCAACCAGTTTAGCCACAGTGAGCCAAAGGTATTCCAATTAGTGTTTCAGAAAAATTAGTTTTCTGAGGCAAAAAAATCGACATGGTATTGATTTTCTCACATTCTACTGTCAATTACAGTCATCACATACAAAATCATTCGTAGTTCCCTACCGTGGATTTAAGCGTAGATTCCTTCATTGACAAATTCAGCGCTTCCTTATATCCACCCAAGTACTGGCGTTCATAGCTAATCACTCAATCATACAGTCAGGCTCTTCTGCGTAATTGTAGAGTTACACCTCATGCCCTCGTGAAGCTTCCCTGGTAACAATGTATTGATTGGCTCGTTTTTATCCAATTCCCGAGTGTTTAAACATTTTATAGTAAGTGAAAGACATTGATTGGACAAACACAGAGCATACAAGCCTATGCGTATCAGCATGCTTGGTTGTATCCTGTCTACGTTGTGCACATTACGCGGCTGAAATGGACGCGATTTACAGAAAAAAAATTAGCAAAACTGGCCTTGAAGTGTTCAGTTACATTTACAGGATCGAAATGAGATAAGGATATGGTCAATTGGAATTATTTTGAATGAAACAGGACCGGAGGGTTCCTGCTACTGAATAAATTGGTCTCTGGAGGAGGGATTCGTGAAAAAGGTGAGGCTGCTACTTTTTTTTTGTTGTTGTTTGTTTGTTTTGGAATGTATACGTACTCAACAAAGTCGAGTGTCGAGGTTTTTTTTCCTGTTTAAAACGCGAACTGCCCGTGCATTCGGGTGGACCCCCTGGTGCGTTCATTGCATGTTTCTTTTGAATTCAGTTAGGCAATGGATTGTTTTATATTTCCTGAAAGTGGAGTGTCTGTTCTGTTAAAATAAGGTATATTTCAGAATTCAGATATTACTGAGTTAGTGAGTTGTACTTGTTCCTTATAAGTGTTAAAATGGGTTCGTGAGCTTAGAAGAGGGGACTGGTAGCTTCCATTACAGGGTGAATGTTCTGACCGTTGAATAAGCAGTTTATTTAATGCGTGTTTGTGCTGGCTTTGGGGAAAAGCCAAGAAAATGGCCAAAACTCTCAACTTTATTATGGAGAAAAGGCATGTTTTGTGTTTGGAGAGGTCACTGGTGACCACTGATATTCAACTGCACTGATATTGATAAATTCATATTTAACTCAACCAGAAAATCATTTGTCCATATTAAATTTCATGCCTTAAAACTTTATTTGTGTTAAATACATGATTTTTTTATGATTTGACAGTGAATCATTTTGAGACTTTGGGTAGACACTTGGATAGCTGTATAATTTGGCTAATAGCATGTAAGGAATCTACAATGTAATGTTGAAGATGAATTCTACTTGTGCTCAAGGAGTTTATGATACCAGAAATGTATAGTTTTAAGCCCCAGCAGTTCTTCAATCCTCAGAATTATTTTTTTTTGCAATTTCAATGGTGAATTCTCATGAAGATTTTTTATGTTTGCAGCTTATTTTCTCTACCAAAATCATGAAAATAAACTGAAATACAGTGTATTTCTAAATGCTGTAAGTGTCTTTTCTGAATTGAGCAACATTTTTCCTCTTTATGAAGCTTAAATTTTGAATTATACAGCATTAAAGTGGGTAACCCATAAATAGCCAAATTTGGCTTCGGCACAAAGGGGTTAAGGTGCATTAAACGCGTAGCTGCATCCTGACCACAAATATCTTGATCAAATACAGACACCATCTCTCTAACAAGAGCCTCCACAGAATCTAGGACCGGTGAATTAGATCTGATTAGTGGGCCGACCCAAGTGAGTGCTGTGCCAGCCAACAGGGATAATAATACCCGAGAATCCACATTAACTAATCGTGACGGCATTAAAAAATATTTCACACTGGGCGATGAAATCTTTACATTTTCTGGCCTCGCCACTATATCTTTAGTGCAACTGTAACTTTGGTTCTCGGGGAAGATGTATGAATGGTGCTTCTGCAATTTTTTTGAATTTTGTGCAGACAGAGACCTAACACTGAAAATAAACGCCCACTTTTTGTTTGGGTGCAAAAGCGCATATTTAAAGGAGAATACATTATATAGGCTATTGATTAAGCATTGAAGTCTGCATATGTCGAACTGTGTTAATATTTGTTGATGACATTGCTTCAGCTTCCTGGAAGCAAGTACGCTTAAATCTGCTGTCTAGTGAGCATTTCAGGTTTGATATACTGAGTAATAACGCAGCGGAAACTTAAACTGGCCTGTCATTTTTCCGAATAATCTTACTAAACTAGTTAATCACCTGATTGCTAATCAAGCAAAGGGGAGGTTTCTGCCTCACCAAACTAACCTCCGACTGCACGTCACTGGTCTCTGGACCTGTTACTGTTAGTGTTAGGTCTGCTCTTCCTTTCAAAGGTGTTCATTTTCTTCTTGGTAATGATTTTGCTGGGGATAAGGTTGTGCCCTATCCTGTTGTAACTGACACTCCTTTGATTGATCAAGAGTATGACTCTATAGAGGAGGAAATTCCAGACCTCTATCCTTCATGTGCAGTTGCTCGTTCTATGGCCAAAAAGGCTATTCAAGATTATGCTGACCTGGACTTCAACCTGGCTGACACCTTCATTGGGCAGTCTTTTCATCAGGAACCTTCCAGTCCTGAGATGCCTGGGAAATCTTCTGACTTGTCCTTGTCAGGTCATTCTAATGACATTCTGTCTTGGAAACAACTTATTCAGGAGCAACAACAAGCTCGTGATCTAGCGCAACTTCTACCACAGGCTGCAATTGAACAAGAGGCTACTCAAATTCCTGTCTGTTTTTACTACAAAAATGGTGTGCTTAAGAGAAAGTGCTGTCCACCTGATGTTTCTCCAGATGAAGGATGGATGATCATCCATCAAATTGTTCTCCCAAAGTCTTATCATCAAGAAATTCTGAGGTCTGGCCCATGACAATACTATGTCAGGTTATTTGGGTATCAAGAAAACCCTTCAACATGTCAGGAATCATTTCTTCTGGCCTGCCATGAGGTCTGATGTACAGGAGTATTGCAAATCCTGTCATACTTGGCAAATGGTTGGGAAGACAAACCAGAATATTCCAATGGCTTGACTTAAGCCCATCACCGATTTTGAAGAACGTTTCAATTGGATCATCATTGACTGTTTTGGACCATTACCAAAGACTAGGTCTGGTTGTGAGTACTTACTGACCATCATGTGTGCTTCCACCCAGTTTCCTGAGGCAATTCCACTTTGTAATATCAAGGCAAAGACTATCATCAAGGCTCTTACCAAGTTTTTGTGCTTTGTTTATCTTCCTAAGTCTATTCAGTCTGATTAAGGGTCAAATTTCATGTTTCATGACAAAAGCCAGGTTTTTGTTGTCCTGAGGAAGGTCGGTTGACCGAAACATTGACTAATAAATCCATTGCAAGTGAGAAGACTGCGCGCGGGAGTTTTTTTCGTTCCTTTAGTCCTTAGTCGGCCTTTCTCCTACGCACCTGTCTACTTACCAGTGAGCAAAAGTTTTTCTCGCTATAATTTTAACTCCTGGAAGGAGGAAACAAAAACAAATGTGTCACATCAACATGTTGAAAGAATACATTGACAGAGACACTCAGCCAAAGCCAGTCAATGTAGTGAAAACAATTGAACTGGAAAATTCTGAAGAAGATTGTGACTGCCCCTTGGAAAATGAACCTGGTCCAGCCGAACTTGAAAATTCAGACATTCTTCAAAATATTGACAGCAAGTTGTCCCACCTGGACTCTTTTCAACAACAACAGCTAAAGCAGCTCATATTTGAATATACATATTCCCTGACGTTCCATCAAGGACTGATATGGTTTACCATGATGTCATCTTACAAGATGATGCCAAGCCTGTGAAACAATATCCTTTCAGAATTGATCCAAAGAAGCAGAAAAACCTTTAAAAAGAAGTCAAATACCTGCTTGAAAATGACTTTGTTGAACTAAGTAACAATGACTGGAGTTCTCCATGCATCCTAGTTCCAAAACCCAATGGAACATCTAGAATGGTGATTGATTACAGGAAAGTGAACGCTCTATCAAAAAAGGACCTATTCCCTGGATTGATGACTGCATTGACAAAGTTGAACAGTCAAAGTATTTCACCAAATTTCATCTCCTCAAGGGCTTCTGGCAGATCCCTCTAACAGATAGAGCAAAGGAAATCTCTACCTTCATCACACCAGATGGATTATACCAATACAGGGTCATGCCATTTGGAATGAAAAATTCTCTGGCCACCTTCCAGTGTCTGGTAAACAGAGTGATTGCTGGACTACCAGGATGTGAGGTCTATATAAATGACATTATCATCACCAGCGACAGCTTCCAAGAGCACCTCACCTACATCAGAAACGTCTTTCAGAGAGTGAGTGATGCCAAGCTGACTATCAACCTTGTTAAAAGTGACTTTTGTCAACCTACAGTTGTGTACTTAGGTCATATTGTAGAACAGGCTCAAGTCAAATCAATTAATGCAAAAGTAAAAGTTATCTCTGAATTTCCTGAGCCTACATCTAAAAGACAACTAAGAGATTTCTAGGGATGGCTGGCTACTACAGAAAATTCTGTAAAAATTTCTCCATCATTTCTGAACCTTTGTCAAATTTACTGAAGAAAAATGGAAAATTTGTTTGGAATGAAAAATTTAAAAATTCATTTGACCAACTGAAAGTTATTCTCAAAGGCTCAAGGCTCATTTCTGGGTCTGTTATTATTTTTTATTTATATCAATGATTTTGCCACAGTTCCAAGTACAATTTTACCTCTTTTATTTGCAGATGATACAAATCTTCTTACTTCTAATAAAGACTTAAAAACTCTTTTAAAAGAGGCCAACTTGGGCCTGCAAGCTTATTCAAAATGGTTCAAATTGAATTAACTGTCTCTTAACATAAATAAAACCAATTTCATACTATTTTCAGGTAGGAAAAAGTATAACCTGGATGAAGTTAAACTCTTTATTGAAGGCTCCATCCTTATCCTTTATTTTTCCCATAGGATGTACATTAATTCCTTTCTTGAATAAGCATTTGTAAGGTCAAGGTGGGGCCGCTCTATAAGCCCTTTCGGGCTTCAGACCTCACCTGCACATTCTTTTCTTCTTCTTTTTAACTCACTCCTCTCGAGTGATCTCTTTTGTAATGCATCTCTCACATGTGCAAATAAATAAATAAATAAATAATGCACCAGTTCTCTTATCTCCAAATTTCAAAAAGGAGTTCAAGTTGGCTGATGATGCCAGTGATATTGGTGCAGGTGCAGTTTTACTGCAAGAAGACACTGATGGAGTAGATCATGCCGTTTGTTACTTTTCCAAAAAGTTTGATTAACATCAGATAAACTATTCAACAATTGAAAAAGAATGTTTGGCACTTGTTTTGACTTTACAACATTTTGAAGTCTATTTGACCGGTTCAGCTACTTGCATCAAGGTCTTTAGTGATCACAATCCCCTCACATTCTTGCATAAGATCAAAAACAAGAATTAAAGATTACTGAGATGGAGTTTACTTTTGCAAGAGTATGATTTGGATAATTCACACATCAGGGGAAAAGATAATGCTATCCCAGATATACTTTCACGCATGTAATTTTTTCTCTTTATTTGATTGAGAAAAATGTAATTTTACTTTTTTATTTGATTGTGAAAATTGCACTGGTTGTTATGAATATGATTGTTATAATGATACTTTTTGTGTAAAGTTCAAGATTATACTGATTGTAAAACTGTGTTAATTTTGACAAAAGAAAGCTTTTAGCAAACCTTTTTTTTCTTAAAGAGGGGAGGTGTTATGTTTGAGTATTTTATGTACAGCATTGTATATCATTTGTAAAAGATTTGTTAAATACTGTTTTTGCTGCCTTGCTAGTCAGCTACTTATTTTGTTCTTCAGCACCCTCTGTAGCAAAACATGATGTGATGTAATATCATTTGTACAAAACCCAAAACCAGTGAAGTTGGCTCGTTATGTAAATCGTAGATAAAAACAGAATACAATGATTTGCAAATCCTTTTCAACTTGGATTCAATTGAATACACTGCAAAGACAAGATGTTTAATATTCAAACTGAGAAACTTTTATTTTTTTGCAAATAATCATTAACTTAGAATTTAAAGGCAGCAACACATTGCAATAAAGTTGGCACAGGGGCCTTTTTACCACTGTGTAACATCACCTTTCCTTTTAACAACACTCAGTAAACGTTTGGGAACTGAGGAGACCAATTTTTGAAGCTTTTCAGGTGGAACTCTTTCCCACTCTTGCTAGATGTACAGGTTAAGTTGTTCAACAGTCCAGGGTCTCCGTTGTCGTATTTTACGCCTCATAATGCGCCACACATTTTCAATGGGAGACAGGTCTAGACTATAGGCAGGCCAGTCTAGTACCCGCACTCTTTTACTACGGAGCCATGTAGTTGTAACACGTGCAGAACGCGGCTTGGCATTGTCTTGCTGAAATAAGCAGGGGCGTCCATGAAAAAGACGTTGCTTGGATGGCAACATATGTTGCTCCAAAACCTGAATGTACCATTCAGCATTAATGGTGCCTTCACATATGTGTAAGTTGCCCATGCCTTGGGCACTAATACATCCCCATACCACCACAGATGCTGGCTTTTGAACTTTGTGCCTATAACAGTCCGGATGGTTCTTTTCCTCTTTGGTCCGGAGGACACGACGTCCATAGTTTCCAAAAACAATTTGAAATGTGGACTCGTCAGACCACAGAACACTTTTCCACTTTGCATCAGTCCATCTTAGATGAGCTTGGGCCCAGCGAAGCCGGCGGCTTTTCTGGGTGCTGTTGATAAATGGCTTTCGCTTTGCATTGTAGAGTTTTAACTTGCACTTGCAGATGTAGCGACGAACTGTAGTTACTGACAGTGGTTTTCTGCAGTGTTCCTGAGCCCATGTGGTGATGCCCTTTACACACTGATGTCGGTTTTTGATGCAGTACTGCCTGAGGGATCAAAGGTCAAGGGCATTCAATGTTGGTTTTCGGCCTTGTTGCTTATGTGCAGTGATTTCTCCAGATTCTCTGAACCTTTTGACGATATTACGGACCGTAGATGATGAAATCCCTAAATTTCTTGCAATAGCCCGTTGAGGAATGTTGTTTTTAAACTGTTCGACAATCAGCTCACGCATTTGTTCACTAAGTGGTGACCCTCGCCCCATCCTTGTTTGTGAATGACTGAGCATTTCAGGGAAGCTGCTTTTATACCCAATCATGGCACCCTCCTGTTCCCAATTAGCCCGTTCACCTGTGGGATGTTCCAAATAAGTGTTTGATGAGCATTCCTCAACTCTCTCAGTCTTTTTTGCCACTTGTGCCAGCTTTTTTGAAACATGTTGCAGGCATCAAATTCCAAATGAGCTAATATTTGCAAAAAATTACAAAGTTTACCTGTTTGAACATGAAGTAACTTGTCTTTGCAGTGTATTCAATTGAATATAGGTTGAAAAGGATTTGCAAATCATTGTATTCTGTTTTTATTCACGATTTACACAACGTGCCAACTTCACTAGTTTTGGGTTTGTAATAGACTAGTGCTTTCTAGAAGCTTCTGGCACCTTCCTGCCTGGAGGGGGCGGGATTTCCCAGGAATCCTGTAGATCTTTCCAGAATGTTGCTTGTCTATATAAATGCTGTGATTTTAGTCAAAGCAGAGCAGAGCAGAGCAGAGTTTTGATTTGGAAACAGAGTTACATAGTGGCATTAGAGTGTTATTAGAGGATTGCACAGTGGATTTTTTGTAGAAGTTTTTTTTTTAATTCAGTGAAGAATAAATTTGTTTAAGTTGTCATTGCTGGTTTTCTTCGTTGTGATTTTCAAGTCATAACAATATGCTCCGAACAAACCAGGACCTGTCCAAATTTCTAAGTCCAACTTGTTACCATGGAAATGGGGAAAATATAAATTTCAGAATTGTCTAGTGATCAAAAGGCACATATACAGTATATGTTTGATCACATTGCCAAGTTTCGTTAAAATCCCATGATAAGTTTGGGAGATATGCCCTGGACAAACCAGGACCAGTCCAAAATTCATCCTCCAAATAGTTACCATGGAAATGGGGAAAATATACATTTCAGAATTCTCTAAATATCAAAAGGCACATCTACAGTATATGCTCAATCACACTGTTAAGTTTTGTTAAAATCCCACAATTAGCTTCGGAGATATGCTCCGGACAAATCTGGATGGATGGATGGACGGACGGATGGACAGACAGACACGGCGATGACTAAATCCAACCACATTATATGCCGGGGGGGATAAAAAAAAATCTGTAATAAATTCTTTTGTACAGTCTACAAATGTCTGATCCTCTAGTAACTTTTGATTAAATTTCCGGTATCCCTGTCCTCGAGGATATTCAGTTAGTTCTAATTGAAGTGAAATAAGTTGGTGATCAGATTTTAGTTTGTCTTGAATTACTGCCTTTTTTGTTTTGGATAACAAAGAAAAGGAAATAAGGAAATAATCTTTTCAGCTTGACTCCATGTATATTAATGTAATTCTGGATTTCTTAATCTCCAATAACCTACCATTCTATTGTATTCATTATTGATGTGATTTCTGTTAAAGCATGTGGGTGGTGATTACTTGAATTATTTCCCTCACGATCTATTAAATTATTCTGTACCGTTTTAAAGTCTCCTACCATTATGCTATATTTACTTGCGAATTTTGATGTTTTGATAATGTTGTAAATAGATTCAAAGAAGTGTGGATCATCTTTATTTGGACCATATAAATTAACCAAGCAATTTGTTTATCCTTAAAAATCATATTTAAAATGATCCACCTTCCTTGAAGGTCAGTTTCTAAAGCTTGCAGAGAATAGTTAAAGTTGTTTTTGAACATAATCATTATGGGGCCCTATCTTACGCCAGAGTCCTTAATCCCGTTATTTGGGGATTTAGCATTGCGAAAGAAGCGTTCCCCCGCAAAAGTTGCAATCTTGCACACCTGCCTATATCCCTAAAACATCTGCGCTACCCGTAATATTATGCATAGGCGTGGTTTGGGCACTACGCCAGTTAAACAGATCAGTGTGCCTATGTGCCATTGCTTTTAGGAGCAGGCTGCGTTATACTAAATCGTCAAACCGAAACCCATGATGGAGAGAGGAAGGTTGCCACGTTTCTCCGAAGACGAAGTTAAATTGCTCGTGCTTGAGGTCAAATCCAGACAGGGGAGGATCTGTTTTTGTTAAGTTAATCATGAATTGTATTATTATTATTTTACATTGGCATATTGTATAAATGTTTGTTATGTAATTTAAAGAAAAAAAAAATCAAGCCTACCCCTTTCTTGATGGAAACTTAATGTTATGGCCCCAATTTGTTATTACAATCTATAACACAACAGCAACAGCAAGGGATGACAGACACAGTTTTAAAAACTTAAACACATTTAATTTTTAAACAAAGACAATAACGACTTAACTAATATTCTGACCAAGATTGAATACAAAAAACAGAAATATTTACAGTTTCCTGGTGATGTGCTGGGTGAGGAAAAAGGCTCAAACACAGGCAAAAATCCACAAAAGAAACTGCACAGGTCTAGAACAGAGTGACAGGTCTGGTCACACGTATCCTTCTTCTTGCAATTTCTCCTGCTACTTTACTGTCTCAATTCTACTCTTTATATACTCTTTTGCAGACCCCACCCACATTTAGACCTCTTTTTTTTATTTTCTGGGACTTTCCCCAGACATGCCCGGGACATGTCTAAACCTAGCTCCAGTCTGGGCTGAATAAAAAAAAGGTAAATACTGTCATCTAGTGGCCTATATTCACATTACACCTCCATTCCAAAAGGGAAAATTTTTGACTCAAAAAGGCAAAATTTTTCTTTTCAATACAAAATGGTTAAGTGGAAACTTGTCTATATATACATATTCAAACACGGGATAAGCAATCAGCAATTACATTGTCTGTACCCTTCACATGCTTAATTTCCAAGTCTTTACAAACTCTTGTAAAATCAAACTCCAATTCAACAATCTCCGATTCTTGTTTTTCATCTTACTCAAAAACATTAACGGATTGTGGTCAGTGTACACAATCATTGGCTTTTGTCCTGTACAAACATAAACCTCAAAGTGTTGTAAAGAAAGGACGAGAGCCAACAGCTCTGGTGGCGAATGAACTTCCTGGAGAAGTATGCCACGGGATGCTCAATGTCATCAGAGTCACTTCTCTGTAGGAGCACAGATCCACAAGCTTGGTCGCTCGCATCGACCGCGATGGAGAACGGTTTGTTGAAGTCAGGAGATTTGAGCACGGGGAAGTGACACAGCAGAGACTTCAGGCGATCGAAGGCTCTCTGGCATGCTTCATCCCAAGTGAACTTTACGCCTTTCTTCAGTTGGTTAGTTAGACCGAGAGCAATCTCAGCAAAATTCTTGCAGAACTTGCGGTAGTACCCGATCATTCCAAGGAAGCGGCGCAAAGCTTTTTTGTTGTCAGGAACGGGAAAGTCCATGATGGCTTGGACTTTAGCATTTATGGATGCCACCTTACCCTAGCCTATGACGTAGCCAAGATAGGTGACAGTAGCACAACCAAAGTCACTCTTGCTCAGGTTAACAGTTAGGTTAGCCTGGGTCAGGCGCTGGAACAACGTCTGTACATCTTTGAGATGTTCTTCCCAGGAGTCACTCCATGTGATCAGGTCATCGATGTACGCACCCGTGTGTGGCAATCCGGTGATTGGAGACTGTATCATCCTTTGGAGCGTTGCTGGGGCATTTTTCATGCCAAAGGGTAGGACTTCATACTGGTACAACCCAGATGGTGTGGCAAAAGCAGAGATGCTCTTGGCCCTCTCAGTTAAAGGCACACACCAATAACCCTTCAGTTAATCAATCTTGGTCAGAAACTTTGCTTGCCCTACTCTATCAATACAATCATCAATCCTAGGTATTGGAAACACATCAGTTCTAGTTACAGCATTGACTTTGCGATAATCTGTACAGAATCTAGTACTTCCATCAGGTTTTGGAACTAGTACACAGGGTGAACTCCAATCGGAGTTGGAGGGTCTGATAATATCATGTTCTAACATGTACTCAACCACTTTCTCAGCAATCTTTCTCTTTTCAGGATTCATCCGGTATGGATGCTGTTTTATTGGTTTGGCATCACCAACATCTACATCATGAGAGGCTATAGTAACTCTCTTTGGAACATCAGGAAACAAATCCTCATATTTCTTGATCAACCTTTCAAACTGATCTCTCTGTGAGGGTTCTAAGTGCTGGAGTTTTACATCAAGATTTTGCAACACTTCAGTGTTTGACAATTTACATGAAAGAACTCCAGCTTTAATTCTTGGTTCATAATCTTGAAACTCCCCCTCATCTTCACACGTTTCGACCATTGGAGAATCTGAAGTGACAGCTGCAACCCTAGCATTTCTGTCATGATAAGGCTTTAGCATGTTAATATGACACAATTGTTTTGGTTTTCTCCTATCTGGAGTCTTCACAATGTAATTGAGATCATTGAGTTTTGTCAGAATTTCATAAAGACCATGAAATCTAGCCTGCAATGGATTGGACTGCAAGGGAAACAACACAAGGACCTTGTCTCCTGGTTTAAACTCACGGCTTCTAGCCTTATGATCATACCAAGTTTTCATTTTTCCCTGACTTGATTTCAAGTTCTCTTTGGCAAGGTCACAAGCTGCACGCAATCTTTCCTTGAACTTGCTAACATAGTCTAACAGACTGATGTACGGCTCTTCCTCTTGCCATTGTTCACTCAATAATAGCAAAGGTCCTCTCACTTCATGACCAAACACTAGCTCAAATGGACTGAATCCAGTAGACTCCTGCACTGCTCCTCTAGCTGCAAACAACAGCAAATGAACACCTTTATCCCAGTCTTTCTCATGGTCATAACAATAAGTCCTCATCATTGTCTTGAGAGTGGAATGAAACTGCTCTAAGGCACCCTGACTTTCTGGATGATAGGCACTAGAAAGAATCTGCTTTGCACCTAGTTCATACACAACCTGCTGAAACAATCCTGAAGTGAAATTGCTACCTTCGTCTGACTGAATTTCCCTGGGAAGGCCAAACAACGTGAAGAACTTTATCAAAGCCTTCGAGATTGCAGTTGCCTTGATGTTGCGTAGAGGTATGGCTTCGGGGAATCTGGTAGATGCACACATGATTGTCAACAAGTACTGATTTCCAGATCTAGTCTTGGGTAATGGACCAACGCAATCAACAATGACCTTAGAGAATGGCTCCCCAAATGCTGGGATAGGCTGCAATGGAGCTACAGGTGGGTCTAACTGGTGTTTTCCAACTACCTGACAAGTGTGAAAGGTTTTGCAAAAGTTGGAAACGTCTTTCCGAAGCCCAGGCCAAAAGAAGTGTTTCATGATCTTATCAACAGTCTTGTCTTGTCTCATCACGTAACTCCAAGGAGTCCATCAACAAAAGTGACTGAGAAGCTCCGGTATCCCTTAGGATATATATGGGGACAGGAGTAGTATGCTCATTCAGAGCCACAAATCCCTCTGACACAAATGGAAGAAATTCCTCCCTCACGAAGTCAGCTGTATTAGGCTTTTTAGCCCCAAAAGAAGCAGGCAATTTAGCAGATCGGTTATCTACTACAGGGGTTTCTAACCTTGTTTTCACAAAGGCATTTGGTTTGGTATCCTTTTCTTTTTCTTTCTTAGCTTTAAGGAACCAACAGTTAGTTTTAACATGACCAGATTTCTTGCAATAACTGCAAACTAGACCACTTTTGTCACTGTCAGCTTTCACACTTTGATCAGACCTGTTACTGGATTTCTGAGCACCATCACCAGATTTGTCTTTGTCTTTGGGTGAAGAATCTTGGGTATCACCGTAACCCTTTTTCTGAAATTGGGACCATCTATTGTTACTACTAGACTGAAATTTGGACTTATGTGTGAGAACATATTCATCTGCAAATTTGGCAGCTGATTGCAAATTCAGTGCTTGCTTCTCATTAAGGTAGGTCTTAACATCATTCTTAACACAGTTCTTGAATTCTTCAACTAACACCATCTCTTTTAGTGAGTTGAAATCATCCTTGACCTCCATAGAAGTACACCAGCGCTCAAAGCAAACCTGCTTTTCATTAGCAAATTCAACATAAGTCTGATTTTCAGATTTCTTCAGACCTCTGAATTTCTGTCGGTAAGCCTCTGGAACCAACTCATAAGCTCTCAAAATAACCTTTTTGACAACCTCATAATCAGAGGAATCATCTGCAGACAAAGCCGAATAGGCTTGTTGAGCTTTACCCTTGAAGACAGTTTGCAACATCAGAGGCCAGTGTTCCTTTGGCCACTGGCAACTCTTTGCTACCTTTTCAAAACACTGGAAATAGTTGTCAACATCCTTTTCCGAAAATGGAGTCACCAATTTTACCTACTGGCTAGCCCGAAATTTATTTTTAGTTTCAATTTTAATTTTTAGTTGCTCCATTTGGAGTCTTTCTTCTCTATCGAATTTCTCTAATTCAAAATCTCTCTGTCTCTGTCTCTCTCTTTCTGCTCTTTCCTCTTTCTCTCTCTCAAATTCTCTTTGTTTTTCTTTTTCTTCCCTCTCAAATTCTCTTTGTTTTTCTTTTTCCTCCCTTTCAATCTCTAGCATTTTTAATTTAAGTTCCATTTCTATATTTGGATTTTCCACTGGAAACTGTTCCGGATCTCCTGGTGCAAACACATTTTTATCAGTGTAATATTCAACTATCTCTCTAGCCAGTCTTGCTTTTCGCATGGCTGGTTTTACCTCTGTCAGCTCTACCTGTCTGCAAATTTCTAGCAGTTTTGTCTTTTTAAAAGACTTCAAAACCTCAACGGTTGGTGATGCCAAGAAATCATCCATTGCTGTTGATCTGTCAATATATTTATATAGGAAAATTCAAAACAACAATTTTACAATTTGAAATGTTAGATTTTTAATAAATGACTCACAAAATGGTCTATCCCGGACGAGCCCCCAATTTGTTATGGCCCCAATTTGTTATTACAATTTACAACACAACAGCAACAGCAACAGCAAGGGATGACAGACACAGTTTTAAAAACTTAAACACATTTCATGAACAAAGAACAAAGACTAAACTACTATCTACAACTCTACTGACCAAGATTGAATACAAATAAAACAGAAATATTTACAGTCCCTTTGGTGCGTTTCCTGGTGATTTGCTGGGTGAGGAAAAAGGCTCAAACACAGGCAAAAATCCACAAAAGAAACTTCACAGGTCTTGAACAGAAATGACAGGTCTGGTCACACGTATCCTTCTTCTTGCAATTTCTCCTACTACTTTACTGTCTCAATTCTTTTCCTTATATACTCTTTTGCAGACCCCACCCACATTTAGACCTCTTTTTTTTAATT